>VZRI01002978.1:7952-30004 GCA_013397515.1 Upupa epops
GAGAGAGAGAGAGAAAGGGTGATGAAATAGCCTTTTAATTCAGAAAAAAAACCAAAAACACACACATGGATTTTTTGCTTCCATTCCTTGCAGGAATATTATAATAACAGCTTTAGAAGCTACAGATGAATACTTTAATTAAAAGCAGATAAACCTCCAAGAGACTGCTATGAAACTAAAGATAAAACTGCATGTACCAAATAACTAAATTAGTATATGTTGGCTAGTAACTGCATTATAACTAGAAACCTTTATCTCTAGTATGAATAGGTAAGTGAACCTTCAACTATACGTAAATGATGATAAAAATTAGCAGACTTTGACTTAGTCAAAGTTTCTAACCCTGTTCTGTCCACATACTGAAAAGAACACTTTTGAAAGTAAGGATATAAGTCATTGAACATGTATTGCAAGTGCCTCTGCTATCAAGACAGTATCAAATTCAGCAGTGTAAAGCATTCATGAGGAATGAGTCTATATAAACACGTTCCAGGCTGTGCTGCTTAACACCAAGACTCACACTGTTAGAGATGGGTTTTTGTTGCTATTCAGTTGTCAGGGCTTTTTATTCCTAAGCACAAAACCCTGAAAATTAGAAGCATTTTTTGTCTAAATATTTTTAACATATAGCTAACAAAGATTATTTTTTTTTTTTAAATAGGGTTACACATGAATGCAGGGTTATACTCTAGAACTCAATATAGCCTTAACTCAAAGCAGACCACTGAAGACCAGCTACCACCTTCAGCCGCTCAGGGAATTCAGTCTCAAAAACTTTTGAGCCATACACAGAGATCCTTTTGCAGGCCAACAGTTTTGGATATTACCAAATTCACACCAGTAAACCTCCACATTTTCTGCCAATAAAGCATAACTTAGAACAGCAGACACTCACTTTAACTCCTTAACAATACACATTACTGTATTTTCTTTAAATAAACTATGTTTTTTACTATAAGCAGCTTCCAATTGAACCATACAGTCAGTAAGGCTGTCAGAAATATTGGCAAAGTCTAGAACAAAACAGAGCTTCAAATTTTTTCTTAAGTTTAAAAATACATACAAGGAATCTATTTGTTGCCAATTTTTTTATCACAAGAGATTTAATTTTTACATTTGCTCTCTAGAACACAATGAACATGGTATGATGAATCCTCCTCTGTGTCACACAGGCACTGCAAATCCAATTACTACTCTATTAGGTCTCATTTAAATCCCATAAGGTATGACAATAAACTCAACAAAATGAGCATCAGCACGTTTTCAACCATCTTTGCAGTACAACACAGATAGCAATCACAATTTAATAACATTTAATTTACAAGGTAGCTCTGATTTTCTCTTTCACGGATTTCAGGGAGAGTTGGGAAACACCATTTCTTCCCATCCTTCCTTGAAGAAACCAGCTGACAAATCACTGCTTCATGCTTCTCTAACACCTAAGACTTCTGCTTGTGGCACAGAAGCTTGTCCTGATGACCAACCCTGACACTCCAAAGGTATCACAATGTCCTTGGTTGGTTTGTTTTTTGGTTTTTTTCAAATTTCCCAAGTAAGGAACTTTTTGTCACAGGGTGAAAGCAGAGCAAAAGAAAATCCCACCAGTCTTAAAGGTACTGAAAAGATGGCATTTTTCAGTAAGCTCTTATTTAGATACCAAAAAACCAAAAAACTTACTATTGCTGAATACTGAACCACTTGCAGAAGCTCTGAATACTTCATCACTTCAGTGGAGTTAATATATGGACATATTATCATCATCATTCTACCTTCATTACAGTATTTCCCAAGACTGTCTCGCTACCCAGCAATGACTGTTTATGGATGTCCAGGTCTGCCCTTTCTTTCGAGAATGCAAAAAAAGGAAAACAACAAAAATTCCTGCATTTGTAGTAAGCAGTTACTATAGTCAAAGTTCTCTCTCGCTGAAGGATGTGTAAAAGCCTTGTCACATAGCTGTGTCTTAACAGCTGACCCAACTGAATTGTCTTCCTCATGCCAGCTGAGGAAGAAATCAAAATGTCATGCTGACATTCACATTTAAACACATGATCTATTGTTAAAAGACAAAAGCCAGGAAAGCATATGCTGTCCACTTTCAAACAGAGTCCCCAGGCACTCAGCTGATATGGCAGAAAGTTTCACAGTTTTAGAGACAGACTTCTAAATATTTCAGGTCATTCCGTTAAAAAAAAAAAAAAAGGACAACATTCATTTAGAGAATCATTGGAGTTGGAAGTGACCTCAAGACATTATCGAATCCAACCCCCCTGCCAAAGCAGGGATGTCTAAAGTACATTGCACAGGATCCCCAGGTGGGATTTTTACAGCTCCAGAGAAGGAGACTCCACAATACCTCTGGGCAGCCTGTTCCATTGTGTGTGACTCAAACTGTTTTTCTTCATTTCTAAATGTACTTCTTGTGTTCCAACTCATGCTGGAATTTTGTGTTTTACATGCCTACTACCAATAGTCAGTGAAACTCATGATAAACAGGTCAGTTCCAGGTTGAGGAGAAAGGATGTTGATGGGAAGGAAGGGTAATTAAGTTATTTCAAGGTTTGTGCTCCAATTCTGCAATTAGAATGGGAAGATTTGGGCCAGAACTTTGCTCAGTGCAGAGGAGGTTATAAAGACAGTAACATTCTTTCTTCCCTTTTCCTAGAAAAGGAATCAGAAGGCAGAGGCATTTTTCCATGCATATTACTCCATCACGTGGTCTTGTCTAGTGTACTTCCATGGAGTTTTTGTGCATGCTCTTTGAAATGCCTTCTATGCTGCTTTGCCTGTCTTTTTCTCAAATTTAATTCCTTCCCATTTATCCCTTCTTCATCTTATATTTAAAACTACAGGCAGGCCATGTGGGGGAACAACAAAACACAAACACCACAGACCCTTAATTAACCCTGCCTTTGACTCTGAGCAATATAACAGACCCCAAGGAACATAAAGATGCGTATTTTTTAAGTGAAGTTTATGATTCTTTTCCTGAAAGTGAAGCCAAGAGCATCATTTTAGTTTTCAAATCTAACAAAGAACACATTGAGTTGTACTTGTTTACTAAATAATTTTGAAAAGTCCGATTTATTTTCAAGGAAAAAGAGTAATTTCTCTTTTTTGGAAAAAAAAAAACAACCCTACAATAGCAAGCATGGATCCTATACAGATTTCTCCTCTAGAGATTTTAATGTCTCAGAAGCTACAAAAAAAAAAAAAGAGTATAAACATCTCATGCGCTTCAGAACATAAAGCCTACTGCCCTGAAACTGAAGAGTAAGTCTCAGAAACCCACTGCCGACTGGTAAAACATACAATTTTTCTTCAAAGTATCAGCTATAGAAACCTTCCATTTATATCAGTGATAGTACAGATGCCATGAGTGCTTGCTTCTTGACAAATATAAAGCAACAGTTCCCAGCAAAAAAAACAGTGTTTTTTCAAAACTGGAGCCTAAATACAAACATATCAAGTGCTTAAATTATAACTACTGTAGGAGCAATAGGCACTTTAAGAAAGCAGTGAAGCAAGCTTCAAGCTCTTAGCATGTTGGCCATAAGTTAGAAAAAAACCCACCTAATTAAAAAAAAAACCAAAACCTCAGTCCAGGAGCAGATTCAAAATTCTGGTTATGGTCCAGCAGTGAAGCAACACTAAAGATAAAAAGCATGGCACATCATCTTGTACTGGTTCTACCCCATTATGGAGCACATCATTAATCCATTCCTTTGCTGAAAGACTATTCTCACCTTACATTTTAGTAACTTTACACATACAAGCTTTCTTGTTCAACTCACCTTACCCTTCCTGCTAATGACAGGCATTACTCATCTCAAAAAGGGTCATCAAGGAGTCAGCATTTGAAAATATACATGGAAAAAGCAACTCAGGTCTACTTATTTATATTACGGGACAGATTGACTCTCACTTTGTGAGGCACAAAGGAAACAGAGGACAGGAGAAAAAGCAATCCTCTGAAGTGCACACCCACCCAAATTTCCTAGCTTAGCTTTCTAGGTCTATCACTGGCACATAACAAAGTTCTGAAGACAGCTCTGTACTTGTAAACTGCAAAGCTAATTACATACTTCGCATTTTAGAAGCCAGTTTTAGCTTTGCCACCTAAAAAAAGCCAGCTTGGCTTTTTTCTTCAGAGTACAACCTGATGGGTTCTTCAAATTGGCACACTGGTTCTGAGAACCAAAGTCAAAGCTGAGACAGTATGAAAATGTCTCCTGTTTGACTAAAGCTCCAGATCCTTAAAAAAAAAAAAGGTATCAACTCAAAGACAGGTAGTATCATTCTCTTCTTCCAGCCTCTTAATACAGCCACAGACAAAAACAACCCTCCTTTTTCCTGTCAATGCCTTCATCAGAGCTGAGAGGCAAGAGGATGCCTAGACCTGCTACTTGAAAATTACACCGGCAAGCGGAAGAATAGGTAATCCAAAATAAACACTAGCTTTTAAAAAATTATTGGCACACCTTAATCAAATCTGTGATGTCAAATTACAGAATGAGCCAACAGACTAATACATACACACCGACAAACTTTGAAAGGCATCTTGCGTACCTATCCAACAGCTTTACTAAAATATGGAATGAGACTGTTAGGTCCTACAAAATCAACCACAGGGCTTCTATGATTCTTAGCAGGGTGAGATTTCCCCCCCACACTAAAGGCTGATTCCAGCTAATTACCACCAAAGGCCCCGAAACAACTCCTTACTAAGAAAACAACCCCCAAAAAAACCCCAAAACCACCCAACCCACACACCTATGGTTTCAAAGAAAACTTGCAGAAGTAAAAGTAGGTGGAAATTGATGGCCAGAGGGCATCATGACTTCTGCTTCAGGTCTATGGAGCTTCTCCAAACAGTACTAATACATAAATGAGAGTAGTAATCTACTGGGGGTATACCTGGGTTCCTAGATCATGCTATCACATTTGCCATACTGCAGGATGTAGATTAAAGCTTGGATGGGTATGTAGTCACAACCTAATCTTACTGGAGAGATCTGCCAAATTGCTCTTCACTGGTGTCTTCAAAAAGAGAGCTTGGACAGCAGATGCAGCCTTTCAGTGAGTGGCTGGCAAAGACTCCATGCAGTGCATACAATACAGAGTGGGAGGCTGGTTGGATAATTCAAACCTTTGAGAATGTCAAGCACTGCAAAAGTAGAGGAAGAAAGAGGACAAGGGCAGCCAAAACACAAGAGGAACAACACAGAAAGAGATGTTGAAAGGTTTTACACAATTAGCAACTCCCTGCACAAACAGGAAAGGAAAAATACACACAGAAGAGCTATGCAGAGTTCAGTTTTCTTAATTAAGCTGATGACAAACAACCATTAATGACTTTTTTAAAGTACTAAGAACAATTTAACAGAAAATAAGGGTTGGCTGGCAATTCTCTCAATGCCAACATGCTTTTTTTGAAACACTGGCATTTCAGAAATACTAAATTTAGTGAAAATTATAAACAGTAAAGGAAGCACAGACCATCTACACTATTACAATTCATGTTTTTCACTTAAGGTTTTGTATTTGACAGCTTAAAATCTAATCCTGAAAGACAAAATAAAATAGTTCTGAATTTGAGCCCATCTTTCAGAGGGGGAAAAAATGCAAAGACTTTTAATTCCATATCCAAAGACAAAAGGTAAAAAGGAACATTCAATGTTACATCACTTCAAATCCAGTTTTTGTACTGATGGAAATTTGAGAAGCGTATTTAGCATTCTGACAATGAACACCATATTTGATAATTCTTCTTACTTTATTCGTACTGAAATTCTTGATTAGAAATTAGCACTACATGGAATAGATAATTAATGTTACATATGGTGTTACTGAATTTCAAGAGCAAAGAACAATCTCGTGTTATTGTTGGGGGGGTGTTTATTTATACTTCAGAAGTCATTAAGGTAAGAATCTAGACTCCGTATGTTAAAGCAAGTTGAACTATAAACACATAATCCTTCATTCAGAAAGACTATCACCTGAAGATGGATTCCATAAAGAAATAAATAATCCCATTCAGTCAAAAAGAATGGATATAGTCTTCCAACCTAGAATCTCCCTTTGCACCCCTCAGAAAAATATGCTCTCAGCATGAGGGACCCTTCACCCTGTGTCTATTCATACTCCTGACCATGGCCTCTAAGCAAGAAGAGAAGCCTAGTGGACTGCAGCAGGAATGTGCACACCTAGGTCCCAAGGGTAGCTCTTGGCCCTCCTTTAAGTGCTGGAGAAAAATAACAGTTTTGTTCTTCCTGACTCTCATGAGAAGAGAGTCCTTGCCAAACTGATTCATTAATTAACATAGGCCTAACGAATCATTACTTTCCAGGATGAAGGAAAACATTTCTCCACCAGAAGGCTGTGTGACTAAGAACATCAGAATTGTTGGTGATTGTAAACACGTGTAAAACTGCTGCTTTACATCAATGAATATGAGCCCTTTGCCATCACATTTTTACTGCAACTGGAACACACACCACACCCTTTCATTCAAGGTCAGAAACAGTAATTAAATGGCACACAGCTAGTTGAAATGAACCACAGAGGTGATGGAGGAAACTCATGATCTTATCAAAAGCCTTGGGGTTTCATATCAATCAAAGAGCATAAGGGCTGTGTATTGGAAACAGTTAAGAACAATTACAGTACAACACTTTTAAAAGAAAAATTTGGGGAAAGGATTTAGTAGAGTAGTGTGATTTCCCCTGTGAACTCTCTCTTGCTGCTACAGTAAGACAGAATTAATTTTAACACTCTACCAGCTAAGCAACTGCTGTGGCAATATATTAATCATTCACATTATCTATCTTATCAGTAAGTTCCTCCCCCTCCTTCCAATATAAAATAAATTTATAAATTCATTGTCTTTGACTAGAAGTTAGTTCACAGAATTTGTGTAAGCTTACACAAACACAACTAATCTTACAACTTTATTAGTTTTCCCTTTGCAAGGACGACTGTTTTTCTAACCAAACCCTGACATAAACTCCCTAAACATCTTTTCTGCATTTAAAACATTTTCATAGAGTCTCCCAGACTAAAAATAACTCTAGTACAAATATCTCCGGTAATGCTTCCTCAGGTTTTACTAGCCAACAAAAGCTTAAGAAATCTCCCCAAGAAGTATAATCAATACAGAACCCTTTAAGGAGACAGATCATGTATAAAAATAACAGTTCAACAATACAGAAGAATTAAGTTCAGACATTAAAGCCTGAAAGAGAGGTTTAGGCACCAAAAGGGGTGGAAATGAAAGACTGAAAACGGTAACAGAGTTGCCTGTAGCAAAAGGATGCTCAGTGCTTCTTAACATCTACAGTGGCATGCAAGTCAAGAGTCCTGCTGAAATTAGTGCATATTTTCAAACATAAACTACATCTACACCTTACTGCATTGAGATAATGGCTCACAAATAAGCATGCAATCCCTCCAGCAGAATTTACTTCAAAGCCTTCTACCCTCCTCTGCCTAGACAGCTCCACAACAGATAAAATTGAGAATGTGGTTTTCATTCATTTCTTTCAGGCACTCTAAAATTTACACATGCACCTCAGAGTGGCTTGAAATCTGGCGTGCCATATGGCTGCACATTTGTCATTTCCAGAAATATGTTGAATATGGGTTCCAGAAATATAAAGAGCCAATAAAATAAAGCTTCTCAAGCCAATAGAGTCTGCTCAAACACTACCAACTTTATACTGTGTGCAGCTGGAGAGCCTGGGCTTTGATCAGGCTTCAAAGCAGCTCTTCTTTTGCCCCAGAAAAATAAATCTTGATGGCTTAACTTGTGGAGGCTCATTTCCCTACTGTTTTGCAACTCTGTAAAGTTATTTACAATTGCCTTAAGTGAGACTGAAGTAGAAATAATTCATCAACATCAATACTAGAATTATACAAACACGTTGCACTTGGAGCACAAAATTTACAAGCTGCAAACCAGCAGAGAATCAGGATCAACAGTTTTATAGCTATTTCAGTGTGAACTAACTGAAGAAGAAATAATTACTTCTTCCCATTCCTGCATACAAAGTTTAATGCTGCACATCACAAAATAACAGTAAAAAAAAAATTAGCAAACAGATTTACTTTTTTTTAAACCTGAAAAAGAAACAAGACTTTCCTCCTAGCTGAAATAATGAGTCTCCAAACCCAGCAAATCTAAGTGAGATCTGTACAAAAAGACCCAAACAACCAACCAACAGAACCCCCCAAAACTGTCAGAACTGAGCTCAACACGTCACCGGTGCCAAAATGAATGAGTACTGTGCTGTAGGTAGAAAGCAGCTAATTCATCCTTCTACTTATCAAGGACATTTACTTCCCACCATTTGCAATCTGTGATCCTTTCTTTTCTTTTTCTAAGAAAGAAAATTGCAAATAGCAATCAAATGTCATGACATGACCAGAATGACTTTCCTCCTTGCTTTTTAACTTTCAAGGTTGGAATCTCAGTATTTTCCAACACAGATACAGAGAAAGAAAGAATTATGCATTTTTTTCCCGTACATACTCAATTTTACTTTCCTTATAGTGCTTTTCAAAACTAAGCTATCTTAGCATACACATCTTTGTATCCCCTGGATAAGATGAGCATGGAACAACTGTTGACAAGAATTGCTTTGGGGGGGGGTGACACTTTGTTTTGAAATATACAGAAATAAAAAAATGTAATTCTCCAGAGTGGTAGATCCTGAAGTCTCTGAGGAACTTATTGTTTGTATATTCCGTATTAAAACTTGTTTTCAAGACTGTATGTATGCAATTTATCCGACATGACGTAGTGACGGGAAAGACTGCAAGATAAGATTAATTCTGTAATCAGATTCTAATCCAGACCCACTGCAAGGTTTCTGCATACAAGGAACAAAACCAGAGAACCACCCAAACTGTGAGAGAATACTTTCAAGCACAATCCCCCAAACTTATGGCAGCAGCAACTGAGATATTTAACACAGCACAGACATGTTCACTATACTAATCAATCATTATCATCCAAGACTGAAACCCATCCAGCTGCTCTAGCTGATGAGTGTTTCAGCCATCCAGAGACAACTATTGTATATCCGCCACCCACATCTCCTGAGGATGACAGTGTGCCTCCTCATTGCTGCCAGAGGCACTGGGCTTTGAGAAAGGCAGAGCTTATTCCTCAGGCATAACAAGCATCTGAGCTGCCAGCCACTGGTGTTGCAATCCAAGGAAGCAGTACCTTGAAAAGCAAGAAAAATGTGTGAACTGCACTTGAAAGACAACGTTCAAAATAAAGCAATCACAAGAGTCCCCTGTAATGAAAAAGATAAAGCATATGAGCAGATTGCTACCCCCAAGCCAGTAATTGCACTTTTTAGGTATACTTGGCTTGCAGGTGAGATGCTTTCACACACTGCAGCAGAATTGTACTGTGCCCACCAGATAAATAAAGTATGCTGAAGTTCCTGAACATTTTCATACTCACTGCAAAGCAAATATTGATTGCAAAACCCCTAGAAAATCTGCACTTCACAGATCTTTGTATTATATATCTAATCTATAGATCTATAGATCTATAGATATATATAGATATATATAGATATCTATATATAGATATATATAGACATATAGATATATATATGCATATCTCCACCTGGTGATGCTGCCAGAAAAATCAAGAACACAAGTCCATATTTGACAGGTCAAGAACTACTGCAAAGTCACACTGGGAGCCTGAACAAGAGATTGACTTCAGCATGATATATGCAGATGTTTCTGGATAATAAAGAAGTAGTTTCTTCTTTAATTACACTTAAAGTAAAATCAGTTTGAATTAAACTTTTACCATATTCTTAATTGTAGGTCTAGAAAAAGCCATCACCTATTGAAATTGCACACACTCTCCACCATCCTCCCAGGGCTGCTACCAAACTGACAAGCAGCTATACAAGACAGACAGAAGTATCCAGAATTAGCAGTTCTCAAGTTATCACAACTAAAATACTAAAGAGGCAAAAGTGATTCTCAACAGTGTGTGCACTTCTTTTAATCATGGTTTTCTTCACGAATGTGCTTTTCCTGCTCAAGTCCCAAATCTAAGCCTCAGAAAAGTTAACTAAACATAATCAGTAAATGGCTTGGGTATTGTAACTGAGTGGATTCAATATTTGGAGGAGTTCGCCTAGTGGCTTTAAGGTGGAGCAAACTAGGTGTCTCCAGGTGGTAGCACATGCCTTGAGGATCTGTCAGTACAATGGTAACAATCCTTCAGCTGAAGCAAAGCCAAAAGATTCAAGATGGGAAATGAAGCCATAAACAGTAAGAACATAAAAGTTTTCATCCTAGACCCAAGAGTAGCAAACTATTACAACATCAAGGTACATGCCAATAAAACTATTTTCCTTTCTTACTTAAAGATTTAGCCTTTAAAGGTGTTCTATGCACTTCTTCAAACTCTTGTTGCGTACTTTAATTTTATACTTAAAAATCTTCCTGCATTCCAAGACAATTCTTATTAGTTTGCTTTGATTTTTTTTTACCCCCTTGGCTGTTTTCCAGGTGAAGCTTTAAATTGAAATTCAGCAAAAAAAATGATCCGAGCACTACATTTCAATAACAGAAGCACTGAAAATGTGGCCTTCAGTGTACTGAACTCATTGCTGGAAGCTACATATGAAAATATATTACCCACCTCAGAAAACTTCCCTTCGATATATTTTTGTTGTTTCACACATCAGTGATCAATCTCAGCTGAGGCATTTGCAAGCCCATATATAATAATAAAAAATTAGACATGCCAGAGAAAAAGCTCTTCTTTCATAAGCAAGTTTGTTCACCTCACCTAGTGATTTTATAGATATAAAAAATAATTTTTCTACTCTTCTCAGTATGAAGCTAAACAAGCTGAATAATATAAATTATGATTGCAAGGGTCAATGACTCAGCAACCTGCATTCTGTCCACTTTGCAGTAAAAGCTGGTAGACACACCAAAAACAAAATAAAAAGCAACTTTAAAAAACAATCTCAGAAATATGCCCAGTTATTTCTTTTGAAAAAGCTACATAGACATTCAGTACTACTACACATAAAACATGCACTCCTTGTCTAACTCTCTTTAAATGCATGGTTTCTATTCTCCAGTTTGCTTTCCTTTACCTACCCTTAAAAATTTAAAACTTTTAGGTTGGTGCTGCACATGAAAGCCTCAGAATCAGCAATTGTCACAAATTACATTACACACACATCTACAAGCCAAAAAACCCCAGGCTACATTTCAGTACAGAAGGACACAGACTTTTCATAACAGAAATCCTCTGGAGAAACATTACTAAAAATAGAATATCCAGCTATCAGAAAACAGAAAAACTTTAGGAAGATGGCTTCCGCTCTTCTCCAACTTCCTATCACACAAGATCCAGCGCTGGACCTCATCACACATTTCTCACTGCCGCAGCTCTTCCACAGCACAAAGCGGACAAACAAGAAGAGAATGCTGCACGGGGAATGGATGTACAGTAATATTTTTACACAATTAATTTTACCCTGAAGCTATTTCACACTACTAAATCCTACCTCAATTTGGACCACAGCAGTATTCATAACTTCAGTTCAGATTTAACAAATCAGCCCTAAATACTAGGTTGCACATGAACACATACACAGGCAGGAAACGAAAATACAATGTTCAACAGAGTAAGCTGTAAGGCACTGTGTACTTACACCCAGCCTGAGCAGATATATAAATGAGGTTGTCTGCTTGCTTTAACTGGTGTGCGACAACATGCTTAGAATAGCGAGCCAATGAAACAAGAACGAAAATATTTTCATCCAAACCCTATTCATAGCCATTAATTTAACAGGAAGACATGTAGAGTATATAAGGAACAGCCCTCACAGCAACTTTACCAGCAGAATATTAGGCAATATAATGCAGCGTTCAGCTAACTGACAGCCTCAAAATCACTTGGAAAAAGTTATTTAATCAAAAACCACTTATCCCTAAGGCTAGTGCCCCCCTAGGACTGCAAAAGGAACAGAAAGGATATGAGGGAAATGTACAGTATTTTAAAACAACAGCATTGAAAATTATACAAAAATAATTAAAACTTTCTCTCACTACTTTTTTCCCAATGGGCAAATACTTTTTTGTTTAGTGAAAGACATTTAGTGACTGAAACATGCATCAACCCACCCCAAAACTCTAATACAATGGCAGAAGATAATCATAGAAATTTAAAACAATTATAGAGAAATGTTGTATGCAACAGTTCAAAAGCATAGATAACCTGTCCTCATTTCAGAAACCTCATCAAGTGTTTTTCGGAATATCACTTTGAACTGCACAATTTCGGGCTAATCTTGCTCATGCCTAAATGAGTGCAATCATGCTAGGATATGACACAGTGTTTTTTAGTTTTATCCATTTATTTACTTACAGCAATATATATGCCATATGAATTAATTAAACAACTGAAACACATAGCCACACACAGTCAAGGCTATTCCCAATCCTAGTGGCACAAAACACCGAAAGATGGAGGAGGAAGGGAAAGAATACCAAAGTCAGAAAGCAGAAGTAATCCGGATCTGTTTAAATAACACAGCAACAAAGACACATGCCAACTAAATAGAAAGTTTTACTAGATCAAACATTTACAGACTTTGTAAAATAAAATGTCATCTTCCTAAAAAATCCTAAGGATGCATCTACATAACCTCCAAAAACATGACTTACACTGATGCCAGTGCAAGCATTCTTGTGGTTGACCTGGCAGTGTTGGGTTAAGAGTTGCACTTGATCTTAAAGGTCTCTTCCAACTACAGAGATTCTGTGATTCTTATTGGGTTTGGAGGTTTTGATAGCTGTTGGGTTTTCCAAGGTACAGTTTGTTGCGGTTTTCACACATATAGTAGGCATAACTTTAGAGTGACAGTGTCAGCAGTTTAAGAAACCAACTTAAATCCAGCTGCTTAACAAAAAGCATTAGCATCTTGCAAGCAGAGTATACCCGTTGTGCTCAAAAAGTTTCCCGGTCTAAGAAAACATGGCAGAAGCAAGAGCTGAGGGCTGCTGCGAGTCCAGCAGACACAGCAGGCAAGGCTGACAAGCAGGGTGGCTGAGGAAGGCCATCTCACCTGCACTCATGATTTCTCATGACAGCTCAGGACTGCTGTCTTTGACGAATACAACATGTAAAATTTTACTCTCCGTTTAGCAAGGACAGTATAATCTAATGAATACCAAGCTACTTCAAACACTATGAACACTTGGCAATGGTATGTATGCCACTGATGCAAAAGAGTCCATTAATTCATCTGCAGTTATGCATGGTATCTTTTTAACCACGAGTATGTAACTTATACTATCTCAAAGGAATCTGAATGACCAACTACTAAAGACGACAATTATTCATCCAGAAAGAAGAGAAAAAAATAAAGAACCATAGAATAGATTAATCACAAGAAGCAACTCAAAAGATTTGTACCATAGGAGGTTGTTTAGCGGTGTAACTAGAATCATAGAATCATTAGGGGATCAGAAGGGACCTCGAAAGATCATCCCGTCCAATCCCACTGCCACAGCGGGACCACCTAGACCAAGTCGCACAGGAACACATCCAGGCGGGTCTTGAACATCTCCAGAGAAGGAGACTCCACAACCCCCCTGGGCAGCCTGTTCCAATGCTCTGGTACCCTCACTGTGAAGAAGTGCCTTTTGGTATTCATACGGAACCTCCTCTGTTCCAGCTGGCACCCATTGCCCCTTGTCCTATCACTAGAGGACCTTGAGAAGAGCCTGGCTCCATCCTCCTGACACCCACCCCTCACACATTTAGAGACATTCATTAGGTCACCCTTCAGCCTCCTCTTCTCCAGGCTAATGAGACACAGCTCCCTCAGCCTTTCCTCATAAGGGAGCTGTTCTACTTCCTTTATCACCTTTGTTGCATTACACTGGACCCCTCCAGCAGCTCTGTGTCCTTCTTGAACTGAGGGGCCCAGAACTGGACACAATATTCGAGATGCGGTCTCACCAGTGCAGAGTAGAGGGGGAGAAGAACCTCCCTTGATCTGCTAATCACCCCCTTTCTAATCCCCCCCAGGATGCTGTTGGCCCTTTTGGCCACAAGAGCACATTGCTGGCTCACAGTCATCCTGCTGTCCACTAGGACCCCCAGGTCCCTTTCTCCTACATTGCTCTCCAACAGGTCAGTCCCCAACCTATACTGATACCTTGGGTTGTTCTGACCCAGATGCCAGACTCTACACTTACTCTTGTTGTACCTCATTCAGTTTCTCTCTGACCAGCTCTCTAGCCTGTCCAGGTTTTGCTGAATAGCAAAAAAACTTAGTTTGAAGCTATTACTGAAAACATGGGGTGATGGGGGGTTGGGGAATCTTTACTATCTGTTTAAGTCAATGACCTGCATTAACCTTCAAACCTAAATTCTTGCAAGTCAGCCACTACAATGCATTTAAGAACTTTTCCTGCATTACATGTTAACAGTCTGGTTTTCCATATTAAGTTCTACATATCTTAAAATTAATCACCAAGCTAAAGCATTCCTTGTTTTCCCCCAGAGGAGTTAACTTCCCTTTTCCATCAACTTAAGTAGGCACAATCAAGGGCTGCCTGATCCATTCCTGCTCTTTAACAGCTCCATACTACCATTCATTAAACAATGCTGAACTACAGGCAGTCCCACTGCCCTTACGGGACTGCAGACAGAATAATGTAATACACGGTGTATAGATGTGAAGTCTGTCTGTAAGAATAAGCTGGCACTACAGGCAGAAGTCAAGGCTGTCTATACGCATAAGCTGGCACAGCAGGCAGAAGTTCAACATGCAATTCAACATAAATCTAATGACAAGCTAAATAATGTATAACTAAAAAAAGAGATGACCTTCCATGTAATTGAGGTTCTTGTCTTTAAAAAGATGCACTTATGGCTCAACTTTGTGTTTTGTAAAGTGATGTAAAGTGAGTGTAAGACACTCATCCCAATAGGACCACTAGAGGTATTAAGCACATGCTTGCACTTTCACAAAGCCACAGTGGGAAAAATGGAATAAAAATAAAACCCAAACATTTTGGCAAAGCCAGAATGTTACATCTACCTGATGCTCCAGAGGCATGGGAAAGGAGTATCTGAACAAAATAAATATCCAGGAACTCCCATCAACAAAAACCAGAAAACATTCCAACGGAATACAACCATCAGTATTACAAGACATACCTAACAGCAGAAGATACACATTATTGCAATCACATTACACAGACTTTAATAGTTTTCTGTCATAGGAGGACTATAACATTTTAGTTCATTACAATTCCCCATGCATCCCTTAAGAGCCTTCGAGCTCATAAAAATGATGTTTCGTATTTTGATACTTGTGCTAAACACAAGCTTTGTTATCACCTGTGTTTAAACTCTGTATAACCCACATGCTCCTTTCTGAGATACCCGATTAAATTTCTAATATTTAATAATTGGAATTTTAATATTGGATGCTCAAAATTATTTCAGTCTTTTGATGGAACATAAGTCATTCAGTGTCAAGTGGAAGGCAGATACTTTATTACAGCAGTAATTATTTAGGATACTAGCATTCATTTCTTTCTTTATTTGAATTAAACAGAATTCAAAACGGTGTGAGTTTATGAGTAGTCCACAATGTAATTATTTCTATATTATCCCTTCAGTACTAGCAGCAAGACTTCCTACAGACCTGAAAATGTAAAAGGAAGGAGGCTTATCTGCAATTTTTCTTTCCATGTTTTCTTCTCAAAGACAGGAAAGGTGAAGCTCAATAATGTTTATACTCTAAATGGATTGCACTCTTTTTCAGTTCAAAAATACACATCTTTACTCGTACAAATACCATCTAATTACATGCTGAGTAAAAAAAATAAAGATTAAAAAGGAAAACACATTTAAGACAGACACACTGTAGTAAATTTCCTTTGTGACTGGAGACAAAAAAGAAATCTTAATTAAAACCACAATGCTGTAAAAATTGCAGGGACTTTTATAAAATTAAAATACTTGCTGGAAAAAATGAGATGTCTTAACACTTCTTAGTATCTTTCAACATTTCCAAAGTTGCCACACATCCACAGGATTTTAAGGAGTTCTAATAAGAAGGACTAATGAAAGATACAAACATGGTTCCTTTTTTTCCTCAGAAGCAAACCGATATCAACTTTTAATTCCTTTTTGTTACAGCTATAGCCAGAGAGAGATGCTAATAAAAATAATTCACAACTCAAAAGAATTAAATACACCACTTATTTACAACTGCTGCTTCCAGATCCTTTTGATGGAACATAAGGCTTCCAAAATGCTATACACTGAAGGACATAACCCAACATGACATTCCCATGCAAAAAAATCAGCACTCACAGGATTTTACCCAACTTTAAAAGACTTACAGAGTCTGGTCAAACCAGAAACAGCTGTCCAACTGAAATTGCAACTTTACAAACAACCAACAGCCAAGGCTAAAAATAAGCCAAACAAACCATCTGAGCCACTGTCACTGCTCACAGCCCATCTACACAGGTGTCATCAGCTCCTGTCCCTGCTCTACACAGCAAAACTACCATGAGGTGTTTTTATCATCACTGACTGATAGCACTAAGACAATGGCAAAAATCAGTAAATCAAGTGCCCACTTCCAACCTAAAAAACATCCAACAATTGCCCTCCTGGTGTTGCTGAAATTCATTTTAAAAACATTGAAAGCTTCTAAAATGTATACATTTTTCAAGTGACTGGATGAAGTCCAGCCACCTTTGTCTTCTACTAATGTATCAAACCTTCAATCTAAAATTACAGATTGGATTGTCAACAAGTATTCAATCTATTTAAAACAAAACAAAAACATAACGGCTCTTGTTTTTCCACCTGAACTCAAAACCAAAATAAAAAACCTACAGTGAGTTAGTTCTGGTAAGCCAGGTGGCAGCACACATCTGCAGCAGCCCAAATCTCCTGTGGTGAAATCCAGAATCCTTGGCATGTCATCATTCAAGACCTGCCAAATTTGATAACGCTCTGTGCTTGTCTGGAGGGACATCACCCACTTGGGGAAACAAAGGTGTGATTTGTTGTCATGACTGCTATCGAAATTCAGCCCAAGAAAGTGTTGGACAGCCACATGCCTCTCTGCATCCGAAAGGCAGAAAAGTATTTCCCTTGTCATCATCCAAAACATCATTAGGGTATCAACTAAAGAGTTAGCTCCCTTGGGACAATGGTATCCCAGGGTGGCACTGGGAGCCAAGTCCAACACACAACTGATGTGGGAGAAAGCAAATGTGATGAATATGATGCTATTCTAAGCACAGGAAGAGAAAATCTGCTGAGGGTGTTATTGCATTAAAACTATAAGGTCAGTCCAATCGATGCTTGGGACTCTTTTCCTCTGGTATCAGTGCCAGGGTTTGCTTAAGAAGAGACTTAAAACATTTCAAGGAACAACAATAGATTATTAGACTAGAATACCCTAAAGAAAGCCATAGTAATACACCAATTTAGCTCTCCATATACAAATAGGTTTTAACAGGATTTGATGGTCGTCTTCTCTCATAAACCTGTGAAGGAAAGGACTGCTCATGAATGGCTTCTTTTTACTATAGAATCAGTTAACTTACAGAAAGCATTAGTTCTGAAAACCCTAACTTGACAAGAAGAGCAAGTTAGAAAAACCAAATACATTCAATTTGCAGTTTCTACATTTAATGAACACCCACCATTCCTTTCTAAGTACTCCCACTCTGCAAGGATCTATTCTCATTTTCAATGAAAGGGTTCTAAAGCTATGTTTAAAATAATACAAATATGGACAACTATAATGTTAAACTATATTGTTATATTAGAAAATAAATGGACTAATTGTTTCTAAACAGCTTTCAGGGGTTTTTTTCCTTAAAAAGTGTATTTTTGTTGCAACACTGTACTGCTAACAGAACCTAGATTCTCATCATTCATGAGCAGAAAGCACCTGCTTCTGCTAAAGCCTCCTCCACTTCTCCTGCTGGGTCTGATAGCTCCTCCACATTTGCATGGAGCTGAACCAGTGTAACCTGTAGGGAAAGACAGTCAAGAAAGTACAAAGCTAAAAGCAGCTTCTCACATTGTAAGAGGATGTGACCCAGTTCACTAATGTTAGAAGACTGTCTGCAGCCTCTAGCCTCTCACTAAACTTTGGTACCTGCTTTCACACCTCTGACACTTCTCCTTATTAAGGCCCACAAAAAAAACACTGATAATTTCTAAAACTCCAAAACTTTAAATGGCTCACAAGGCTAATATCTGTCTTTCTTACAAAGAAGTAGTGATCTGAAGACCTGTTCATTTGTTTTTTGGTTATCAAGCCATTCTGGCTAGCTACTCCAGCCCTGGCACAAGAACCACTATCTGCATTGTTTCCAAGGTCCATGCATTAGATACCTGCTGAAGAGCCAGAAGAAGGCGGCGGCTCCCTACCTATCAGAACAGCACAACCTGCTGAAACACAACAGTAATGAGTTCCCATCTAGCTGTTTTATTATATTTTTTAATTAAAAATCCTCTTGAAAGTGAAGTTTGTATTTCATTTGATTGGGGAAAAAAACAGTTGCCTGAGAAGGTTACTACCTAACTGTGTTAGCATACTAAATAAATTGCTTTGTTTAACAAGGTTTTAGCTCTGCTCTCTCTAATTTACTCATTTCACTAGCATTTACGAAACAATAATTCTTACAATGGGGAAAACATATAACTCTGAGAAAAAAAAACAACACTTGAAAGAATTACTTTACCCACCACTGAACAGAGCAATGCTTTAATTAGACAGAACACCAACAACTACATTATTGTGAAAAAACTAATGGGTCTAATTGAATCTGCAAGAAAAATTTAAATGGAATTACCTAAAACAGCTTAAGTTTAGTATTATTTTTACAGTTGTGTGCACTCTGCACAGTAACACAGATAAGTTGAGGAAAACTGCATAAAGTTTCTTCAGCATAGATTAAATACATCTTTTACTTTGTAGCTGTATTCTGTCACAAACTGCAAGAAAAAAGATTTGAGAATTCGGTTATCTACGAAGAGTCCCAGCATGTTCATGCCCACTGTCTGCTCCACAGAGTAATCAATTAGTTACATGTCACCATATTAGCACTTGTTAATGAGATGAGGAACAAAACCAATACAACTAAGCTACAGAGGGAAAAAGCCTCTAAGCTACAAAGTTTGTTTCCACAACTTGACAAATACTGGTTATACCTGCATGCCTGAATTTTCATTCTAACAGATGTTTCTCTTAGCCTGAGTATTTCTAAAACTTTCCTGACATCAGGTTATTTGACATAGCTGCAGTAACTTAAAATGCAATGGGCTGCTATTGTCTAATCAAGATGTATTACTTTGCACCTGAATTCTGTACTAAATTCTGTATTAAATTACTCCAACATACACTGCCAGGACACCTCCCTGCACACACAAGTTACTTACGTTGGGTTTAAAATACAAACTCACTTCATTAACAGTAAGAAACAAATTCATTTGATGTGTCACATACATTTAATGGACTATAAAAATATGTATTTCATATTTCAACGCACTTCCAATTTACTCATTTCATTAACATTTATGAAACAATTAAGAATTCTTACAATGGGGAAAACATATTACTCCAAGAAAAAAAACAACACTTGAAAGAATTACTTTACCCACCACTGAACAGAGCAATGCTTTAATTAGACAGAACACCAACAACTATATTATTGTGAAAAAACTAATGGGTGCAATTGAATCTGCTAGAAAAATTTAAATGGGACTACCTAAACCAGAATAAATTTAGGAGTCCTATGCCAGCATTCATAAATATGAAAAGCAAAACGCAAAGAAAAGTAATTTTTCAAAAGGTGTAAGTCACTAGGACCCCACATAGAGTATTTTTCAGAAGACTGGACAAGGGTGTGTGGGTTAAATGAACAGGACAGGCCTCACTTCTGCACTTCCAAGAGGAAGAAACAAAAGCATTTCCCATATTACGAACACCACCCAGGTTCTCTCTGAAGGCCTTCTACTCCAGGAACTAATAAGGATGCCTGGCTTTCCTTCTGTGGAAACAATTGTCCTGCAACATTTCTGTATACCTATTAAATACAACAAAAAAAAAGAGTACTTTATTTAAGTTCATTATTTCAATCAAAGTAGAAAGTAGATTTCCTGCAAAGTGCCTCATCTCCCTGTCTCTTCACCATGCCAGCTGACCTACTTCAGGGGAGCAGGATATCCAGATACCAGCACCTCACCCTGGTATCTGACTAAACTAAGTGAAGCATGGTAGTATCTTTTTTCACAGACAGCTTTCAGCTATCTAAAAACTCCGTCAAACACCTCTGGTAATTCCCCCACAAGCAATCCCTCTTCCTCAAAACTGGGCGGGAAGGGTGAGGGGAATAACCACAGCTTAGAAACTTTCAGTCCTTCGATGCAAACAGGAAATATTTTTGAGAACATAGGCTTTGGATGCTTTGGTTTTGATTCTAAACCTTCAGAAAGTAAACTGATACAGCACCTGTTTCCAGGAGCCTGAAAGCAGCTGTTATGCTTAAGAAACACGAAAAATGCAGACACTCCAGGTAGTATCACTGCTGCTCAAGACCATGACCAGCAAGCAAAACTATCTGGGCATCCCTTTTTGAGGTGCTACTGTTATAATTCCTACCAAGGAAAACCCTGAGTGCTGCAAAGGAGTAACAGGTCAACAGCAAAACTAGATACAAAAAGCAAGGGCTGGAAATGCAGGAGATACTGCTGACCTTATCCACCGTCTTTTGCTGACAAAAGACATGAGGCGACATGTAAGTGACCAAATACCCTTCTTCACACTCCCAAAATGCTAACTAGGAAAGTACAGAAGAAAGAAAGGGGAGATAAGTTCCATTTGCAGTGTAGCAATAAGTCTTCTACCTCTACATTTATTGACAGTTCCCAAAAGTGACATCTGTCAAAATCTCAAGCAGCATTTCAGCTACCAAGACAAAGTCATCCGCTTAACTGCTTAAACTGACTTGGGTCAGACAAGGGATTTCAATTTCTAGACTTGTGAAGCAACAACATTATCTTACTTCATAAGTTAAAATCCTGAAAAATAAAACCACAGTACATTAAATATATCTTCTACATCGTGCTGACTGCTTCGGTTTCCTAAAAAGCAGTGGCAAAACAAGTACTGCCAAACAGAAATTCTTCCTTCACAAGCTCCTACCCAGCAAGCGCTTTCAAATTCCTCCATATTAAGTTACCAATCCTAACTCCCGATGATACAAACCACACATGGTTAGGCCATACAAATTTGTTTTTACAAAGGCCACTACCGCTTTTCATTAAAGAAAAGTTCAATTCTCCTACACTGAGCTGCTACAACAGTAGCGTTATGTTCTTCAGGAACAAATATTGCCTCACAGTAAGCCGAGGTTCACTCAGCATTGGCGTTTTGAAGTAACATCACAGAGTTAAATGCTGAATGGAATTCACGCAGTTAACACCAACACACGCACAGGGCCACATGCTCTGGGAAAAAAGTCCAACTGTGGGGATGTGAAGGAAGGAATCAGAAATGAGAGCTGCTCACAATTAGCCACTCGCAGGTCAGACCTGAACTACAAAGCTGCATCCCTACCCGATAACTTTGTATGTGAAGCGGGACACGGTGCCCGGTCTGCTAGCGAGGGGTGTCTGTTACCGGGGTCGCATTTTTAATTAAAAGCAGGATGCAAAGACCTACAAACTTCACCGATTTTCCTCCGGTAACATTCGGGAATGTGCCTTACCGAACAGCCAGAACACGAGGTACAATCTTACCTCATTTTTAATCTTTTAGGATTGTTTGGTTTACATCCTTTACCTACATTGCCATCGACTGGCGGGCAAACTGCACCGCGCCCCTCCGGCAAACCCCCATCTTCAGTGTCCATAAAAGTAGGGAACGACAAGAAAGAAAAGCCCGGTGTGACCGACAGAGCGATCGACCGACTAGCAAAACTTTCCGGTAGTG
>VZRI01002978.1:31139-42074 GCA_013397515.1 Upupa epops
CTGCTCCGCCCCGGCCTCGGCCCCTTCCCGCCTCCCAGCTCGCGTTTCCGCTCCACGGCAAAGCACGGACCCCGGCGCGCCGCTGGTTAACCGGGTTGTACGGTGGTTTGTGTGCTGGCGGCTAGGAACGTCCGTGCTCAGGTGTAGCTTCTTCAGGAGCGGGCGCCGGGCACGGAGCTGTGCCTAAGCCATTCCTTTTCTTCCTCGTCTCCCGTGCGGGGCTGGCCGGAACGCCCCTTGTCTGCACGCTTCCGCTGGTGGGAGAGGTACGCTCCACACCAGGGTTGGCGCGGTGGAGACAGGTCTGTCCTGGCAGGAGCTGAGCACCGTCCCTCGTGCTTTCCTTAGGACACAGACCTTGCTTGGGGCTGAGTGCCCCTGCACTATGAGGGTAATGGAAAGATCATCCCACTGGAGTAATGCGGGGCGTTCAGAGGGAAGTGCGCTCTGAAGAGTTTTACAGTCATTAACCCTTCCCAACATGGCGGCTTTCAAAGGAGCGGGCTGGTTTAGCTTCTCCTCAGGACACAAGGGCACCTTTAACAAGTCGTCGGCTCCGTTGCTGTGTTCGCTCTGACCGGGCTAAAACTAGCAGCAAGAACTTAGGACAAAGATGTTCAACTCTTTAAACACAATTGCACTGTGAGATGCCTTCCTGTTCTCCTTGAAATCATTTAGCAATTCTCCACTAACTCTTCTGCTTGTTAACATAGTAATTCTCACAGCATTTCGCTGCTGCTCTGGGAAGCCCCAAGCACCCTTCCAGTGCCTGAGAGAGAAATCTGAAAGGAAATCCCGGCCTCTGCATTGTTCTTGCTCCTCGGGGAGGAGCAGAAGGCCCCTCTCCAGGCATTCTATGTGCACATTTGACAGCAATTCAGAGAGGTGCTAATCCTCCTCTTGAAATAGTAATCTGGCCGAGCTTTTCCAGAAAATATTTGGGGTCACTTCTGCCTCACCCTGGTCAGGCCTCACTGCAGCCTGCAGAGGCTTAGGATGAATTTAAATGTGATTGGTCATTCAAGGACTTAGAGATTCAAGTCTCTCTTATTCCTGGAACAAAATGCACAGTGAGAGCGATAAAGAAAAGGTAAATTATCCCTGCTCTCCTTTGCATTTATAAGACAGTTAGTTCTCAGTCTCAGTTTTGCCCATTGTATCACACAGTGCTATCATCCTACAGAAACCTTCCACTTCATTGTTTTCCTTATAGCACCAGTGAGCTGAGGATTTGCAGAGGGAAATGACATAACCCCACAAGGTTTCCCAGCAAAGTTAGACGAGCAAAACTGTTTGGTGCTCTAAAATGCTGAGTGATGGGTAGATCTCAAAGCTTTCCAGGCATCTGAAAGAAAAAAAAAAGGTGAAGCATACCTAGCTTTAGCAGATTTATGCTAATGGGATTTATGGAAGAAGAATGTTTTAAGGAAGGATTTGGATGAATACATGTCTTCAGGCAAAGGACTAATTTAAGGACTGTGAAGCATACTGTTGTTAAATATATTTAATTACATTAAAAACCAATCCATTAAACCTGTTTTTTTCCAAACTGTGGCTTGTGACAAGGAGAAAATGCTGCAGAAGGGGTTTGCAGGGGTATGTTGAAGGGTGTTTTAACTGTCTGTCTGCTGAACGGATCCTTATGTTTCACTGGCATGATGATGCTGCCCTGAGTAGTATTTCAGAATGTTGAGCCTGCTGAAATATTAATGTGTGCTTTTTTGAAATGTCATAATTAGCCGTTATCTCTGCAATAACTGTTATTAAGAAGAGCTGGCAGCTTGTGATTTGAATAATAGTTACATTCCAAATATAAGAAGATGGTGAATTTGAGGGAATCCAGACAGAAGAAAGCAGTGCATGTTGTGGTGGACACACTGTTTTTATAAAGTAAATATGTGAAGTATGCAGTTTGCATATGCATAAGAGCATTGCAACCCTTAGAAAAAATACACACAGGAGAGAAAAGCGTGAATGTTTCTCCCCGCCTAAGGCTGTAACTATAGTAAAGCTAGAAGAAAAAAAATGGCTAAGCAATAGAGACACCTCTTCCTCAGTGGCAGAGGGACAGCTTCATGCTGCTTCTTCAAACAGGGTTACATGCAAACAACAGACCCAGGGGGCTAACTTTGCACTTAGGAAGTCAGTTCACCTTGGCGTTTGTATCTTGCACAACAGGCTAAAAAAATCTTTGTCTTTTGGCTTGTATTTATTTGTCTTTACCTTCCTTTTTTATGACTACCCATTTTCTGTCTTCTGTGATGCTGCCTATACTTTATTACCTGCCCAGGCACAGCAGAGCGGTGGCTTCCTGGTTACGTGCGCAAATGTAACCTCTGTGACACATGCCAGTCATGCAGATCCATGCCAGATTAATGTATTTACACGCTGTTGTGGCAAGGATACCACTGGTTGTCTCCCTGATGGGACTCCTTACACCTTCTGCATAAATGCCTGATCCTTCTCCCAGGTGTTTCAGCTGTTCTGTCTAAAGTATGAGTTAATACCCACTCCCATAAGATGGGGATGTGAGAAGGAGGGACCTTTTTTTGATTAAAAATCTGGAAAATGGTGTTCTGCAGTTCCGAAGGTGTTTGATCTCTGTGTGTTAGTCCATTGGGGAGTAAATTCACCTAAATGTAAACTAACCTATCTCAAAAATTGCTACTTCTGCTTTTCAAACCTGCCTTTTAAAGGCACTGATGTTGTAATAAACTCCATTTGAATCCGTGGGGTTTTAATACTGTGTCACTAATAGAGACATAAAGAAACACTGGGTACTCTTGGGGAAAAAAACCTGATTTTTAATTCTCTCTAATCTGGAAAAAATTATCATTTTAATAACACTTTTCAGAAGACTTCTCATTTTATGATTCGGTTAATTTTATAATGCTGAAAGCAGTGTCTTTTCTCTCCTTCAGAAAAATATCTCCTTCTAAATGTTTTACCTCACTACGTATTATCTTGTTTCTGCTTAAAGCATATGCTTGATTCCCATGTAGATGAAGGAGAATTGCATGACTGATACCATGGGAGAGTAGATCCCAAATACTCAGTTAGTGCTGAGTCACTTAAGTGTATTTGCACAATGATTCTAATTCAGCCTGACAATAACACAGCTGCTTTTCTCACTTGCTGCATGGCTGCTGCATCTTCAATGACATTTATGAAAAATGTTGAGAGGAAAGAATGTGTCCTTAGAGCTCAGAATACAACTAAATTCTTCTCTTCAGTGGACCTAAGCTACCCAAAGGTGCTGTAAAACTGCAAGCTAAATCTATCATCAGATCACATTTTATTATGACAAATTCTGTTGTTGTCTTTTGTAGACAGTCTCTGAGATTCAAAGTATTTATGTAAGGAAAACAAACTGGTGTTTTGGGCTTTGGAAATGTCAGGGCTCTTGATTCTTCTGTTTATTTAAAAGTGAAAGTGTGCTGAGGGACATCTTTTGAACTCTATACAAAGGTTAAAACTGATCTTTTGTACAGTTTTGAAATTCAGGATATTGCTGCTAAATGGCTTGGCTCTGCATTTAAATACCAAATTCTGGCCAGAGCATCTTCCAGCTATGAGGTGCAGCTATCTCAAGGGAGGAGCACAACCTATTACATAGCAGAGCCTTGCAAGAGTTCAGAGTAAGCAGCACAGGGTGAAGCTTTGAGCCATCAGGGTAGGTCATGTCGGCAAAATGTGATTCGCCACACTGGACTTCGCTCTGGGATGCAAACTGATAATCCCCTTGCATGGGGGAAAAAATGAAGGGAGACACAGAAGAGAAACAGAGGAGGTTCTTTCTTGCTTGGACATCCAGTAAGCTGCATGACCAATCTGCTGAGGGCACAAGTGGGCCCTAAACCTGGTGAAGTTCCTTAGCAACTTCCTTGGGAATTCACTCATAACAACTTTGCAGTGTTTGTGTGCACAGGAAAGACTTCTCTTGCTCATCCACGCTTGGCATGGCAGCTGAGGTCTGGGGATGTGGGCAAAGGCACTTGTTGCAGATCCATAGTGACATTTGTAGATCCTGTCAATCTGACTTGGGGCAGAGCTGAGGTGGCACTGATTTGGACCAAGAGGTTGGAAAAGCAGCTACAGGTTGTGAATGAAATCAACAAGCAGTCCTTTAACATGACATCGACTTGGGTTTAAGTTCCTACTGTGGGCAGGTAGTAATGTGTCTATAGCCTTAATTACCAACTCTATATGCGAGAGGCGACTTTTATCCTTAAGAGCTCTGGCTGGTGTCACAAGCTACCAGTACCACAGTTGACTGCAGAGAAGGAAACAAATGCTCCTTATTAGACTTTCCATTTCTTTTGAAACAACTGATGAATAATCATAGACCCTGCCTTTGAAAATTTTATCGCCAGTTATTTTAGTATTGTCATTGTTATACAAAATATTTGGTATCTCTCAGAGCACTGATTCCAAGAGGCATAGGCTTTGCAAGAAGCTCACCCTTCAGACAGTGTTTTCATCCTGTGTGACTGCCAGGCAAAAACTGGAAGCCTGATCCATGTGAACTTAGAAACCTGTAGACAAAAGAAAATCAATGTACTTATAAATCAAGGTTTTACATTAGTTTCATGAATGGTGTCTAGATTGAATGTTTTAATGTTTGAGGTTGACAATTCTGAATTAGGTCAGATACTGTAAGTCATCTTCTGCTGCAATGTACTGGCAGGAAGTTACTTTCTATTTGAATACGTAGTGCAGACTGTTGCCAATCACTACAAAAGATTTTAGTTTACAAAGGTGTACAATACACAAAGACCAGACACTACCTAAAATGTACAGGGGTCATAGTGAAATCTGTTATCTCTGGTTCAGAAAATAGGGAGTGTAATCAGTGTTTTACCTTTCAATCTAGAATTTACAAACAAGAAAGACCATAATGCTGGAGTGATCAGTAGATTATTTTCCCCGCATCTACATTATCTACAATACTGAGGTAAAACACCAAGGATGTATAATAGCAAACCAAGGTTTCACATGCTTCTGATGAAACACTTAATTTCAAGATGCTTTGTTTGGTCAGGTTTTTAAATCCATCCTTAATGTTACATAGTTTGACCTCTACATTTAACAACTGAAGTCTTGCTACTTACTAATGAGAAATATGCTTAAAGAAAGAAATATGTAAATAGATAGGACTTCAAAATCATCACTTAGATATAAAAGATGACAGACCACCATTTTCAGTAGAACTGGTACCTGATTACTGTAAAATATGTTGTGCTGTAGTATTCTGCTGTCGCTCAGCAAACAACCTCAGTTATCACTGTGGAATTAATTGAACAGTACATCAGTACAATCAATTTCTGTTCTAACGAATTAAAATTAGAATTAGCTGAAAGAAAAATAATATAAAGAACATGACTGAAAGAGAAATTGTATTGTGACTTCATCAGTTATAACTGAAATTGCTGAACATTTATACATAATAGAAAAACTTAATAGGAGACAGCAATATAAAAATAACTGGTCAGATACAAGTGTTACATAAAGGAAGCTGGAACCACTAAATTGTTAAATCAGAGATGGAAAACAATTTAACCATGCAAAATTATAAATACAGGTTCTTATCTGAAATACACTCCTGTACAGTTAATTAAGGAACAAACTTACTTCTCAGTTGTGATGAAAGAGCTGGAAAAAAGTAATCAGATTGCAAAGTACAGTTATGGGTTTCTGTTCGAGTGGGAGTTTTTCTCTTTAGCAATCCCTCATTAAGGAGCTATTGCAAAGACAGTAGCCTTGCAATTTCAAACCTCAGATCTGCTTCACTACCGTTCTTTCACTGTTACATGTAGGTATTGTCTAGAGACAAGAGAAATAATTCAAAACATCAGTGTTCCCAGCCTTTGTTTTTCATCTGTCATTGTCACCCAAGTGTTATATAGCTTTAGCTTAGTCGGCACAGCTTTGGCAGTTTAGCATTCCTGTCTTTTATACAATTATGGTATGATGGAGAGCTAATTTGTAGATGTAAAGCACAGAGGGTATCATATACAAGTGGTATTTTAGTGTTGTGATTCACAGCAGTGAAGTCAGTTCTGATTTAGCTGAAAAATGCAGCACTCAGCTGAAATGTATCAGCTACTGGTTTTGTGATTCAATAAATTTTGTGTGGATCCACTGTATTTATAGTTTTGACACTCCACAGCCAAATACTTTTGTCCTGCTAATGTGAGTCAAGACATATTTATCCGTAGTCCATGAATATATGTATGCACACAAAGCAGAGGACTCTGGACAAGTGTCTGGAGTCAGTGCCATCTGACAAAAGTAGGAACAGTTTCTCCTCTTGGCAAGAAATGGGCTATTCCAGACCAAGGGTTTGCATAGTTCCCTGAATTCCCAATTTAAAATACCACAGCTCTTTTGAGGCCAAACCTCTCTTGAGTGGAGATGTCTGTAGTGGGGAACACATGCTATGGTGCCAGGCAGGAGTGGGCACAGAGTGGGTGGCCACATGATGCTCAGAATGTGAGCCTATGCAATGATTTATTTGACTTAATACTGATAACCAGATCTTGTATAGGTTTTAAATTACCTAAGTAATGTTTAAGATGTTCAAATGTGTGTGAAACAAGTTAATTCTTACTAAATTTTACATGGTGTTTTTCACCTTGTGTCCTGGAGGGTTTTCTGCAGAGCTTACCAGCACAGTATATTGCTGGTATTGCTTGGGACTTTAAATTTGGTGGGTAAGTCCCTCAGCAGACAGGGCAAGTTTTGTAAGGAAACCTAACAGCAGCCCATTTATTTTTTGTTGATGCTGGTAGATCCTGAGGGTGCTTTTGCAGATCAGTCAGGAAAAACAGTTTCCTTTGCTTGCACCCCACAAAACAGGTTCATTTCCTATAGAAGTTTTACCTCAGGGAACCTTAAAGAGGGTCAAAGCTGGAGGTCTCTTGCCTCTGTAGCTCTCCCCAAAGCCCCCACCAGCTGGCTCAACTTCCCTTGCCAGCCGTTGCCTTTGTAGCTCCTGCAAAAGCATTAGGGCTGGAAGGAAGCTCCACATCGTGGGAGGGCAGGTGGGAAAAATTATAATGAGGAGTGGTTGCATTCTCCCCATTCCTGTCCCAAATCTCCTAGTCACTGAGCCCTTTTGACCAAAATACTCCTGGAAGGGGATTTCTGGGAAGCATCCAAATTAGAGGGAATGAACCTTTAGGTCAAAATGTTATTGTTCAAGTAGGTTTGCAGATGTTGCAAACTGGTCTGTGTGCTGGTCCCCGCAATGTTCTTAGCCTGCTGTAGCCTATTGCATCATGGTATGGTGCATTTCAAAGGTATCCTCCCCTTATGGGTGCCTAGCACTGGGCTGCCTTGTGCTTTGGTGTCTGTAACTTCGGAGTTGTTTACAGGAAAGCTCATGGCTCGCACTGATTTCATCTGCTCCTGCAATTTCAGTGTGAGTCATCCAACACAATGTGTACTTCGTTTTACTTACAGACCCAACTGCCTGAAACACATCTTTAGTTAGGTTGTCTACTCTTATCTTTCTTCAGGCAAAAAGTAAATAAAGTTTATTGCATTCAAAGCTGTGGAGGCACACTTGAAAATATACACTTCTAGCTTCTTTTACTAGGAGGTAAATAAGTCATTACACTCTTAATGGTGCTTATTTGCAGTCACAAGTTATGCATACCAGTGGTTGGCAGCTCTGGGTATGTGGTATCACTGAAACTTCCATGTATCTCCACGTAGGAGCCTAGAAATCACATTACCCACCCTTGGGAAAGCAGTGATATTATAACACTTGACAGGGTGGTGGTAGGGTTCTGTGGAGATCCACTAAGAGAAAGCATTGAAAGAATAGTAGCCCTGTGTTTTGTAAGTGCTTCTAAACAAACTAGGACTACTTCCGTCTGCATTCCAAATTTTT
Organism: Upupa epops; assembly: GCA_013397515.1. NCBI lineage: Eukaryota > Metazoa > Chordata > Aves > Bucerotiformes > Upupidae > Upupa > Upupa epops. The sequence goes on from VZRI01002978.1 coordinate 39,037, forward strand.
TTCATATCTGGGTTTCCACTACAGTGCTTTAAACATAAATCTTTGTAATGGAAATGGCATGATCGCTGCAGCAGCACAGCTTATCTACATGTATATTTCAATCTTAAACTTGACTTTGATCTTTCAAGGGTGGTTGGAAGCAGCAGCACACGATGGAGCCCAATAGGACTGCAGACAACTGCTGGTGCCCTTCTAGCCCAGAGCTTCACTTGTTATCTCTAACCTATGTGACAGCAATAAAGTCAGTATCTCACTCTTCTGCCAAAGCTGTGCCTCTAGAGTACTCAAAATGGTGAAAATCCTTAAACTACACTCGCAGAGCGAACTGCTTCACTTACATGATTTGCTAAAGCCAGGAATTCATCAGTGAGTGTCACCCGTTGCAAACGAGGATGCTGCTAACAAGCAACATCGATGCTGATTTTAAGAATAACTCATTCAGATGTACTGTCCAAGCTAACAGAACAGAAAGTTGATTTTCCCACAGTTCAAATGAAAGTGGCATAATCATGTCCATTGCTTTATTAGAGTGGTTACCTTTGCAGTTGTAAACAAGAAAGCCTTGCCAATTTTCCGCACAATGGAAAAAATTCTGTATGCTTTGATAGCAATACACCAGAGACGACACATAATGGAAATGTTGTCATGGAGTGCCAGCTCAAAAAGAGAGGAAAATGGCTGAGGAATTAACTCTCAAAAGACTTCTTCCTTCCTATTTTACCTTTTCCTTCCTCTCTTTTTTGTTGTCTTTTCCTTTCTGTTTTCTTTCTCTGTAGTGTGGGAATTATATAGAGAATTTCTATCTCTGGTAGGCCTATATGTCTTCTTTGTCAGAACATATGATATAGACCTGTAGCAAATCCACTTGACTTTTCACTTGTAAATTCTCAAGCATTTCCTGCCTGTCTTTTATCGGTGCAGGCTAAATACTTGTGGGTGATTATTTGCTAGAAAATAGACATGTGAGCCATCCAGACTACCTTTATGTTGAGCAAAGTTAGCCCTGCAGCCTTGCTCAGGCTCGAGGACTTGGAAAGTTCCAAGAAAGTTCCAAGAAGAGACACTGTGGTATGCCAGAGAAGATACAACGACAACTCACGGGTGTGAAGAGCAAAGCTTAGGAGTGATGCAAGAGTATGTGAATGCTGCTTGGGCAACATATGTTAGCCAATCACAAGTAAACCAACTCTCTGAAAGGCATATACACGTACCAATCATAGTAAGAATTATTATAGAAATGTATAAGAAAGTATAAAAGCTTTTGGTGGCTTCAATAAAGTGTTCAGCTTTGGATTACATTAATCTGTGTGCTGTTCCATTACCTCCTGCAATTGGCATGCGAGCAGGGGCCCTCTTGCTGCTGCTCTACCGAAGAGCGAAAAGGTGGCTAGAAGGAGGGGGGCAGGATTGCTGAGTGGGAAAGTCACTGCTGCCCCAGCGGCAAAAAGAAAATAAGCTCGAGCAACAAGTGGAGCGTGACAAACGACTCCAGTGGAATCTTGCCCTGAGCAGGTGAGTGGTTAGGGAGGAGATGGGGTCTGCACTGTCCAAGAAAAAGGCAGCAGTAGTTAAGCTCCTGCAACATATGCTCTCTAAGGGAGGACTTGACTATGATAATAGCTCTCTGAAGGCTATTCTATTATGGGCAAAGGACAAAGAGCTGATCCCAGGGATGGGGAAAGCCTTCAAAATCAGTACCTGGGACAAGACTGGCATGCACCTCTGGGAAGCAGTGAGCAAAGGCTCAAAAGAAGCCTACAAGTTATCTAACTGGTGGCATCTAATTAAGAACACTCTAAAAGAAATGAAGAGTGAGAGAGCAATGGCTGCCTCTGCTTTTGCCACTTTGACACCAAGCTCGAGTAAATCAGATACTGCTACTGAGTCGCTGTTTGCAGTGTCTTGTATTTCAGCACCTGGGCCAGCAAAGGCCCCAGTGGCCCGCAACCTTCTTCTACCTTCCAGCGACTCCTTCAACATCTACTAAAAAGGAATCGGCTACTCAAACAAAGAAGCCGATTGCAGACAAAGACAAAAGCAAGATAAAATCAATTTCCGGGAACCCAAGATGATCACCGCGGACACCAAGTCCGATTTGGAGGAAACAGACTCCAAAGAAATAGCTTCTGCTGATGAAGAGGAGCAACCTTCGAGATCTATAGCCCCTCTCCATCCACCATAGACCCAAAGAGGACGACTTCGTCGACACAATAGGCAATGACAAAACACGAAGACCTGGAGCCAGCAGCACTCAACTGTGTGAACTACTCCAAAAACTGAAGGACTTAGAGACTCAGGATAACGATAAGTACTCAGTAACACCATCCTATTCAAAAAACAATCCATTTTAATTTCCAGGTCATGTCCCATAGCCCTGATGCCTGCTCATGCTTACTTATCCACCTACTACTAACTCACTTGTTACGACAGCTCCCCCCACCATGCTACTGGTCGGGGGTGGAGAGGCTGTCGTCAATCCAATGACCCAATGCAAGGGAATCATTCGGGATGCTGTGGTGGAGAGCAAATTTATACCCTCTTCATTCCCCATGGTGGTTGAGCAAGGGGGTGGTAATAACCAATGGATTGGTCTAGATTGGAAAATTTTAAAAGAAGCTAAAGCCACTATTGCACGGTATGGTTTGAAGTCACAACTTACCATGTCTTTTTTACAGCATTTATGGTTAGCACCGTATGATACTAAGATGATCATTAACACTCTGTTACTACCTTCAGCAATGTTGCAGTTTTTTCGTAAGTGGCATTCATTGTGCGATGAAGCCAACGCTGTACCCAGACAAAATACTGATCCTTTAAATGGAGTCCAAGCACAGATGTTAAAAGGAGATGGTCCCTTTATACATGTTGACTTCCAAGCACAATTTGCCACTCAGGTATTACAACTTTCCCAGGAACTAGCCTTTCAAGCTCTTCTAGGGATACAGGTTCCCAGTCAGGGATTGTCATAATTTAGTAACATCAGACAGNACAGGTTCCCAGTCAGGGATTGTCATAATTTAGTAACATCAGACAGGGGG
>VZRI01002982.1:3032-28348 GCA_013397515.1 Upupa epops
CTGGGTGCCTGGAAGAAGAGCCCGATGCCCGCCTGACTGCAGTCTGACTGGGTGTAATAGAGCGTGATAAGGTCCCCCCTGAGTCTCCTCCAGGCTAAACACCCCAGCTCCCTCAGCCTCTCCACATCAGCCTTTCCCTCTAATCCCTTCCCCAGCATCGTTGCTCCTCTGCACCCACTACACCCCTTAATCTGTTTCTTGCAGTGAGGGGCCCAGCACTGCCCCCAGGACTGAAGTGGAGCCCTCCCCCTTGCCCAGTGCAGGGGGAGAATGACGTCCCTACTCTGGCTGGCCACACAAACAGTTTCTCAGAAGAGCAGAGGCCCCTCCTGCAAGGGAGGAGTTAGTTACACATAAGGACTTCACTGCGTCTGGTCTTGGGCTTGTAAAGGGATGCTTGGATTTCCTGGTGTGCACACGAGATCCTCCGTTCATCCCCCTCCTGGGGCTGAGGGGCAGGGCTGTGTTACCATACCTAGCGCGGGGGGGTTGAGCACTGCTGATACCTCCACTCCTCTGCTCTTTTTCCTCTTTATCAACAGCCGTGAAATACTCCATCTATCTGTAGCCTTCATCTCTGGCATCCTGTTGACTCTTCTGCTCTGTGCAGTCATCTACCTTTGCAGAAAAAGTAAGTGGTGCAGTGGGGGGGAGTGTCAGCTGCAGGGGAGGAGGAGGGATGCTCCACTCCTCAGTGTGGGACGTGTGGAGTACCTGTGCTCTTGGATTTCAAGGGAACTGGAGCAGGGTTTTTGCTTCCTTGAGTAGTTGATGGGTGGGTGGGAAGGTCAGCCCTGGCAGTGCCAGAGATGAACCAACCTCCTGTTTCCTCAGGAGGGTTAACTTCAGCATTATAGAGCTGGGAGGGGGGTTTTGGGGGGTGTTAGTCGTGTTCCATCCTAACACTGACCCTGCAGAGTTCTCACCACGTTCACTCCTCCTTTCTAGAGTGCAGGAAGGCCCCCCCAGATGCAGAAGAGCAAGTTTCTTCTCAGAGGCCGAGAGAGGACTCTGCTAAGAACCTGCAGGTGAGGGTCACACCGGTTGTTTCTGATGCTTTATGCAGAGGTTGCAGGTTTGTGATAGAGTGCTGAAGAGTAATTTGGAGGGGGCAGGCAAAAGCTTTGCTCTGGCAGGACTCAGGTGCTGGTCAACAGCTCTTCTGCCTAAGTGCTGATTGCTTTCCCCTGTACGGGGGCAGTCTGTGACAAGCTGTGTGGTGTGTAACACTGAGGAATCACAACACAATCCTGGTTGGAAAGGAGCTCCCAGAGCCCCCAGTCCAACCATCCCCACCCCAACCAAACCCCTCCATCCCTGAGAGACTGACAGACACAACCTGACCCCCTCCCTGCTGCCACTCGAGCAGGGTGTGAAGCACCATGGCTGCAGGGTTCTTCAACACCTCCAGGCAGGGGGACTCCACCACCTCCCTGGGAAGGCCCTGCCAGTGCCCAACCACTCTGGCTGCAGAGAATCTCTGCCTCAGAGCCAGTCTGACCCTCCCCTGCCTCAGCTGCAGAGCAGTGCCCCTGCTGCTGTCAGCAGGCACCAAGGAGCAGAGGCCAACAGCCACCCCTCCACAGCCTCCCTTCAGGGAGCTGGAGAGGGCAGGGAGGTCCCCCCTCAGCCTCCTCTTGTCCCAACTCACCCTGCCCAGCTCCCTCAGCCTCTCCTCACCCGACTGGTTCTCTCACCCCCTCCTGAGCTGGGTAGCTCTGCTCTGGACCTATTCCAGCATCTCCAGGTCTTTCCTAGCATGAGGGGCCCAGAACTGAACCCAGTAGCTGAGGATGAATTAAAAGCAGGACGTCCACGCTGCCGTACGGTGCTCACACAGTGTCTAATGTTTGTCACTTGTTTCACACCCCCAGAGTGAGGTTTTGTACAGCACTGTGGTCTTCCAGCGGGGTCAGACACCAGCAGCAGTGTGAGGATGCCGTTCCTCGTGAAATAAAGACACCAGCACTTTTTAAACATCAGACATTACCCGAACTTTATCAGTGGCCTCTCTGTCTGGGCTGTGCGGGCACTGCCGTCTGTGACATCAGTTCATTTCACAGTTCATAAAGGAAACTCAGGGTTCCTCCTCCAAACCGGTTGGCAGTGGTTGTGGTCAGACTGCCCTCTGTGCTCTCTTCTGTCATCTGCACCGCTGGAGCTTCCAGTCCTGCGTTTGCTGCTGCCCTGAGCTACCAAAGACAGCTGCCTCATGGAAACGGGACTCGGCCTGGTCGCGTCCGGACCCTCTCCTGCCCCCCTGCCTGCAGCTTTTCTCTGAGGGGGGGGTTTGGTTGCTGAGTGCTCTGATTAGTTGTTTCCATCCTATTGAAGTTAGGGTAACAGAACGGGGGGGTGCGAGTGTCTGCTGCTCTCTGGGTCACAGAGGAGACATCCGCAGCGTGACAACCCCTCTGGGATTGTTTGGTCGTCAGCTGTTACCCCCAGTGTCCTAAAGACGCTGGAAATAGCTCGCTCACTCCCTTCTCTTAAAGCCAGGAGTTGGTTACTGCCAGCAACTCGGGAGTAGCAGCACAGAGAAGATGCTCTGCGTGTTCCTGCACCTGTGCTGAGGAGGTTTGGTGTCTGAGTTGAGTGCTCTCCATCTCTTTGTTTCTCCAGCAAGGCTGAATCAGGGAGAAGTTACCTGCAGCCTCAGCCCTCTGCTCTCCGGAGTGATCTCGCAGGTGTTGCCCTCTGACTGCGTGATGTTGGAAGCTCCTCTTTAGAGGGGTCTCTTGAGCAGAGCAAGGATCCTGCAGCCTCCTGAGTGCTGAAGCAGCGAGTTGACGGGAGATGTTCGAGCCCGTGAGAGTGGCTGTGCCAGTGGGTGGCAGCAGGCAGCCACGGGAGGGCACTGGGTCTGCCTGCTGGGCTGTGGTGGAAGGCAGCAGAGCAGCAGCTCCACCTCTGCCAGCTCGGTCGGGTTGTTCTTTCCACTGGCACCGCAGAAGCTGGTGGAATTCCTGGGGCCAGTGCAAAGCAGGTGCACAAACACCAAAGGCTCTGAAATGTGGGAGAGGCTGCGGGTGAGGCTGCTGCCCCTCCAAAGGGGAGGAAAAGGCCGGTACAAGCGGTCCAGCCCTGGGAGGAGGGTGGAAATGGCTCACAGGTTAAACTGCGCCTTGAAGGATGAAGGGACAGCAGTGGCCTGTGATGCTCCCGGGCATTTTGGAGCTGACATCTGGTTGCAGTGTTGAAGGGATAGTGTGGACGTGACTGTCACGCTGCATTTCCCTCAGCCAGCAGTGAGTCAGCTCTCGCAGGAGAGCTCGAGCCCCTGCTGTCCCTCGGTGATCTCTGTGCACATGGGCAGTTGGTATGGACCATCACCCGTGTCCAGCCTCTTCCAGCTCTGCCTGGGGCTCAACACCAGTGACTCTTCACAGAGTAACTGCTGGCAGTGAGTACTAGAGACTGGACCTGCAGGGATGATTCCAGGTAGAAGCGCCCTGATGAGCGAGAGATCTCGTAGCAAGAAGCTGCTGCCCTCCTGCAGTGACTTCCTTCGCTGTTTATTAATAGAGTTGAACTGAGCAAGTGGGCAGAGCTTCAGCTCGTGGCAGGGGTTAGATCAGATAGTAAACTGAGTTCTGAGCTCATCGAGAGGAGCGCACGCCAGCACTTGGAGCTGAGTAACAACAGAGCGCTCCCTTTGCTGCTGCTTCTACCCCCTGTTGTTATTAAATACAGAGAAGAGAGAGCCTGGCCTTTAATGTCCAGTTCTGTGCTTGACCCCCGCTCCCTGCAGAGTTCTCACCACGTTCACTCCTCCTTTCTAGAGTGCAGGAAGGCCCCCCCAGATGCAGAAGAGCAAGTTTCTTCTCAGGGAGCGAGAGAGGAGTCTGCTGAGAACCTGCTCAGGGTTGTTTCTGATGCTTTATGCAGGGGTTGCAGGTTTGGGATAGAGTGGTGAAGAGTAATTTAGGGGCAGGGAAGAGCTTTGCTCTTGCAAGACTCAGGTGCTGGTCAACAGCTCTTCTGCCTAAGGAGAAGCTCTGTGCAGCCAAGGCTCCAGGTAGTTACCCCAGGAGGTATCTGGGCAGTAGGAGGCAAGATCCTCCTCCTGTCACCCCAGGGCTCAAGTGCTCTGTTCTCCAGGGCTTTGAGCCTTAACCAAACCACTGCTCATCACAAGCTGGCCAGGCAGGCAGAGGGTGTAGGAAGAGCTGGTGAGGACGTGCTTGGGTTGCGAGCTGCTGTTACCCAGCCCACAGAGCACTGTGCACCGGAGCCAGCCGGACCCTAAGGGAAGAAACAACAGCACTGGGCAGATTTGCTCAGGTACCCTTCTGTATTTGGAAAGGAGGGAGTGCAGGGACACCGACACATTCACAGCCCCCTCCAGAGCTCTGTAAGGCACAGGTTTGGGTAATGATGCTTTGGGGATAGAGGGGAGAACACAGAGGTCGTTAGTTCGTGTTTTCAGAGCCATCTCTTCCCAAAGCAGAGGAGGGTCACCTCTTCTTGAGATGCAGTCTGTGCCCTTCCAGTTGGGATGCTCAGCAGCGGGAGAGGGCAAGTTCCTGATGCAGGTCGGCTGCAGGAGAAGCTCTGGTTTCACTGGGCAACAAAAAAAGGGTCGGGGCAAGTCTGGCTGGGTGCAGGCAAGGGACAAAGAGAAAGCAAAGTGAGAACAGGAGGGTTTTTCAGTCTTGAGTTAAAACTAGGGAAGAACAAGCGCAGCTGGTTGATGCTTGGGGTAGCTGCTGCACCCAGGCCAGCAGCCTGATCGGGGAACGTGCTGTTAGATGAAGCCGCTTGATGAGGATGCTGGTGCAGCAGCCACTGGGGTACAGGAAAGCAGAAGACAGTACATTTAGGGGCTTCACATCCAGGGCACAGGAGGTTGAGTAAGAGGAGCTCGTCCTTATCATCACACACTTGGTGCAAGAGCAGGAGTTGCTGAAACAGAACGAGTTCCCCTGGGAGCTTCTTAACAGGTTCATTGGTGCTCTGGTGGCTTCTGGCAGGTGGAGGGTCCCTCTTCACTTGGAGCTGTTGGTTGTTGTTTGCTCTGTGAGCTCTGGCTCTGGGTTCTTGCACAGGATATAGGTCCTTAAAATGAAAAGGTAGGTGCTTTTGAACTTCTTCACCTTGCAGGCGTAGACGATGGGGTTCATGGCAGAATTGAGGTGGGATAACAGGATTCCCGAGTACATCAAGTACCGGGGGATGTGGCACCCAGGGCAGAAATAGTAAACGCAGTTTAAGATGCACAGGGGCAGCCAGGATACTGCAAACAAGAAGAGAACAAGCGCTAGAGATTTGGCTGCCTTGATCTCCTGTCCATAAAACACCCCTGCCCCTCTCACGCTGCTCGAGCCGTAACTCAGCTTGGTGCGGATGACGTGAAAGATTTTGATGTAGAGAGCACACATGATGAGCAGAGGCACCAGGGTCCACAAGAAGAAGCAGAAATACACCATGTAATCCATCCTCATCACAGAGATGAATTTACACCCCAGGAAGTCGGATTGCCCAGGTTCTCGCTTGTTCCATCCAAATACAGGGACTAATCCAGCCAGCAGGGACAGGGACCAGCACAGAGCCAGTGCCCACCAAACTCTTCTCTCTCTCGTGATTGTTTTGTATCTGTTGGGGAAGAAAAGCAGCTCGTGTTAAACAGGAGAGGTGAGGGCAGTGAAGGCTGGTTTCAAGAGCCAAGGTGTTGGATGCTACAGGTGTGTTGTCACAGAACAGAGCATTAACTCCTCTCCTGAGGAGGAGCCAAGCCTTAATCCCTGACTCTTTGTGCCTAGGGGTTACTTTGCAGCAGCCCCAAGAACAGTGCTTGACTTCCCCTCTTCATGATTGGTATTTCCAGCTCTTTTGCTTCTCGTTTCACTGTGATCTTAGTGCTCCTCTTGCCCAGATGTGTCATCTCTACTGTAAGTGGTCCTGTCTTCTTCACTTCCCTGGGTGCCCCTTACTCTTTACTTTTGGTTTCTGCCAACTGTAGGACCAAGCTCTGGGATCTTTCCCCCACCCCGAGTGTTAGTTCTATGCCTGAGGTTATTCCCAGCCAAGCTTTTCCATTCAAGTGTGAAAAGCAAGGGAGGACTCCTGTCATGAGCCCTTCCCGAGGCTGCTGTCTCCTCTCTTTTCAGCACTGGAAGGGGTTTTGCATGAAGGCTGCAGCCTCAGAAGCCCAAAGCAATCGCTCTGTGTCCTGCAGAAGGAACAACCCAGCTGAAGAATTCAACTGCTTGACCAGGGACATCCTGTGGGCAGATTCTGATCAGCAGTTACGCAGAGCAGCAGCCCCTGATCTGTCTGTGCTGCGTTATCAGCTGCAGGTTCCTGCTCCAGAGAGCCCAGCTCAGCCCAGCTGCAGGCACCAGGGTTGTCTGTGTGGGCCACACAGCTAGAGCGACGGCTGCTAGAACAGGGACAGGGCGAGGAGGACAGAGAGGGGGTGGCACTCATGGAGCAGAGGCTGCGCAGGGGTCGGCTGGCAGGAGCAGGGGTAGGGGAGGACACTCCGGTGGTCCAGCGCTCACCTGGTCGGCAGCTTCACTCGCAGGTAGCGGTCGATGGCGATGGCCAGCAGGGAGAGGATGGATGCGTTGGTGAAGACCACCATGAGGCAGCACATGAACAGGCAGGTGTAGAAGTGGATGCTGATGCCGAGGCTCACCACGATGGCCAGGGGTACGACGAGGATCCCCACGGCGATATCTGCCAGCGCCAGGGAGGCGATGAAGTACAGGGTCGTGTTCTGACCCCCCGACGAGTGCAGCTTCACCGCCCAGATGACCAGGATGTTACCCAAAGTGGCGAACAAAGCAATCAGGCACTCGCTGGCGATGTAGACGCCGTCCAGGCTGCTCAGTGGGTGGCTGTTGTTGGGCATGGCAACGCTCCCACCCTGCCTCGAGCTGCAGCGGGGAGTGTGGGCATGGAGCGATGACAGCGGCGCGTTGTCCCAGTGCCTCTGTGGTGGGTAAAAACCTCTGCCAGGGTTTCACATCCTTAGCACTCGGGCAGCAGATCAGCTGATGTCTTTGCACGGAGCTGCAAACCCCTTAGCGAGCAGGAAATGTTCTGCCCTCCAGACCCGTGCCCTGATGCTCACACAGCAGCCCTTCGGCTGCCCGGTGTCGGGAAGGAACGGTGAGGAGTGAACGTGAAGGGAAGGAACGCGAAAGCTTCCAGCAGCCTGCTCACCAGCACCCTGCAGACAAAGCCTCCCGTTGCTTCCTCTTCTGAGCCCTGGTTTTAGCAGTGTGAGAACCCCAAGCAGAGCTGCCAGTGCCCTTTATCAACCAAGATAATCGCTCTGCAGTCACGAGAGAGAACCAGGCGGTGCAGGGGACGTCGCAGGGGTGTTTGTAGAATTCCAGTGCTCGGGCTGTTCCACCTCAGTTAAGGCCATAAAACTTCCTCTGCCTGGACCTTCCTGTCTGACACTGTGGGGCTGTGCTCAGCGAGAGGCTGCGTTCCTGCTAGGACTCTGCGAGGTGGTGGTGCCTGAGGTGACATCTGCTCTGTGCTTTGTTTATGGAAGACTGAGAACCTGCGAGAGCTGTGGGAAGTGATGGGAGGTAGCAGGGAGAGGGTGTGGAAGCTGTGCTCTCCTTGCTGTGCCGAGCACAGCAGCGTGAGGGGCTCTACTCCTGGATGTGGGGCTGCAGGGAAAGAGCTGCTTCTGTTTCAGTGAAACCAAGAAGAGAGGCAAGCTGTGAGCTCCTGAGGCAGCTCCTGGGTGCACAGTCCCCAGGAGTGAGCAAACAGCTAGTAAACAACGAGATGGACGGTGCCACGGGAGCCTCTGCAAACACGAGCAGCGTCTGGTTTCCTGCTCACTGCATCCTCCAGCTCTTCCGCCCAACTTCCTGGCAAAACTGAGGATGGGGAAGTGAAATCGGCCCTGGGATGAGACAGAGGCAGACACAAGTGAGACTTCTTTATTCTCTGCTGTCAAAAGAGTCGGATAAATCCTGTTTCTTTGAAACGAGTGTGAGTGCTTCCTGCTCCCTTGCTGGGAAATGGTGAGATGAAGCTGGACTGGCTCAACTGGGCTTGGCCGTGCTGGTCTTCTAGTGAAGCCTGGCAGGGGCTGTCTGTGGGTGCAGGGGGTCCATCCCAGGAGAGCCTCGAGCAGGTCCCAGCTGGGATGGGTGCAGTACTCTGCATGCAGCTCGTTAGGCTCTGGGCAGTGCAGCACAGAGTTTGGGTTCCTAATGAACTCCCAGATCAAAGAAACTCCGAGGCCAAAGGTGTGAGAGGTTTGGAGCCCAGCGGCAGCTCAGCAGGAGAGCGCTGGCACAGGGGAAAGATGAGTGCTGCGGGTGTTTTGCTCCCTTGATGCAGGCATTAACGGTGCTTGGGGCCAGCTTGGGGTTTGGCAGATCCCAGCACCTCCTGGCAGGCATCGCAAGGTCCCTGTGGGTCCAGGTGGCAGCAGGTGCCCCAACAAGAGGCAGAGTCTGAGGTCCTCAGCCTTTGGCACTGACTGCGTCCCTGCTAGCAGCTCTTCCTTTCAGAGGTTTTGCTTTGTGTTTTCAGCTCTATTTAAGGAAACTCTGTCTCAAGCTACAAAGAGGCGCTCTGGCACGGGGCCACAGAGCAAACCTCTCCATAAACACCAAGAACTGTAGGATAGAGTGGTGAGGAGCCAGACCCTAGCTATTGGGTTTCTGGTTGCACAAAGAACAGCCCAGCAAAACGCACTCGAGAGGAGCCAGCTGCTGACAGGAGGCTGCTCTGTACCCCTCAAGATATCCTGAACTGGGGCAGCATCACCCACTTGTGGAAAGGTGCCCCAGCTCCCCAAGTTTCTAATGAGAGAGGCCCTTTGTGCCCCCTCCCTGCTCCTGCAGCTGAGGGCTGAGCTGCACCTGCCCTGTCTGGGGCCGGATCGGGGTGTTTCTGCCCAGGACCCCCTGTTCCCTCTGGGTTCCTGCCGGGCCAGGCACAAGGTGCACTGTTTTCTTCAGATGTTTCCTCAGCCAGGCAGCATCTGTTTCCTGCCCTGAATATGAAAGAACCAGGCTGCTGGGCTGCTGCGACTCCTGTGTCACCGAGGGAGGACGAGCCTGTGCCCTTCCGCTGCCTCTGCTGCCCTGGGCTGGGCTCTTGGGGCTGCAGTCACCCCAGAGCTGGGGTCACTCCAGAGTGTCCCCAGACCAAGAGAAACTCTGCAGTGGACCTGCTGCCACCCAAAAGCCCCCACCCGTGAGCAGGCTGCAAGCTGGAGCCAGTCTGTGAGGAGGCAGCAGCTGGAGGCTTCGGTTTAGATGAGGATGCAGAGGTGCTCAGCCCGCATCTCCCCGCGGAGACAGCGGCTCGAGGAGCAGCCCAGGCTGGGCAGTGCAGGGGCAGCTCCGTGTGCAGAGCCCAGCGATGTCGCAGGTCGGGGGTGGATGGGGTTAAACAGCGTTTGGGCTCCTGATCCCCGAGCACTTGATGGATTTGCCATGGAAAGGCTGGAGTCAGCTTGTTCGGCTCTTGGATGGCTCCGGCGAAAGGCTTCCAGCTCTTCCCCCCAGGGTCCTCCTACATCCTGGTGAGATAAGGATCAGGAAGGGAAGGTCTATCTGCAACCTCAGCTGCGGCTCTGAGCACAGATTCGCTTCTCGCTTTGGGGGTGGAAGGGAGGGGAAGAGGTTCGCTAGGAAAAGAATTGAATTCGAAGTGACACACAGATGCAGAGAGAATTAAACCCCCCAACGATGACCTGATCGAGGGAGTCAACAACAGCAGCAGCCGCCTCTGTTGGGCTGCTGGGGTTGGAAAACGCTGCCAGAGGGCAGCAGCCTCCTCGCAGACCACCAGCCCAGTCTGCTTGCAGTCTGGGGTTGTCGGTTGCCCCCCACAAGTGGCACTCATGTGGTGCCCGTGTGCTCCAGGCAGAGCTGAGCCTCCTCGCATGGAGGCATCGCCGCATGGAGTGCTTGTTCCTCTTTCCTTACTTCTGCCCTAGTGCCAGGAGGGGTGGAGGAGGGCTTTTCTGGGAATTTAAGATTCAGTGTTTAATTCCAAGGAGGGGAAAAACGCCCCAGCAGTTCATAAAGCAAGAGGTGCTGAGTGAGTGACCGGTGCTGCCCTGGCTCTTCCGCACCCTGAAAGGCAGCGAAAGCAAAGCAGGGGGAGGATGTGTGAAGCAGGGGGAGTGTGAAGCAGCATCACATCTGGTTTAACAGGGTGACTGTGGTCTGCCAGAATGAGTCTGGAGCCTGGTGTTGGTGGCCAATATCCTGTCACTGCTGTGTGCCTCAGTTTCCCCACCCATGGGTCCAGCTGGTCTGAACAGAGTGTTCTGTGAGCTGAGAAGGCGCCGGGCAGGAAGGAGCAGGAGGCTTTCTGTTTCCTTCTGAAGCTTCTCGGTTGGGCATCGTTTCACCCAGCCCTCTGGCTGTGGGGGCGCAGAGGTGTTAAGAACCCCGTCCGTGTTTCTTGTGAGGGGGAGCACCCGGAGGAGCCTCTGCCCTGGGCGCACACAGCTCTGCCGAGAGACAAAGCTCGCTGCCCTCAGAGCGCAGATTTCGTTCCAAAGATGATTTCAGCCCTTGTCAAAAGCAGATGGTCAGCGGAGGGGCAGATCTGCAAAGCTCTTGTTCCCTTCTCCCCGTCCCATGCCTGGGGCTTGAGGAGGGGGATTTCTCCCGCTGAGGGGTCTCTGCTCTGCGCGGGGTTTTGAACGGCCAGCAAAGGCAGTGCTGCAGCAGTGTGGGGGTCTCTGTCCTGGCTGTCGTTTGAAGCAGGGCAGTGGGGCTAGTGACTTGGTTGCCATGAATCCACGAACTGGAGTCACTCCCTTCTCTTGAGATCAGGATGTGACACAGCTGGCAGATGGAGCTGCAGTTTAGAGAAGAGGAGGCTGAGGGGGGACCTCCCTGCCCTCTCCAGCTCCCTGAAGGGAGGCTGTGGAGGGGTGGCTGTTGGCCTCTGCTCCTTGGTGCCTGCTGACAGCAGCAGGGGCACTGCTCTGCAGTTGAGGCAGGGGAGGGTCAGACTGGCTCTGAGGCAGAGATTCTCTGCAGCCAGAGTGGTTGGGCACTGGCAGGGCCTTCCCAGGGAGGTGGTGTAGTCCCCCTGCCTGGAGGTGTTGAAGAACCCTGTAGCCATGGTGCTTCCTGCCCTGCTCGAGTGGCAGCAGGGAGGGGGTCAGGTTGTGTCTGTCAGTCTCTCACGGATAGAGGGGTTGTGTTGGGTTGGGGATGGTCGGGAATCTGGGAGCCCCTTTCCACCCAGGATTGTTCTGGGATTCTGTGATCCCTTCCCAAGAGGGTGCTCAGCACAGGGTCACAGCCAGACCATCTCTCTGCCCTGCCTGGCATGGGGGAGATGCTGCTCTAGAAGTGAAAGCTGTTCTCAGGAAGCAGCAGGAACGGCTGGGACACAGTCCTGGTGTGGGTTTGCTCAGCTGGGTTCTGTGGGTTTGGATCCTAAACCTCCCAAAACCCAGGAGTCAGTGTGTTTGCTCTTCTTGCTCAGCTCGTTGGGGAGTGTAGGAGGAGATGGGGCTGTCAAACCAGTATGGCTCACTGGCTTTGCCTGTCAGAGTGTGGGGCTGCAGCTCCTGCACCCCAAGTGCAGACAGAGCAGGAGCAGCAGGGCAGGGGCTCAGAAAAATGCCATTTCTCTGTGTTTTAAAATCGACTGCATTTTCATTGGACTTCCCTGGGTTCTCTTCAGGTGTGACTGGGGAGTGGGTGAAGCTGTAGTCAGGGTAGGGCAGCCAGCACAGACCTCATCTGATGCCAAACCCTCTCACCCCCACAGCCGTGACCTTTCCCAGCAGAGCTTCCCATTATCCAGCTCTCCCTGCCCAGGGCTGTTCCTCTCCCTCAGAGCACTGGGGCTGGCAGGGAGCTGGGTCCTGCTGTGTTTTCTCTGCTGACCCCCAGTTGTGCAGCAGCCAGAGCCTTCCTGGGATCTTGTCCCGACTCTCCCTTCCCCAGTAACACCAGCTGGCTCAGGGTGCTGTGACGGGCTGTGCAGCAGAGGGACAGTCCTTGTCCCTCCAATTCTCATCATCTGGGGGAAGCCAGGCAGAAAGCACAGCTCTGCCTTTGCTGCTGGGGTGACACCATCCTGAGAGCTGCTGCTGCCACAGTGCATCCACCCCGCGGCCAGAGAAGTGGGGGCTTAGCAGCATGGGGAGTGAGTGCTCATGTGTGCAAAGCCAGAGAGCCAGGGGGCAGCCACTGTGTCCCCCAAACCCATGGGGTTCTCTCTTTGCTCAGCTGGCACCGCATCGGCCACGGTGATGCTGCCGTCTCCCGCATCCCAGCCCAGGGCTGTCCCTGCAACGGGAATCTGTCCGTGTTCCTGTGAGCTGTGGTGGCACAGTGACAGCCTGCTGGTTCTGCAGAGCAAACGGGACTCTGATGGCTTCTTGAGCTCCTCCAGGTGCCTCTGCAGCACTGAGCTGGGTATTTCATCCCCAGAGGGGCTGCTCCTGCTTGCTGCACAGTGATACAGGGACATCACCCAGCGAGCAGGAGCTACCTGAGCCTTCACCTCCCCGGAAAGGAGGTCACCTCTCTCCTTCCCTTGTAAAAGCCTTTCCGTGGGGCTGGTATCAGGCTCCTGGCAGGTGGCAGCAAACGTGGGGTCCAGCCAGAGCTCAGAGCCTGCCATGACCTGCCGCCACCCAGGACTCCCCTGCCAGCACAGAGCTCTCCCTCCTCACTCTTCCCTCGAGTTTGTTTTACAATCCCATGAAAACAGCACAAAATAAATCACGGGGAGATGAAAGGGAGGTTTGAGCTGGCAGGAGGTTCTTTGGAGAGGCTCTGTTTATACAGATTGTGTGGCTGCTGCGAGAGAAGCCCTGCGGATGCTCCGTGAACTCTTCTGTTGGTAATTCTGACTGGGGCAAGGCTGGGGGAGGCAGAACGGGGTGAAGCACCAGAGCCCGGGGGCCTGAGCCCTTTATTGTCACCCCCAGCAAATGATTGAACCCCAGTGGGCTGCAACATCCAGGAGCCTCTTTTCTCTTGCGAGAGATTGAGGAGGGAAGTGCTGTTACTTGGCCAGGGAGCTCGTTGCCTCTGCCCTTCCCAACAGGGGATGGGGGGCTTGGGGGGGTAAAACCCCATACAGCAGCTTCTCCGTAGCAGTTTGTCTCCAGCAGGGTTGAACAGGCACTGCCTGGAGAGCATGACTGTACCTCCCACACGTTAGAAGCTCTGTGCAGTAGGAGGTCACTAAATTACTCTTCATTCTCAACCCAGTCCTATTACCCCTTGCTCAGCTCTCTCCATCCCCTCCATCACCCCAGCTGTTCCCCTTCCCTGAGTGCCCCCACCGTGATGCAGCTGCAGGGACCTCGCTGGGGTGTTGCCCACCTCAAGGACTGGATGCCCCTGGCTGAGGAGCAGCAGGACCTTGGTTGCTACACGAGTGAAGCTCCAGACTCCATCCCTGCTCTGCTCTGGGGTCACCTGCGGGGTTTTGAGGAGATCTCATGCTGTGGGGGGTACTGGTGGAGGAAGGGGAATGGAGGGGGAGAAGCTATTTCTGAATGGTGACTCACGGACTGGCCGTGGCAGATGAATTCATCACTGTCAGACAGAACACCAGAGGGGTGGGGGGGCTTTCCTTTCCTCTGCCTCTCTTTTTCAAGTGTTTTTTTCCTGCTTTTCAGTCTCTCAGCACCCCAGGCTCTTATTTATAGGGTGGCCGTTTCTGTCTCCTAAGCCCGGAGTGGCCCCAATGGCTTAAAGGGATTTACTCCCGGTTTACTGGGGTGTAACGAGCACAGGGATTTGGTCCTGCGGCTCCTCTAATCCTCTCCGAGGTAGGAGCAGAGCCTTTTCCCCGAGGAACAGTCATTCAGGTGAAAACGAACCAACAAAACCCCACCGACCCCTTTCGGAAGGGGTAAAGAGCTGATGCTTCCCCACCCGGTGGTCCCAGGGCCAGTGGCCCCAAGCCCAGTGGTGGCCCCACGCAGGATCCTGCAGCAGCAGCCGCCTGCACTGCCAGTCCCCTCGGGCTTGGGCTCTGCTGGGAAATCCCATCCTGTTTGGGGACACAACCCTGTGTGTGGCTGGAGCAGAGGCTCCTGCGGGACTGCAAACAGGAAGATGAGCTGGAGGCAGAGGATCAGTCGGGAGGCTGCCAGCATCCAGGGCTACCAGGGAGGCTCTTCAGGAAGGAAGAGGTTGTTTATACCTTTGTATTTTTAATTTCTGTCTATTTAGAGCCTGCGCTTTCCATGATGGAGGGGAGAAACCGAGGTCTCTCACCCTGTGACTGGATCAGATGCTGCTTGTTTCCTCGGGGAAAGAGCTGGGATTTATTTTCCCCTGCTGCCCTTTTGCAGCAAAACACACACAGACATCCCATTGTAGGAGGAACTCTGCTTCTCTCCTGACCTTTGCTGCCAGGACTTCTGCCCTGAATTTGGAGGGGGGGAGAGAAATTGCCCTGCAGCTTGTTCCCACAGGCAGATTTGGGGGGTTGCTAGATGTTGGGGTCAGTGCTGGAGGAACCCCAAGGCACTGAGTGACAGTGGAGGGGAATTAACTGCCCCTGGTGCTGCCTGAACTGTGTCACTCGTTTAGGATTTGGGCAGCTTTAGGGCACCTCAGAGCTCCAGAAGGAGCTGTGGGGTGATGTCCTCAGGCTGTATTAATGGGGATTGATGTCCTCAGGCTGCATTCATGGGAGTGGTTTAGCCTGGAGAACAGGAGACTCAGGGGGACCTTCTTCCTCTCTCCAGCTCCCTGAAGGGAGGGTGCTGTCAGGTGGGGGTCAGGCTCTTCTCCCAGGCACCCAGCACCAGGAAGAGAAGGCAAGGCTGGAGCTGCCAGGGGAGGGTTAGGTTGGCTGTCAGGAAGCCCTTCCTCAGGGAAAGGGTGCTCAGAGCCTGGACTGGACTGCCCAGGGCAGCAGGGGAGTCCCTGTGTCTGGAGGTGTTGAAGGACAGCCTGGCTGTGGCCCTGAGTGCCCTGGGGTGGCCATGGGGGTGCTGTTAGGTGCTGGGCTGGGCTGGAGGAGCTCAGAGGGCTTTGCCAGCCTCAATCATTCTGTGATTCTGTGAGATGGGGTGGCACAGCCATCACAGGTTTTGCTGAAGAATAAGGGGGATGCAAGTCTGAAGGATGGTGAGATGCAGAATTAGTTCCTCATCCCCTCGCTGCTTCTGCTCTGCTTCAAACACAGGGCTGGGCTGCTGGGCTGGGCTTGGCTGGTTTGGCAGCCAGGAGGTGCAAAGCACCCTGGCTCTGGGATTTTGTGGGGATGGAGCTGGGGGAGCCCCCCTGGCCTGTGCCAACAGCAGTGGGACCGTGTGAGCAGCCTGGGGAGGGTACCTGGGCACCCAGAGCAGGGTCAGACCCGTTGCCACACGCTGCCCCTTTACGGAGCTGTTTGCTGAGTGCCAGCGGCTGTTTGAGCTCCTTATCTCACGGCAGTGGAGGAAATCCTGTGCCCCCTTGTCTGCCTGGCATCAGCCCGGCCTCACAGGGTGCCCCACAGTCATTAAGGCAGGAAGGATCTGCAGGGCAGCCCCATTACAGCCAGGGGTCCAGAGCAGATAACACAGCGGGAGGGCAAATCGCAGGGGTTCGGTTTCCTTGGTTACCCAGGGTAAACACAGTAATCGGCTCTCAGGGGACTAAGGCCACTGGCAAATGGGCGATTTATGGCCACGGTTTGCTACAGCCTGAAGAGCTCTGCTGTCCCAGAGAGCAGAGGCTCAGGGGTGTCATTTGGGGGCCTTTTCTGGGAACAGTCCCCCTCCAGATGCTTTGCAATGCTGGGAGCTCACTGTCCTGCTTGGCATCCCGTGGGTCAAGACTGGGAGCTCACTGTCCTGCCTGGCATCCCCTGGATCAAGGCTGGGAGCTCACTGTCCTGCCTGGCATCCCCTGGATCAAGGCTGGGAGCTCGCTGTCCTGCCTGGCATCCCGTGGGTCAAGGCTGACCCTGCCCTGAAGCATCCTGGAGGGATTGATTCAGTCTTAGGGTTTGAAAGGGTGGAGGAGTCACAGTTCTCTCTGTTGTCACCCAAGAGCTGCTGCTCTGCCCTGTCAAAGCCCTGCATCTTGCTTTAACTGAGTCCTTCTGGCTGCAGCTGCCACGAGCCAGGGGATGCCCAAAACCACCTCATCCCGCGTGGATGTTGGGAAGCTGCAGTTAGCTCGTTTTTAATGCCCCACAGAGCGTTAGGGTGGTTTTGAGTCTCAACTCAAGATCTTTAGGGCAGAAGGAAGTCTGCTGACTCTTCTCTCATGTTTTCACACCCAGTCTGAAGTGTGGACCTCACACCCTGCTCAATGCTGGGCTCCAGTGGTTCTCCCAGGCCTCCTCCAGCTCCTGATTCCAGCAGTCCCAGCCACACATGATACTGGACAAGGTGGATCCATCACTGCCAGACAAAGCAGCACCAGGCATCACTCAGAGGAGGGGATCCTGCTGTCTGCCAGCAAAGCCCTCCTTGGTCCCTCTGTTTGCTCAGGATAGGGGAGCTGGAGGGCCTCCACACCCTGCTGGGATGGCGTGGCTGCTCAGCTCAGAGCAGGAGAGGAAGGTGATGCAGAGAGGATCCGTAGGGCTTTGAGACAACAGCACCAGTCACCACACGCAGAGCAGACAGGGTGACACTGGTAGAACCACACCAAGAGCATTTCTCAGCAGTTGCAAGGTGTTAGTCATTGTCCTGCAGCAAACCTCAGTGGAAAACCCCTGGCGGGGGGCTGCCAGGGTACCCACCAGAGGGGAGAGCTCTCGGTGACACAGCAGAAGTGAGTGAGCCCCAGCAGATCCAACATCCAAGGCCAGTAGTGATGCAACTCCAAGCCTGGAAGATCCCACTTGGAGCAACAGCGAGGTCACCGAGGACACTTCCCTGGCTCCTGGACAGCCCAGCAGGCTCCAAGAGCAGAGGAAGGGCTGTGAGGGATGAAGGGCACAGGGTGGAGAGGGTGAGCGAAGGTTGAGGAGCTCAGGACGTGCCCTGGCAGCAGCTGGCAGTGACAGGAGCCATCAGTGAGAACCCGTCAGGCTGGAATGCAGCTCTTCACCACAACACACGGCACAGGCAGTAAAACAAGAGATCCAACGGGCTGATATCTTCTGCGGTTTCTGCAGCTCTGGAAATACAAGCAGGGTTTTCTGTGATTAAGGTAACTCCAAGAGCCCTCCCAGCCACCCGCAGAGCTCAGTCAAACGGGATCACAGTTCCTGGGAGCCTTCCTTAGGGTGAGTGTGAGAGCTCCTGGCAGATCAACACCCTCACCCTCAGCAGGATCCTTCCCTGAGAACACAACCGTGGGGAGCAGAGCTCTGTCCCAGCCCTCCCCACCACGCAGCACAGTCCCAGTGGGACGTGCTCCTCGCTGGCTGGAGCATCGCCATGCCTGGAGGGGTTTGTAAAGTGAGTAGCTAGAGCACTTGAGGCCATGGTCTAGGGGTTGGGGAGATGGGATGAGGGCTGGGCTTGGTGGTCCTGGAGGTCCTTTCCAGCCGTGAGGACTCTATGATTCTGTGACATTAGCCAGGACACTGGGTGACCCCAAATGCAGCAGTGTGCCCCCCACCACTGCTCGGGGCATCACTGGGCTGTGTGGGTTCAGCTGTTTCTCCTGGCATCACCTGGTGTAATCGCTGATGTGACTTCATCCCGTGAGACCTTCATTTCACCCTGTCTCCTGGCATCCCATTCAGCACGGGTTCGTCACGTTTGCCCTTTGGGAAGAGAGGGTTTTGGTGGCAAAGAGGAGGAACCCTGAGTGCTCTGTACGAGAACAAATTGGTTGTGAAGGCTGTGAGGTTCAGGGCAAAACCCTGCAGCTTTCAATGGGGGAGAGGAGCTGCTGCCTCATGCAGTTGGTCTCCAAGTGGAGCCAGTCTGTCCTGAGGAGAACCTGCTCCTCCCAGAGACAGTCCTCCTTCAGTGGGAGCTGGGAGTCACCGTCTGCTTCCTTGTGACTTGGAAATTATTACCAACCAGGGCTTGTAGGGAATTCTCTGTTTCCCAGCTCCTGGGCTCGGGTTTGCAAACCCCACACACGATCGGTGAATGAGTGAGCAGTGATCGGTGAGAGTGATCAGTGAACAAGCAGAGCTGGCTGCAGCTGCTCCCCAGAGCTGCTTGGACCTGGTGAGGAGCACTTGAGGAGCAAAGAGACACCCGATGCCCTTGTTTAGCTCCACATGCACCAGCTCCCTGCACCGAGCCAGCCCCAGATACTGTCATTAATGCTGAGATGACCAGGCAAGAACCCTGCAGCACCGAGAGCCCTTTGCTGCTGGTGCTGAGGAGAGGCTGCAGCCCCGACGTGTGCAGGCAGAGCACGAAGGGTCCCTCGTGCTGACACACGCTGCTCCCACGTGCAACCCCATCTGTTGGGTGTCTTGCATCCTGTGCGACCGTTTTCCTTTTGCTCATTTCTGTTGGCTAAACGCTGGCTGGGAGCTGAGCTCTTTGAAAATGCATCTGCTGCTGTTTATACAAACACTTCCACTTCAAAGGGCAACAGAGGAAAGTGTTGGGAACCAAAGCAGTCCCCAGATGCTTCTAGGATGGAGCTGGGCTCCTTTCCTGCTGGCGATGGGACCACGCATGCTGCTTGCTAGTGCCAGCCTCGATGGCTGGTTGAAGGCTTCATCCTGCTCTGGGATGTTCAGCTGCACAAAGGTAGCTCAGCGTTTGTTCCTGCAGGTATCTGGGTGCCACAGGGTGACCCTGCCCAAGGGTCTTTGGGATGAAACCTCGGAGGGCTGGAGAAACCTGAGTGAGACTCAGGCAAAGTTTCCAGTCAACTGAGTCACACCAAGTGGAAATGAGTCAGGATCTGGTGAGGAGGCACTGTCTGCTCCCAGAGATGAATTCCCGGTGGCATTGCCGCTGGGGTGGTGACTGGGATATGCTGCTTCTGCTCAGCGAGACCGGCGACTGCTGTGCTGGGGAGGGAGCAGTTACTTTTCAGCATCTACTCAGTGGTTGCTTCACTGTTAACATGAAGTAACATCCATTCTGTAGGAAAAGACCCTCTTCATGCCAAGCAGAATCATAACCCCATAGTATTCGTCTGCTGTTTACTCAGGAAGCGATTGCTACCATCAGGCTGTGGCTGTGATGGTCACTACAGTGGAGCAACTCATAAAATGAGCTGTGGAGCAGCCTCTCCTCAAACAGCCCGCTCAAGGTCATCTCCCACCAACAACTGAGAGCAGGAGGAAGGGGCTGTTAGAGTGTGCGGGAGGGTCTCCAGGGCTGGGGAGTGACTGAGTCCTCTAGGGAGAGCAGAGCAGCACTAACTGGTATCACATCCCATACCTAGCTGAGTTCATCAGTGGATCCCAGATGGATTTACAAACCGCGTCCTGCAGCCCTGAGCCTGGCTGCTGGCCTGGAGCCTGGCTGGGGGCAGCAGAAGGACTGGCTGGAGACTCCTATCCCATCCCTAGATGCTAGCAGCCACCAGGACTGACCCTGGAGGGGACCAGCTGTCAACTGGGAGAAAGCAGGAACAGCAGGTGATGAAGACATCTCATCGGAATAGCTGGCTTTCTACCTTTGCCTACTCATCCAAAATCACCCCCTGGCTGGGACACAGTCACAGTGTGACTGTGTTTCAACAAAACAGTGTTTAAAACCCATGAAAGGAAACAGGGGTGCAAGTACTCAGTGAATCAGACTGCCCCATTTCAATGTAGTGGGATTTAACCCCCAGGCACTGAGCTCCTGGTGGTTACCACCGTAGCTACAAAGCAAAAGGAAAGGCTCCGACTTAGTCCTGAGAACAATTCATCTTTATGTTATTCTCCCCCAAAAACCTTCCTGCCCCTTCCCTCTACTGCCTGGGTTTTGTAAGATGGAAGTAGAAGAATGGCAACTGCCTCTGTCTGAGAAACAGGTGGAACCAGCTGGGAAGGGCTCGTGGAGGATGAGGTTTGGTCCTGCAGGGTGACACATCGAGGCACCACCTCATCCTGCGGGCTGAGCCAGGCTGTGCAGGAAGGAGTTGGGTAAGAGCAGCCGTGTGGGTGAGCGGTGAGCACAGTGTCAGCTGGAGGCACAACCCTACTTACTTCTCGCTTGGGACTCTGCTGTCCCAGCCTCTTCTGCTTCTCAGGTCACTGCTGGGGGGATGGATCTGGGAGCTTCAGTCTCCTCGCTTTGGCTTTGATGAGGGACTTCATAAACTGCACCTGGGCAAGTGAGGGCAGAAGGAGGGCCTGGGCTGGGGGTCTGAAGAGGCTCTCACCAGAGCGACCAGGCACACTGGGAGGATGTCAGGTGCCCTACAAACATGTGTGTTGTGACATCTCTATCCCAGACCTTTATGGGAGCACTCTCTTGGGACCTGCTCTTCATTCCACACCTCCCAGCTCACCTGTCTGATTATCCTGTGGCTTCACCCAGCCAGACCATGGGCATGGAACAGGCAGGTCTGCCCTGCTGCTGCAGCAGGATGAGGAGGAGGGACGGTGTTTTCAGCAGAGGAGGCTGCTCAGTCCTGTCTGTGTGCTCTGGTTCCAGGCTCAGGGCTTGGAGCTCACAGGACTCCTCAGAACTGGTCAGATACTGCTGTGGGAAATGACTGTTAATGCTGCCATCCCTGGCAAGGACAGGGCACCTCGGGAACGCTGCAGGGCTGGGTGGGGAGCTGGAGCTCGGTGACCCCTGCAGCCACATTATCAGCCCCGGGGAGCTGCTGTCAGTAGGGTGTCAGCGCTGTGGGCGTGTTAATAACTTAATTAACTCATTACTCCTAATGATGCACTGCAAACTCTCTAAAGAAAATCCTGTTTGTGCTTCAACAGCTCCTGTTGAGCCCTTTACAAGGAGCATTTCCCCCTCCTATTCTTCCATAACTTTAAAAACCCCTCTTAGTGGACGTTTAGGGAGAGCCATTTCACTTGGAGACGATCAGGACACAATCAGCTCCTTCATTTTAACAGCTAGAGCAGCAATACCAGCACGTTACTGGTTTGTTACTGGTTCATATGGTGTCGGATGCCCTTTCACTGGCATGGTGCATGTGACGGCGCTGACTTCTGCTCTCTTGTCCTGTGATTCCATCGGCCAGGAATCCAGCTCATTATGCAATTGCAAATGGGTTCTGGATTTCATTAGATCAGCACAGGGCATGAGCTCGAGACTGACATCAGCTCCACGCGCGATAGCGAAGCCAACTGGGCCATGGCTAGTTTGGAATTAAAAACAGAAGTCCTGAGGGACGATGATTAATTTTCATTTATCTGCATGAATGCAGCTCCTGCAACTGCAAAACCGGGTGAGGAACTGCAGTCCTGCTGCAGGGCTGGGGATAGCAGTGCCTTCCCAGCTGCCTTTCACTGCTGGAAGAGGGGAGCAGGATGCTGGAAGAGGGGAGCAGGATGCTGGAAGAGGGGAGCAAGATGCTGGAAGAGGGGTTTGAGATGCTGGAAGAGGGGTATGAGATGCTCTGGAAGAAGGGAGAGGGATGCTGGAAGAGGAAAGCAAGATTCTGGAAGAGGGGTTTGAGATTCTGGAAGAAGGGAGCAGGATGCTGGAAGAAGGGAGCTGGGATACTGGAGGAGGAGAGCAAGATTCTGGAAGAGGGGTTTGAGATGCTGGAATCCGGGAGCAGGATGCTGGAAGAGGGGAGTGAGATGCTGTAAGAAAGGAATGAGATGTTGAGAGAGCAAGTTGCTGCAGAGGGGTTTGAGATGCTGGAATGCGGGAGCAAGGTGCTGGAAGAGGGGAGTGAGATGCTGTAAGAGAGGAATGAGATGTTGAAAGAGGAGAGCAAGATGCTGCAGAGGGGTTTGAGATGCTGGAAGAGGGGAGTGAGGTTCTGGAAGAGGGGAGCAGGATGCTGATATGATTTAACATCACTGGATTTAAACTGGAAGGTTCAGAACAGCTATTGTTGCGGCAGATCAGCATTGATCACAACCCTTCTATTTATGCAAAATGATTTCTTCTAAATGAAACTCTAATGTTAAGGGCCGCTGGCTGTCTCGGGCTGTGTCCAGGAGATACAGGTATGGAACAGCAGGCAGAGGTTGGATTTGCTTTGCCTTATAACCTGATGTTGCTGAGATTGTGTGGAGTAGAAGTGTGCCGTTTGGGGTTGTCAGCAGGTTTCACCCGCTCCAGGCAGCTCCCAGTGACACTGTAGATGCTCCTGAAATAACAGGGTTTGTGTTCAGCTGGAAACCACACCAGGGGAGAGACGAGACAAGGTGTGGACACAGGGGCTGACACCGTGTTGACAGACTGAATTTGCTGACGAGCAACGCTCCGTTGCACAAGAGATAAGGTCCAGCACGGAGCGGGATCTCGTCTGAGAGTGGGGCCACATCTTTCGGGCTGAAGGAGAAGGCAGCATGCGGGGCTGGGAGAAATGAGGATCCATGGTTATTCCTTCTTGTAGGAGAAGTCCCTTTGCTTTCAGCTGAATTTGGACCCCTTTCTCCTTCTCTTCTAATCATAACCAGGTTCACATTCCCCCAGATGTAACTGCCTGCAGTTGCAAAGGCTGACTCAGCAATAATGTTATCAGCTCCCACTGAAACCTGCAGAAAATGGATAAAAAAAAGGTCAACTTTCCCAGAAGAGGCAGGAAACAGGAGCTGTGTCTTGCTGAGTCAGGCCCTCAGCGTGCCTGGACCCTTATTGTTTTGAGGCACAGATGATGGTCCACGTGGAATTTGTTGGGTGCGATAGAAGCCTTCAGGCTGTAGAGCTGGGTGGGGAAAGCTGCGGGTGCTTCGGGACCAACGTTTCTTAAACCTTTAATCTATTAAAC
This sequence comes from Upupa epops, assembly GCA_013397515.1. Taxonomy (NCBI): domain Eukaryota; kingdom Metazoa; phylum Chordata; class Aves; order Bucerotiformes; family Upupidae; genus Upupa; species Upupa epops. The sequence goes on from VZRI01002982.1 coordinate 25,739, forward strand.
CTTCGATTTTAAACACTGGCTAAAGCCTTGCAGAAGGTTCATGTCTGTTGAGCCTCTTCAAGGACATCCTTGTGCAGCTTCTATCTGCAGGGATCAATTGCTTCTCCTGACTTAACTGCTGTTTTCGTGGCTCTAATTACTGCCAGTTTGTCTCGGCATGTTTTGCAGGTACAGCCTCATCTTCTTAACCTAAAGCCAGATGCTTCTCCAGCTCACAGATTTCATGATAATGTTTGTATTTGGAGGAAGCAAGTTGCTCAACCACCAGCGTGAAGCATCCTTGAAGGCAGGTGATGCTGTCCCGTGGAAGGAGTGGCTGAGCCCCACTGTTGGGGCTGGCGAGGTCGAGTCCTGGGGAGAAAGAAAAGCCCTCTGCTGAGATGACCCTGCCTCCAGCTACCAGGGTGATGAAGCTGTCACTCACCTGCTTGCTCCCAGTATGGGGGTCCATGGGGAGGGAGAGAACACTCTAGGGTTTGAGCAACGAAGAGCAGGGATTTATAGATGGGTATCAGTTGCATCTGGAAGCAGAACTCTCCGCACTGTGTCTTTCTACTTCACAAGGAGCAGCAGAACTGGAGCTTGGCTTTCTGTCAATTAGAGCAGAGGGTGAGAGTGGGGGCGCAGAGCTGTGTTTGTCTCCTGGCCACTGACTTGCTGGGGATTTCAGATAAGTCATTTAATCTCTGTGTCTTAGCTTCCACTTCTGTAAAGCCAGATGAGCAATAGTTAGCCTTTTGGTGGAGTTTGGACAAAAGGCAGTGTGAATGCAACCGTATTATTACTCAGGCTTCAGCAAATCTCCTGCTCTCATCCCTGAAGGTCTGCGAGTGCTGGGGAGGGCACTCGGTTCTCTGCCTGCTGCAGAGCAGTGAGCTGCATCGCGCTCAGCCCTTTCCCTGCAGCCTCACCTTGAGCATCCCCAGGGACGCTGTGATGATGCTGGGATTCTGACGGTGGCTGCGATGCTGTCCAGTGCCTGGTTACGTAAATGTGAGGAGGTGATACTGCGCTGGCGACTGTAAGGGATCCCTCTGCATTTCCAGAGAGACTCGTGTCCTGAGAGCTGCGTGTTCAGATCAGGGAAGCAGTTGCAGCTCTTCGTGGAGCAGTTACACATTAATCACCAGAAGAAGAACACTCGATGTCTCTGAAATGTATTAGCTGCTGGCATCAGCTTTTGTTGAGTACGGATTTTATAGCTGCATTACGGGCTCTGTTAAGGCCATGGACGCAGTCCAGCAGACAGTGTGCAGTGACTACGATGAACTTCAGGGCCAGCAGGACTAGGGACGTCATTCTCCCCCTGGACTGGGCACTGGGGAGGCACCCCCTCGAGTACTGGAGGCACTTCTGGGCCCCTCACTTCAAGAAAGAGATGGAGGGGCTGGAGTGGGTGCAGAGGAGCAACGAGGCTGGGGAAGGGACTGGAGGGAAAGGCTGATGAGGAGAGGCTGAGGGAGCTGGAGAAGAGGAGACTCAGGGGGACCTTCTCCCTCTCCTCAGCTCCCTGAAGGGAGGTTGCAGTCAGGTGGGGGTCAGGCTCTTCTCCCAGGCACCCAGTGCCAGGATGAGAGGGCAGGGCCTGGAGCTGCCAGGGAGGGTGAGGTTGGCGGTTAGGAAGCCCTTCCTCAGGGAAAGGGTGCTCAGAGCCTGGACTGGACTGCCCAGAGCAGCGGGGGAGTCTCTGTGTCTGGAGGTGTTGGACAGCCTGGCTGTGGTCCTTAGTGCCTTGAGGTGCTGTTGGGTGCTGGGCCAGGCTGGCTGAGCTCAGAGCGCTTTGCCAGCCTCAATCACTCTGGGGTTCTGTGATTCCCACACAGCTCCTGTCACTCACCTGAAGCATAAACCCCTGCATTAGGATTTATTACAAATACATTTGACTTCACTGTTACAACTCTGCTTTTTCTTTTAAAATAAGAAAATGACTTTGTAATGAAGCGCTGTGCTTTGGAAAGCCTGTGTTTAGTGGTGAGGATGCTGCTGATGGCAGCTCTATGGTGGGAAGCAGCAGTAGGGCTGTGCCTGGTGGCCTCAGAGGCGGCATCGCACCCCACCCAGCCCCATCCCAGTGATAAGGAAATGCTCTGCGCCTCATTATGTGCCCACTGTCACCCAGTGACACTGACTGGCACGTTTCCATGGCAGGAGTCAGGGCTGCTGCCTTTAGAAGGGTCCCTGTAGGGAACAAGTGACCACAGGGAGGCTGGGGCTCAGCTGTCACCATGGAGCTGGACCCTGGGCTGGATCGACAGGAGCATCACTGGTACCCCCAGTACAAGTAGGACATGGAGCTGCTGGAGGCCTGGAACAGGGTGCCCAGGGAGGCTGTGGCTGCTCCATCCCTGGCAGTGCCCAAAGCCAGGTTGGCTGGGGCTGTGGGCACCCTGCTCTGGTGAGAGGTGTCGCTGCCCACGGCAGGGGACTGGCACTGGGGGAGCCCTGAGCTCCCTCCCAACCCACCCGAGTCCAGGATGCTCTGACTCCCCGCAGTGACCTTCTCCCGGAGAGGCGGTCACAGATCCCGAGGGGGTCCCGGCGACCTCGGCACCTGCCCGGCCCCTCGGGCGCCGCCGCCCGGAACTTTCCGCTTCCCCCTCCGCTCTCCCC
>VZRI01002982.1:39354-55467 GCA_013397515.1 Upupa epops
TCTGCCAGGCTCCTCCTCAGCCACTCATCCCCCAGTCTGTAGCTGCAGGGAGTTCTTGTGGCCACAGTGTAGGACCCTGCCCTTGGCCCTGTTAACCTCATCCTGTGTTGAAGCCGTCTTGAATTCTCCATTAAAGATTTAGCACTGGAGACTGAATGAGGACAAAACTGGATTGCAGTTTTGGTGCCTGGGCTTTGTGAACAGTCCCTGGTTGCTATTATTGTAGAAATAAAATAATGAAGGGCAAGCTGCAATTGCAGTGACAATGTCCCCACCTCATGTCACTTATTTACTCTAATTATATAAACCAGGAAGAACGGGTAAGGTCGTTGCTGGGCTACTATCAGCATAACAGATTATTCTTACTGAGTATAATGCAGTTGGTGCTTTGCTATGATTGAGCCTCCTAGAGTCTGTCTGGAATTTAAGCTGGGTTTGAAAAGGTCAGAAGGTTTATTTTCCACTAAAAAAAAAATAGATTTAAAAATAAATAATTACCTAGAGTTAAAAATCAGTGACAAGCTGTGGTGGCCAACAGAGGGAAGGAAGTGCCGTGAGCAGCTTCTGTGCCCTTTGACATTTAGTGTGTTTTGCTGAGGAGGAAGGGGGAAAGGGAAGAGTTTTCTTCTTCCAAAAAAGCCATTGAGACCTTTGAATTGTGTGAACCTCTCTGCTGAAAGTACTCAAGGCCTCCGCACAGCCTATACCTGCCAGTCAGGAGGGTGTAGAGAGTTGGGGGTTGTTCTCTTCTCACAAGGAACAAGTGACAGGACGAGAGGAAGCAGCCTCAGGTTGCACCAGAGGAGGTTTATGTTGGACTTCAGGAGAAGCTTCTCTCTGGAAAGGGCCCTCAGGCCTTGGTACAGGCTGCCCAGGGAGGGGTTGAATCGCCATCTCTGGGTGGGTTTCACAGTTGTGGAGAGCTGGAGCTTAGGGCCAGGGTTTAGCGGTGGGTTGGGCCAGTTGGGGTCAGGGTTGGACTCAGTGAGCTTGAAGGGCTTTTCCAACCTAAACTGATCTATGAAAAGAGCAGCAGGGCCACGTTCTCTTCAGGGAGAGGTGGCCAATTACAGCAACTGATGGAGCAGTCTGTTCTAATTTGGGGATGCAGAGTGTGTTGGGCTTTGAGTTTTGCTTCTGGCTTCCTCTCCCTGCTCTTCGTCTGCCTGGCACTCATCCTTAAGCTACTAGCTGCAAATGCTGACCCATAGGACAAAGAATAAATGAGCTGTTCCAGCAGGGCTGGCTTCAGCAGCCCCAAGTGCCTGTTCCATGCCCAGAGTTGTCTCTATAGCAAAACACTTCCAGGCTTCCCCCCTCACTGCCTTGCTCTTGTATTGCCAGTGGAAATGGCCATGATTTGCCTGTGGAGGAGGATTCCTGGGTACCCTAAAGACCAGGACTGTTGGCTGCCTTGGGGAAGGGACTTGGCAAGTGACTCCATGGGAGTGATTTTTATTATGCAGATAAACTCAGCACTAACTAACAGGGTAAAGCTGTGGCGGTGTTTGTCTCGTTGATTTTTAGGGGAGGCGTCTGCTAATGAACTGTGGGATTTGCAGACAAACGCCCTCTCATTTGGGCTCCACCACCAGCCCTCCTTCCCAGCACATTCCTGTAACTGGTCTGTGACAATTGCCTAATTGTTGACAGCTCTGATTAATATTAGGGAAGTATTTAATGCGCTTTGGACTCCATTGACTCATTTAATATCTAAGAACACAGTGTAGAACAACTCACTAATTAGGGAGCAGTCGCTGAGTGGAGCTGGGGAAGCTGAGCCCTGGTGAAGGCAGAGGCAGAGCCCTGGGTCCTGTGTCTCCAGCCTTTGCTGCTGTGTGCTTCCCTCTCTTGATTTGGGGGGTTTTACTGTGGAGGGGATCTGGTGGTTCCAGCCTGATTTGATTATCTGACCTGGGGGTCCTAGTGGCCAGCAGGATGACTGTGAGCCAGCAGTGTGCTGTCCTGGAGAGCATTTACTAGTTGAAAGTGAAGCAGGTTTGTTTCTGGTGCAGCCAGCCAGAGGCAGGAGGTGCTGGAGCTTACACAGCCAGCTTTGTGTTTCCCTCCCAACTCTATAAAATGCTGACAGAACAGTTCCCCCGAGAAATGTTCAGGGTTTGTGTTCCTGTGTGTGGAGCTCAGCAATTTGGGGCTGTGGTGATAAGCCCTCAGCTGCAGGTTATTCTCCTTCATTCTTCCCGGAAGCCAGGTGAGTGGTGTTCGCTCCCTGCCCCTCTTTCTGCTCTTCCAGGGCATCTTCTCTTTCTCTTCTCTATCCCAGGGCATCTTTGGGGAACAGCAAGAGAGTCAAGTGCCTGTCGGGTAACGGTGCCAGTGGCTGTAGCAGCTGCACTGTGAGCAGCCGTTTCACACTGTCTCTAGAAGCTGGTGGTTGTGGCTTGGTGAGGGTTGGTTTGGTGCCTCACGTGTTTCTGTTCCCTTCCCCTCACTCTTTTGTAAAGTGGAGCTGTTTGTGCGTCTTGGGGGTAAGTGCAGGCTGAGCTTGGCCTGTCCTCAGTCCTGCGACTGAGGCTGGGTCAGTGCTTTCACTCCAGATCCCTCTTCTCAGGAGTGGGCAGATGGGATCCGAGGGCTGCCTGCAGAACTCTGCTTTGCTGTCGACTCACTCCCTGCTTCCTCTGGGAAAATACTGGACAAGGTTTTGGATTGCTTCGTTATATGTTCCTAAATGGTTTTGATTCCTGTGACTCTGAGGTGACAGGAGGCCATGGCTCTGCAGCGTTGGGAGCAGAGCTGCTAAAAACTAATGTACTGAAAAAAAAACCAGTTACTGCTTTGTCCTTTAGACTTCTCCTGATTCTAGCATTAAAGGGAGAACAGCAGCCTCTGTTATCCTTCTGGAGCTTTTAGGAATGCTCTGGGGAGGTGTCAGTGCTGCTGCAGCACAGTGTTCCTGCACAGCAGATTTTGATCTCACCAGCACTGGGATCTTCTGAAAATCAGGGATGGGGAGCCAGCAGGGTTACTGGTGTGGGGAATAGTGGCAATGGCCCTAACCTGCTCTTGAGGACCAGTGAGATGCTGCATCCTTTGTCTGGGTGCCCCTCGCCTCTTCCCCCTCAGCCCATTTTTCTGGCTGGTAGATGTTCCTCGAGCAGTGTCACACACGTTGTGGCCATGCTGCTCACACACCATTGGCCTGTCCTTCATCCTGCTGTGCTGTGGGGCTGGGGCACAGCAGATCATGTGCGTGGGCTGGAGAGGGATGGGAACAGGATGCCAGTCTCTCTAGCGAGACCCTGATAGCATCAGTGCCTGATGCTCTGGTTTCCTGTGAGCCTGGCACCAGCATATGGTCTGGAACTCCCCGCCGAGGCTCTGTGAGATGAGCAGCTTGGCTGTGGGATAGGACACGACTGCGCAGGCTTTAGAAGCCAGACAATTCTATAAAATCATTTTACTTGGTAGCTGTCTTGTTGCAGCAGTCACTGGATATTTCTATGGCCATGCCAGTGGTCAGCAGTTAAGTGCTGGGTTCTCCTGCTAAACTCCCTCAGGCTGACCTCAGTTCTATGAGTGCAGTGTCTTCCACAGAGGATGCTGGAGAGAGAAGGTCCCCAGGCACAGGGTGGTTTCACTGGGGCAGTCAAACACAGGACATCTGTCTGTTGTGGAAAAATCAAGCTGCAACAGAGGAGGGAAGAGCCTGGAGAGCGTAGGAGGCTTCTGAGTGCTTGGGGGTCTGTAACAACCAGCTTTAGGATGAGGGTTTGCATAATCCAGTTTGTCAGAATGGATCGAGTCTGGTAACTGGTTAAAGTGGGGCTGTTGAAACCCACCACATGCTCAGTGTCCAGTGCTAGCCCAGTCAGTGCCCTTGGTATCTTCAGCCCCAGTGCAGCTGCCCGTGCCTGCTGGAAGAGCTTCACTGAAGCGAGTGGGAGCTGCTTGGTGTGTCCTGAGAAGGGCAGTGAGGCTCTGAAGGGTCTGGAGCAGTCGTATGATGAGTTTGCAGCCTGGTAAGGGAGCAGTGGCTGTTTAGCAGAGAAAAGGAGGCTCAGGATGAGACCTTTTTGTTCTCTACAGCTCCCTGACAGGAGGCTGAAGTGAGCCAGGGCTCGGCTTCTCCTCCCTGGGGACAAGCAATAGGACCATAGGAACTGGCAGCAGGTTGTGCCAGGCGAGGTCTAGACTGAATTTCTTCGCCAAAGGGGTTAGCAAACATTGGCCCAGGCTGCCCAGCTGGAGTCCCCAATCTCTGGAGGGATTTAAGTGATGTGTGGACCTGCTGCTGAGGGACATGGGTTAGTACTGGGACAGAGGTTGGACTTGAGCTTAAAGGTCTCTTCTAACCAAGGAGATTGTGGGATTCCCCCCTGCCCTGCCTCCCTCAGCTCCATGGCTTTCTGACTCATTTAGAACTGACTCAGTTTCTGAATGTCTTTGCTGATCTCGTTCTTCAGAACCACATTTCCCCGGGCTTGGGGGTGATGCTTTCCCACGGCAGGGCAGGCATCATGTGCTGCAGGTGCAGAGGCAGCAGGGAGGGAGTTTCAAGTTAAGTTGGAAGAAGGGATGTGGGAGCCCAGGTCTTGAGGACTTTCGGTCTGAGTTGGCCATTGAACTGCTCTTTAAAGTACTCAGCCCTGCGTTAGGCAAACGATGAATGGTCAGAGATGGAGAGAGTCTGAGGGTGAAAGCCATGGAGTGGAGGTGGAAGGTTTTGCCAGAACAGAGTGATAGCTAATTCTTGTGTTGGAGTGAGTGAACTTCTTGCCAGTGCAGACATCAGGTAACAGGTACAGGGGCCCGTGGGCAGGACTGGTGTAAACCCAGTACTAACTGATGTAAAGAAAACTGCTTGCTGTCTCCCTGCGGTGGCTGCAGGCTGTGCTCTGTTGCTGTTGGATCTGCTGGGTAAGACTAAGGAGAAAGTTCCATTTCGTTCCTGTTGTGAACTGCAGGTCCAGTGTGTAAAGTGATTTTTACTGTCAGAATAGAGGAGAGATTGTGTTTGGGCAGTGCTTTCCCCCTGACACCACCCCCTACCCCCCTAAGATCTTTTAGCGACCTGGAGACCAGGTGAAATGATGCTGGAGCTCTTGCTTTGATGATAATTTGCTTTGAGCACTGAGGAGTTGAGTAGAGCTCCATTGATAAAACAAAGAGCAGATTTGATAGCAGACTTGTTTTGATTTGAAACTCTAATGAGAAGATTTGATGTTGCCATTCAAAAAATGATTAAACCTTACTCTCTTTTTCTTTCAGTCCCTTCCAGGGAGTCTGGAAAAACCTTCAGCAGGGCTGCTACACTGATGAGAGATCTTTTATGCCAAGGTATGAAGGCTTTTAATGCTCTCAGTGTATTTAAAGGAGGTGTCTAACAGTGAAAACAGCAGCAGTTGGGGGAGTGTGAGAATAAGAGAATTGGGCATCATTGAGAGTAAAAGGTTGTAGTAGGGAGAAGAAACCCTGAAGTTCTGTGTTGACTTTGCTGTTGTATGAAATACAAATGTCTGATTGCAGTGCCCAGCTTTTCTTTTAAGGCCGAGTCAAGAATGTGTCAGCTTTGATGGATTTGTTTTAAGTCTTTTGTTATCGTCTTAATATGGAGATGGCGTCATCACAGTTACGGCTGAGGTTTCAGCTCATGCAAACCAGTCAGACCATGTGTCTGAGTGCTTCACTCCTCCCACCGAGCAGCCTTTCTGCACCTCCTGCTCCTCCTAGCTCCATCAGGGTTTGGAGAAGAAAGGAGAAGCTAATAAATACAGGCTGCCTATGGATGTGTGAACTTGTGCTGGGGCACTGGTGTTGTGCAGGGTGCAGGAGCATCTCGGCTCAGTGTGGTGTTTCCTACCACCTGAGTAATAACTCCTTGATGAGCTGGTGAAAGTTGTTAACAGGAGTAGCTAATTTAGCTAATTCTTGTGTTGGTTTTAACTCCCCGAGAGCAGACTTGTCTGTTCTCCCCTCTCTGCCTCCCCCACAACCTCTGCCTGGCTTCTGCTGCTGCTGCTTGGGAACTACCCTCAGCTTCTCTGTGCCTGGGTTCAGCCACTTGGTTGAAAGCCGATTGGTGCGGTGGAGGAAGTGTGTGAGTGCTTGGCTCAATAAAGATGCAGGTGACCAGGGTGCTTGGAGCTGCAGTTCAGTTTACAGCTTCCTTCCATCTGTTGCTGGTTCTCACATCCTTCTGCCACACTGCATGGCCTTTCCTTTTGATGTCCTAACCCATCCTGCCTCTTTCCTTCACCTCTCCATCCTTCCAGAGTAGGGCCCTTCTCTCAGGAAGGGGCTGGGTGTCTCAGGACTGGCTCTGTGAGCAGCTGAACACCCGTTTCTGCCTCTTCCCAAGCAGTGCTGGTGACACCACCAGCAGCAGAGATGCTTCTTGTTAAAGAATAAAGAAGAGATTAATCCTGAGCTGTCAGGTGTTGTGCAAGGTGGAAGCAAAGATTGTTCATTACTGTGGGTGAAACCTAAACCCTTCTTATGTATTACTCTGTGTTTAAACAGCTGTACAGGTGCTGGGGGAGTTGGAGAGTCTGGTAGAGCAGGAAGGGGGTAGCCCAGTGCTCAGGGCAATGGTGGGTTTGCAACGAACATGCTCTGTGCCCTACAGTTCTCCTGCTATCACCCTGTGGCTCAGTGTGTGGGGAAAGGGAGCACGAGCAGTGAGCCACACACTCAGCTCTGCCTTTATTTGCATGGTCAGAACTAATGAGATGAGTTTCACAACACAGCAGTGCTGCTGATTATTGCCTCTTTCACTCCGTACTGATGACATTCTTCTCGTGACTCCAAAGAAACCCTTCACACCCATCAGTTCATTCAATTTGGAATCGTAGCCGTCGCTGCACAGCATGTGACTCCATGGCACAGAGCTCTGGGTGATGAATGCCACCGCAACTGACTGTGTTTAGGTGGGCACGAGCAGCTGCCAAATGAGAAGTCGGCTGGCATGCAGCAGAATCATTTCTGGAGCGCTCTAGTCGTGTTGCATAAACAGATAAGGCTAACGTACTTGTGCAAGAGCTACACGATCGTGAAGGCCTGTGGGTTTACAGAAATAAGGCTCCTGCATTTCAGGGTCTGGGCTTCCTGTTGCTCTTGAGAAAATCAGCAAGTCCTGCAGAGCAGAAATGAGAAGCTCATCTGCTGCTGCTCCCAGAACAAACTTTCCCACAAGTATTTTTACTATAAATAAGAAGTGAAAGAGTTCACAGCTAAATTTAACCCTTAGCTCGATTACTTTCTGGGTTTGCTTTTTAGTTGGAACAGGGCGGGGGGCTGTAGGAAGACGAGGATCAACTGGATCCATTAGTTCCATGTATACTTTATAAAACAAAACGCTTCACCTCTGAATTTCTTAAGGATGATCGTGGGGAAAATCATTGCTGAAAGGGATTCCCCTCTCCTTCCCATCCAGAGTAATGATTTCTGAAAGAAAGGAAGTGAGTGTTACTTCTGGGGGAAGTTTTCAATCAGAAATGCTTATAGCTGCCAGAACTGTAACCAGAGAAGAGTTGTTGCTGTACTAGAGTGCAGAGGCATTGCTTGATCTGCTTTTAGATGCCTCAGAGTTACCATTTTGGAAAACCCCTCCCAGTTTGACTTAGTTTCACAATTTCTCTCAAGTTAAGCAACAGCAGCTGAGCTTAGAGCTGTGCTAAAGCAGCCACAGCATTTCTGTGCCTTCTCCAGTCACACAAGGGGCCTTTTGCTTTCTCTTTAAACCTGTGCTCGTGTCGTGTTTAGACGCTGAAATGTTCTGTGATTGAGGGCTGCAGGGTACTGGGAGGTGCTGCAGACAGATCTGGACAAGTTGGAGAGATGGGCTGAGGCCAATGGGCTGAGGTTTAGCAAAGCCAAGTGCTGGGTCATGCACTTAGGTCACAACAACCCCCAGCAGCTCCAGGCTGGGGGAAGAGTGGCTGGAGAGCTGCCTGGTGGAAAAGGACCTGAGGGTGTTGGTTGACAGCTGGCTGAACAGGAGCCAGCAGGATGCCCAGGTGGCCAAGAAGACCAACAGCATCCTGGCCTGGGTCAGGAACAGTGTAACCAGCAGGAGGAGGGAGGTGATGGTGCCCCTGTACTCTGCACACGTGAGACCACACCTTGAGTCCTGGGTCCAGTTTTTTGATGAAAGACATTTTGGTGCTGGAGTGGGGCCACAGAAGGGCAGTGAGGCTGGGGAGAGGGCTGGAGAACAGGCCTCATGAGGAGCGGCTGAGGGAACTGGTATTACTCAGTCTAGAGAAGAGAAGGCGGAGAGGACTTCTCATTGCTTTCTACAGCTACCTGAAAGGAGGTTGTAGATGCTGCTGGTCTCTTCTCCCAAATGCCTAATGATGAAATGAGGGGCAGTGACCTCAAGCTGTGTCAGGGGAGGGTTAGATTGAATCTTAGGAAGAAGTTCATTCCTGAGAGAGTGGTTGGGCACTGGACCAGGCTGCCCAGGGAAGTGGTGGAGTCCCCATCCCTAGAGAGGTTTAAAAGCTGAGTAGCTAGAGCCCTTGAGGCTGTAGTCTGGGGGCTGGGGAGATGCTGGGATGAGGGCTGGACTTGGTGATCCTGGAGGTCCTTTCCAGCCAGGAGGATTCTATGTTTGGGCGAGGTCTGCAGGAACGTGCTCAGCTGCCAGTGCCGACACAGCTCTGGCAAGGACTGGACAGGCTGTGGGTGTGCGGCAGCACGTGGCTCTCCTCTGGACTCTTACAGCTTCCCCCTGGGAATCCTAATACTAGAACAAACCCCATCCCAATGTAGTGGTTACATAAACTGCAGACACAGGCTGTCAGGGAGTTGTCCACCATTGCAAAGCTAAAAATAACAGTCCCCATTCCTTGCGGACGCTTGCTCACAGCAGCCAGCAAGGTGCTACATCTCTCTCTCTCTCCCCAAGTATTCGGGACATGTTTTTATTTTTAAAGCAAACCTCAGGCTCTATCCACCATCCCCTAAATCCTGAGCAGCGTTGGTTTGAAATACCTCAGAGAAGCAGAGCTCGGCCGGCCTCGCAGTGCTCGTGTTCCCGAAGCCTTACTTGGGAAGAAAGCGCCGGCTCGCTGGGGAACAGGGGAGATAATTAGCTGCTGAGGTCATTGTTTGCTTGAGCTGGGCTGATAGGGACAGCCCGGCCTGGCTGCTAATGTAAACAGGGGGTAAAATGTTTATCACCGCCTTTGTCATTTGCCTTATTTGTCGGGGAATCTCGATGAGAAGGAGAAGTTGCTCTGGTGCTGTGTAGAGAGTTGCAAGATTTCCATAAAAAGGCAGAGCCCTCGCTTGGGAGAGTGGAGAGGCTCTGCCTTGGCAGCCGTGGGTTAGGCCTGACCTTTTCCAGGGAGAAAACACTAACCTAAACCCTTCCCTGCTGGAATGGGAGGAGAGAAGGAAAGCTCTGCTTTCTGAGCTCATATTCCTGTCCCATGCTCGTTGCATGATGCTGCACAATGCTGAGAATGCAGAGGATGGGCAGCGAGACCGTGTGCTGCCTGGTGCAGCTGGGAACCATGGTCTGCTCATCCTCTTCCTCTCCAAGCTCCAGCAGGCTGACAGCCTTTCAGGAGGCACCGGGGCTGTCAGAACAGCCTTGAACCATCAGTGCCTGGGCAGCCAACTAACCCCACTGCTGTTCGCAAGGAGGTTCTGGTTGTCAGGGGTGTCTGGAGGAGGGCAGCGAGGTGTCACGGATCCCTTTGTGCAGGTACCTTTCTAACTCTTGGCTTTTGTGCTGCTTTTCAGATTGTCGCTGTCTGAACAGACCCCACCATGCGTGAGTACAAGCTGGTGGTCCTTGGCTCAGGAGGTGTGGGCAAGTCCGCTCTGGTGAGTGTTGGGAAGCAGCTCTGAAAGCCATAGCCAGACCTCAAAACTGGCCCATCCCAGCACAGCCAGGGGTCCTTCTTCTGTGCAGAGGGGTTTTTCTGTTTGACTTCATGTGCCTGGTGGCCTCCCTGCAGCCGCTGGTGCCCCCCTGACATAGCTGTGAGTGTTTCTGGGGCAGCAGCAGGTGATTAATGGCTGTTAGAGCAGTGAGCACTGCATTTCTGCTTCCCCCAGTGTACTGAGTGTCCCCATTGAAGGAGTAAAATCTCAACATCCACTGGAACTACAGCTGGCCAGGCAGGGAGTGAGATACCTGAAAGTCTGTCTCTCCATCCTGGAGAGAACCTGATGGAGCAGGCTGGACTGAAAACACAGGGCAGGACAAGAAGTCCCCTCCAGCTTGTGCAGTGTGGACTGGTGACGCTTCACACTTCTGAGAAGTACTGGGTTTTTCCTGAGAAGAGGTTTACACTGCAGGGTTGGTAGCCAAGCAGTGTGAGAGCACATTGTGTCAGGCCAACAAGTTTCCAACAAGAAAGACAAAGAACTAGTCAAGTGTAAAGTTCTCTAGAACCAGGAACTACCTCAGTTCCTTCTCAGAGAGGACGAAGATAACCAACCAGCTGTTCGTGGCACAGATGCTGCTGCTTCTGCTGTCATGAATTGTGCTCGAAGGAACTGCTAATAATCATGATAAATCACCTTTCGATGAACAGGAGGGAACGTGATTCGGTTTTCTCTCCAACTCAGTGCTCTCGGGAGATCTCATCCTGATTTTTACAGGATACAGGTGTCAGATTGGTGTTTTTACTGCAGTCTGTCCTTCCACAGCAGCAGCTTCAACAATTTGCATCCCCTTGATTGAGAACCTTGCCTGTGTTCTGTAAATTCCCAAGGCTTGCTAGACAAAACAGCCCTCACTAATTTGCTCGATGTAAAAGTATTCAGCGTCTCACACACCTGGATTTCTGTGTGATGTGCTGAGTCAGCACCCATCACTGGCCTGCTGAGAGCCTGGTAAACAGGAGTGAATTCTTGTTGACAGCTTGAGTGCTCAGTAGGTGTAGTTGTAATTCATGTGCAGCACAGATCCATTGTGTTTCCAACAGGACACAGCTGCACCAGGGGAGGGTTAGGTTGGATGAGAGGAAGCACTTCCTCGAGGAAGGGGGGCTTAGAGTCTGGACTGGACTGCCCAGGGCAGTTGTGGAGTCCCCGTGTCTGGAGGTGTTGAAGGACAGTCTGGCTGTGGCCCTGGGTGCCCTGGTCTAATAAACATGTTCAGTAGGACTGGGCTCAGCACTGATTCCTGGGGGACACCACTGGCTACCAACTGGAGGCAGTACCAGTCACAACCACTCTCTGTTCCCAGTCACCCAACCAGTTGTTAACCTAGCGGAGGGTGCACCCATCCCAGCCATGGGCTACCAGCTTTGCCAGAAGGATGCTGTGGGAGACCATGTCAAAGGCTTTGCTGAAGTCCAGGTAGACCTTCCCCTCACCCACTTAGCAATCGTCCAGTCATAGAATGAGATCAGGTTGGTTAGGCAGGGCCTTCCTTCCCTAAACTCACATTGGCTGGGCCTGATCCTGGTTGCCCTGTACCTGCCACTCGATGGCCCACGGGATGATCTGCTGGGCTTGATGACCTTAGAGGTCTTTTCCAGCCTCAGTGTTTCTGTGAATTAGCAGCTGAGGATGAGTACCATTTAGCCTTCAGGAGGGCTGTCTCAATGAGAGGTCCCAGGGTGGGATTTAAACCAACATGAGGGTCACTGTAACATCTCCCGCTGTCAACTGTATAAACTGAACTGCCTGACAAAGGGGCTGTGTTTGCACTCAGCCGGCTGTTTGTACAGTCTGAGGGCACATGACAATACGGTGTTGTTTCACTGTTTGTGTGGATGTTCTTTGGTCAGCAGCTCTGCCGGGAATGCGAAAATACCATCTGCAACCTGCAGTCCCTACTGCTGGTTTCCACTGAGGTTGGAACTCTGATCCACATTAACAGTGGTGGCTAATCCACTTAGCCTATGGCACGGCCCTTCAGTGTGCTGACACAAGGCCAGAGGAGCAAAGGCTTTGATCGTGAGGGTGTAAAATGGGTTTATTTAGAGCTACAGGATGATTTTAAGATGAGGTAGTACAAGTTTTACAACCAATCACAAACGTCAGCCAAACCTCTAGGCCCTCCTGTGCACTGTTTCGGCAGCTCATTGTAGTTGACAGCGTGGGATGAGGGTCAACAGCTGAGTGACAGCACAGTGGGGAAGTGTTTAGAGGAGATTTGCTTTGGATAATTGTTTAGAGGAGGAAAGGCTTCCTCTGAAATGAATGAAGTCTCCTTCTTTAATGGTTTCATATCAATTGAGTATCTGGAGACGCTCCAGATCTCTCTGCACTGGGCACATCATCCTAAGGAGCTGCAGTGCAGCTCTGAGCGGTGCATTGTCCACCGGGTACTTCTGTGCTGTGAGCAGACTGCCAGTTCTTTTCATTAAATGTGAAAATGCTCCAGATTTGGTGAGCTGGATCCCTCTAAGGGCCCAGGCACTGAAGGAGAGGTGTGGTTGAGAGTATCTTCCTTTATGAAAGGAAGTAATGGGATCTTCACAGCAGCCCTGGGTACTTCTCTGGTCTTTTCATAAAGCAGCTGCTTGGTAACTGCTCCTGTCTGCATTCAGATCACTTAATGACTTCTTTTCTTCTTTCTCCACAGACTGTACAGTTCGTTCAGGGAATTTTTGTTGAAAAATATGACCCAACAATAGAAGATTCATACAGAAAGGTACAGCATCAGAATTCTCCTGTCTGCTTTGTACTTGACGCGCAGAGGCCTCTGTCAGGATCCCTGACGCTGCCCTGTTGAGCCATTCTGCCAACAGAGCTGCTTTCTTCGCTCCCTGATGTCAGATCGCCCATTGTTTCACTGATTTGCATGAGTGAGACCATAATTAAAGGCACCAGAACATCAAAACTAATTACTGAATGGAAGTTGCAGTGGATTCTGCTGTTAAATCCATTTGACTTCCCTGGAGTTATCCTTGCTGGATCCAGGGTGTTTCTCAGCACAGGGAAGAGTTGTTCAGCCCAGCTGAGGATCCTGAGAGATTTTTCTTCTCTTTCCTACTCTCATCTCCTCCAGCAGCAAACAAAAATTGATGTTTAAGGTCCTTTGCTTTGTAAGAGTGGGTTTTATTGGACTGAAGTTGAGATGTTTACCGTGAGCAGCTCGTTTAAGCCTTTGTAATCAGCAGAGTCCTGGGGCGTGTGAGCTGAACCCAAAGCCTGGCTTGGGGCATAATTAATCCTCTAATATCAGTGCCACTCGGCTCTGGGGAAGCGCAGGTGCCTGGCTGCCTCCTAGAGAAGTGAAAATTAAGCTGAGGTCCCTCTTGCCTGTCCCATTTCATACATCTCAGTTTGAACTGTGTTAATCTCTTCCCTTTTTTCCCCAGCAAGTGGAAGTAGACTGCCAACAGTGTATGCTGGAAATCCTCGACACAGCAGGGACAGTAAGTGCAACTCCTTTCTCTACTGCAGCATGTCCTGTGCAGCAGTCCCTCTGCCGATAAGATCCTTACTGCTGCTCTTGATCTTTTTAACCCGTTTTCAAGAAGCCTTTTTTCTCTCTTCTGGCAAACCCCCACCCCAAACCCAAAGGGAAAGAGCCATGCTAACGCTTTGATTAGATTTGCATGCTCCACTGGCTTTCTGTGAGGGGCATGAATAAGTGTGATCGGTACTCTTGTCTCCGTTACAATAAGAGTATTCCCTTGTAAACGTTCATTAGCTGAGCCTCCAGCTAATTACTTCTCACACTCTCTGATTACAGGAGCAGTTTACAGCAATGAGGGATCTCTATATGAAGAACGGTCAAGGGTTTGCACTAGTATATTCTATAACAGCACAGTCCACGTTTAACGACCTACAGGACCTGCGGGAGCAGATTTTACGGGTTAAGGACACTGAAGATGTGAGTAGAAGTATCTTCTCTTCTGCAAGAGGTCAAAATGGGACTGTCAATCAGCATGCAGGAACCTGGGCAACATTTCTGCTGAGAATCTTCTTGGCTGGGTGGCAGAGTTCTGTGCTGAGTTCCTTTTCCTCAGCAGCATTCATTATTTGCAGTGTTGTAACTTGAGGTTACTAATGAAAGCAAGCTTTCCCAGGTACTGGAAGTCTCACTAGCTCTGGAAGTGGTGGCAGTTGATTGAAAACAATATCTTAATTCATTTCTCCTTCTAACTCCTTTGAATTTTCTTCTTCACGGTGCTGTGGCGGTACTTTATTTCCCCTGTTGCTCGCAGCCCTGATCTGCTGTAGCTGGGGAGTGTCAGTGGGCAGGGCTGGCACAGGTATTAGGCCAAATCCTGGGTAAGCCCAGTGCTTTGTGTGTGAACAGCCAACCAGGAAAATGCTGTTGGAGTCAGGGTGGGAGGAACAGATCCCCCAGCTCGGCTGTTCAGAGGCTGATAACAACCTACCAGGCCGCTGCTTTCTCTTGGATCCTCACTGCCTCGTGTCCCGATCACCTTGTTTTGAGCAGCTTTGGTTCCCTCCTGGTTTAAGGAGCTGAACTTCTCATTATACAAACCTGATTTACATTTAGGTGAGGATTATGCTTGTGTCAAGCCGCAGTAACACCAGTGTGTGAGTCCTCTATGGCCTTGCTCAGAGCCCGGCGCTGGGCTCAGTGGCTCTCTCTGTGAGGAATGTGCACCGTAAGCTGGTCGGGTTCATCTGACAATAGCGACTGTTGCTTTTGGGTTCACTTCAGTGATTTGATTTAACTAGTAAAACGCAGTCAGTTCTTTTGTTTTAGGGGGATGGTACTTGTTGAGTCCAAGCTTGATGAGAACTTGTGAACATTAAACCGCATTGTGCTGAGTTAGGCAAGAGCTCTCCTTCCTGTGGTGAAGTGCAGAGCGTGTCTCCAAAACCCTGATACTCAAACCACTGAATTATCTCTGTCTAACGAAGTAATTTCTCATCTTCTGCACGAGGCACTAAATGAAGTTGTTCTTCAAACTGTGATAACCAGTTAACTGCCTTCTGAGTAACCTTACACAGAGTTTCATGTCACGGAATGATTGAAGCTGGCAAAGCCCTCTGAGCTCCTCCAGCCCAGCCCAGGACCTAACAGCACCCCAACGGCCACACCAGAGCACTCAGGGCCACTGCCAGGCTGTCCTTGAACACCTCCAGACACAGGGACTCCCCCACTGCCCTGGGCAGTCCAGTCCAGGCTCTGAGCACCCTTTCCCTGAGGAAACCTAACCCTCCCCTGGCAGCTTCAGGCCCTGCCCTCTCATCCTGGCACTGGGTGCCTGGGAGAAGAGCCTGACCCCCACCTGACTGCACCCTCCCTTCAAGGAATTGGAGAGAGGGAGAAGGTCCCCCCCGAGCCTCCTCTTCNAAGCCTACACTGTTC
Source organism: Upupa epops (assembly GCA_013397515.1). NCBI lineage: Eukaryota > Metazoa > Chordata > Aves > Bucerotiformes > Upupidae > Upupa > Upupa epops. The sequence continues at coordinate 54,587 of VZRI01002982.1, forward strand.
ACCCAGCTGCCTGTCATGTGTTTCCAGTGCTATTTCCCAGCTGATTTTTACTTCCTGTGTTGAACAGGTTCAAATCACCTGCTCCTCTTTTGGCACAAGTAAACTTCTTGTAACCATCTAGAAAACTGTGAGGGCTGGGATGCAACTGCTCAGGTCCCGTTGGTCTCTGATGTGAAATGGGATTCGGGGGCTGTGACTCGAGGTGAATGATGGAATAAGCAGAACTCGTTGCTGAAAACCAAAAACGTAACCAGTTTTTAGTCCCTGTGACTGGGAGTGTGAAATCCAGACGTCGATCTCGAGTGCAGTTGGAGCTGGAAGAGCCTACAAGTAGATTCAAACGGTCCGGTGTGGTGTGAGTTAGCACAGGAAGTGGATAATGATTTCTTTTCCAGCTGGAAAGTCCTCGTTTTCTGTTCAAAGAATTAACTGCCTCAGGAAACGGAGCGGGGGGCACACACCCACTATCTGCAGTTATTTAGGGTTTTTCTGCTTGTACACAGTGTAAGGGAAACAGGATGCTGCCTGTCCCACGGCCCTCACTGCGCTCTCGCTTTTCCAAACCTACTGTAGCTCCAGTGCAAAGGTTGGGCAGGATGAGGGACTGCTCTGTTCCCCCCAGTGAACACATTGGAATAAGCTTTTACTGCTCCTCCAGTATTGCAGGACCCCAGAATGATTCAGGCTGGAAAAGACCTCTGAGCTCAGCCCACCCAGCCCAGGCCCTAACAGCACCCCAGCGGCCACCCCAGGGCACTCAGGGCCACAGCCAGGCTGTCCTTCAACACCTCTAGACACAGCCCTGGGCAGTCCAGTCCAGGCTCTGAGCTGGAGAGAGGCTCTGAGTTGGTGAGAGGGAGAAGATCCCCCCTGAGTCTCCT
>VZRI01002982.1:55612-85666 GCA_013397515.1 Upupa epops
TGCTGATCCAGGCCAGGATGCCACTGGCCTTCTGGGCCACCTGGGCACCCTGCTGGCTCCTGTTCAGCTGGTTGTCACGCAGTACTCCCAGTCCCCTCTCTGCCAGGCCATATTAAAGGTCTCTGGGTTTGCGTAGCAAGTGTCACAGGGAACACAGTCCCCCCCCAAGCCACTTTCTTGTTCCTGAACAAGCAGGGAGGTGACTCACCCAGCCAGTGGCCTCAGGAGAGGGGCAGATGCCCTTTCCTCGTGCTCTGGAGCCCAGAGGGGCCTGTATTTGTGTCACAGCTGTAGGATGGATCTTCTGGCCATGTATCAGATGTTGGGTTTAATATTGCATGCGATTACTTATTGAAGAGATGTTGCTCACAGGAGCTGCTAGGTGCTCGCTGGGTGGAAATGTGAATGATTCAAAGATTGAGCACACTGCTTGTGTCGTCTGCACCGAGCATCCTCAGCTCATGTGGGTGCAGGACACGTCCCTGGCATCACGCTGTGTTGAGGTGAGGCAGGGGCTGTGGGGATACCTGGCTGCACAAGACTCTTCCTTTTTATTCCCTGTCCAGAGCAGGGCTTTTCAAAGCTGCTTCCACTTCCTGCTGGGTGTCTTGACAACAGGGTGAAGCTTGAACTGGCTGATGTCTCTCCACACTTGTCTCCCCTCCAGGTTCCAATGATTCTGGTCGGCAATAAATGTGACCTGGAGGAAGAGCGCGTAGTCGGCAAAGAGCAGGGTCAGAACTTAGCAAGACAGTGGTGTAACTGTGCCTTTCTAGAGTCGTCTGCAAAGTCTAAAATCAACGTTAATGAGGTAACTATCAGCTGTTCCCTTGTCTTTCCTGTTTCAGTGGGAAGGCCACACTACACCAGCGCGTGGACCTTCATCCCCTTGTCTGGGATGATTCAGGATGATTCTGAAGGCAGCCATAGCCAGGCTGGCTGTCCCTCTTTCTGCTTGGTTTATAGAGTCTGTTCCTTTTTCTCTGCAAAGGGTGGGTGATGACTGCAGGGAAGTGCTGGCTGTGTCAGGGGACAGGAGGAGCAGAGGGTCCCGAGTAAACCCAGAGAAGTGGATGACTCTGAGATCAGCCTTATCTGGAAAGGGTTCTTTTTCCTGATAGCTGCTGCTGCGGTTCAGGCACTGGATTGTGATTCAGGACAGGGATTGTTACCCCATTGTGTTGCCCACTGTGCTGTGTTGTGTGTGGCTGTTGTTTTTCAAGTGTTTGTTGTTCACATTCCTGCTGCATCTGGCTGCTGAAGCAGAGATCCCTCCTCTCACAGCCCTGTTCTGCTAAGTCAGACTTACCCAGACCACGTCCTCAGCAATGCTGGTGTCTCAGTAAGAAACACCCCTGCAGTCCATGTGCTGCTGCCTGAGGGAGCAGAGCTCTGCTGAGGGAGCAGTGCCTGACATCAGGCACCGAGTTTCTGTGCTGTGAATTATCTGACTGTGACAGGGAGCAGCTTTGCAGCCACAGAGGCTAAGGTGACCCCAGTGGGCATAGCTGGTTTGGTGCCAGGCGATAACTGGGACTGTTTAGGAGGTTGTGTGATAAGCAGGAGCAGGAGGATCTTGGAGCAGACCCAGTATTAGTTTGGTAGCTACAGGGCTGCACCTCTCCAGTTGAGAGGGAAGGGAGCTCCTGGCTGCATCAGTTGCAGCTTCCATGGCTGGTGTTGGCCTCACTTCGTGCTCACTGGTCTCACCCAGTGACACCACTCACTGAGCCAGGCTCCTGCCAGAAGGGGTGTGTGTGTGTGTGAGCTGCGGCAAACCTGTGACTGGCCATCAAATCCCCGTGAAGGATAACAAACTCTGCTGTACTCTGCGTTTCCCAGTTGTGGCAGACTGACCTCTCTGCAGTCAAAGGTGCCTGGAGCTGGTGGCTGAGGGGATTTCTAGGCAGAACTCAGAGCTGTGCTGGGGTAACTCCAGTCAGCCTTCATCTGTGACCCCTGTGGCTCCAGAGTTCCCTGTCCCGTCAGCTGCCTCCTGGGAGAGAAGACAGTTACTGCCTGGGACATCAGTTTGTGGATTTACTGTGGTCCTCAGGGTATTTTCTGTCCACTCACACAATCTGCTTACAAAAGCATTGAAAGCTGAGGAAATCAGAGAGAAGAAACACCATGAACACGGTGAACTCCATGGACACCACGTTCATCCTGCTGGCTCCTGAGCTGGAGAAGCCTTTGTGTCTTGGTGTGAACATGCAGACCAGAAGCTGGTCTGTGTCAGCACTGAAGACACCCCTCACTGCTTTCTCCAACAGAACCTTGTCCTTTGACTCTTCCCTGCACCCTCTGCTATGTCCAGGGCAGAGCACAGGTTGCTCCTTTGCCTTGAGGCTGAAAAACCAGTGGCAATGAGCTTCATAAACGAGTAGCACGACCAACCCCAGTGCTCTTCTGGAATAATTCACTTGACGCAAAGACCTTTAAACTGCTGCTTTGTCTTCTGAATTTGCTTGGGATCAACAAGAAACAGCGAGCTGTCAGCCTCCCCAGGAAGGAAAAAGTAAACAAGGCCAAGGGTGGAGCCCTCGGAAGGTTGAACTGTTTCTCCTCAGTGCTGGGACCTGGCTCCAAGCGGTTTTGCAAAGCTCATTCTGCTCTAAATGGGTTGGGTCCTGCTGAGAAAACAACTCCCAGTCACAGCGCTCACCAGAAATTCAGCTCTGCAGCTGAAAGAGGCCCCTGTACTCGCCCCCTTCTGGAAAGATCTTGAGTCCGGGCAGATGTTTTGCTGTTTCTTGCTGAGTTTGATTCATAAACTTCACAGCTCAGACCAGGCAGGAGGGTGAGGTGGTAACAGCGTGGACTGTAACCCAGCAGCTTGAGTCTGGTTGGCAAAGGGGAGGATTAACCACTCGTCCCGTGCAGCGGGTGCGTGAAGACTCCTGTCAAGGTAGAAGCCAAGGAGAAGGGATTTCCCTACAAAACCATCCCGGGGGCCCCAGGGAGAAGTCAACCTGTTTAGGAAATAGAAGCAGTTTGATGGAATTTATAAACCTGCAGCCACCAGGGCCGGGCACCAGCTCCAAACCCTCCTAGTTAGCGACGCTTGTGTGCTGGTTTTCAGTCTGCTTTGAGTTGTTCAGTTTGTGGGTTTGATTTTCAGATCTTTTATGACCTGGTCAGACAGATAAATAGGAAAACACCAGTGGAAAAGAAGAAGCCTAAAAAGAAAACCTGTCTGCTGCTTTAGACTCCCTTCGTGCAGCAGCTCTGAGCCAGGTAAGAAGGGTCTGAACTCTCCCTGCAGCTCAGGCCCACAGCAGAGAGAGGACTCGCTCCCCTTCCTCTGCTCCTCTTCCTTCTGTTGCTCCCAGATACAAAACTCTGCTGGACTTTGGGGTTTTCAGAGGAGCCAGCTGTACTCTCAGACCTGGCAGAGAGACACCTGCTGCCTTCCCTTTCCTTATTCCCTTGAGTTGATGAATGTGACAGAGCAGGAACTTCCTTCTTACTCTTGCAGGTCCTCCCTCAGCCTTCCAGCACCCTGCCCTGTGCCACCCCAGCTCAGTTTTGCTTCCTTTTTGTCCTCTGTTGAAATTCAGCAGCATCTGAGTGACTGTTGTCAGCCTTGCAGCCGCTGCCCTGCGTGCTCTGGGGATGATTGCAAGTTGCTTTGGGTGGGACATGGATTTCAGCAGCACAGAAATAAAGACCTGCCCACCAAAAAAAAACCCCAACAGCAACCCCAAACCAAGAGCAACCCCAAACCAAGAGCAACCCCACCCCAAGGTTGGCTGTAGCTATAAATAACCTCCCTGTGTGCGTTGGCAGGGCGCTGTGTGTGCTCACAGCTGTGCTGTCACACTGCTGAGAGAAACGGCCTGGCTGCAGCTCCACCGTGCACTCAGCAACTGCTTGAGGGGTTCTGCGTTCCTGAGGACGCTCCTGCCCAACCCCCAGCCCTGCTCCGCATGGTCTAGATACTTCCCAGTGTCTCCCATTCTTTGTAAACCTCTTCCCAGTTCATTCCCTGCCCGCACAGCTGCAGTAGGGCTCAGCGAGGTCTCCAACTCCTTAGTCTTTAAGAAGCATCTCAGAGCTCTCAAAGCTGAAATCCCTCTTCCCTGAGTGTTTATCTGCTGCTGAGTTCCCTGGGGAAGCAGCAGTGTGAGGGGCTCTGTGGTTATCGCAGTGCTGGTGGCTCCCTGTCCCAACTCTGCTGCCACAGTGCTAAAACAAGAACTTGTTTCGTACAGTTGTAGTCGCCAAGGTCTCTTTTCCTTGGGGAACCTCTCAGAAATCACAGAATCCCAGAGTGTCAGGGATTGGAAGGGACCTTGAAAGATCAGTCCCCCTGCCACAGCAGGAGCCCCTAGATCCAGTGGCACAGGAACAGCCCAGGCGGGTTTGAAACAGCTCCAGAGAAGGAGACTCCACAACACCCCTGAGCAGCCCCTTCCAGGGCTCTGGCACCCTCACTGGGAAGGGGTTTCTTCTCCTCTTGATGTGAAACCTCCTCTGTTCCAGCTGACACCTGGTGCCCCTTGTCCTGGCATTGGGTGCCCCTGAGCAGAGCCTGGCTCCTTCCTCCTGACACCCACCCCTCACAGATTGAGAGACAGGAATGAGGTCCCCCCTCAGCCTCCTCTTCTCCAAGCTCAAGAGCCCCAGCTCCCTCAGCCTTTCCTCAGCAGGGAGATGCTCCCCTCCCTCCATCATCCCTGGGGCTCTGTACTGGACTCTCTCCAGCAGCTCTGTGCCCTTCTGGAACTGAGAGGCCCAGAACCTGGACACAGGAGTCCAGATGCCAGTCCCTGGTGTGAGGGGTGCCAATCCTTGCTGTGAGGGGTGCCAGTCCTTGCTGTGAGGTGCTCTGACGAGAAACACCTCCTCCCTCAGCTTTTCCCCTCTCGCTTTTCCTAGATTGCAGGAATGAAGAACTGTTGCCTAAACGGAAAGTGCCAGCATTCCCGACGTCAGCCCCTTTCGGAAACGAGAACCATACCTGAAGAAGCTTCTCCTGTTTCGAGTGACGAGAGGAGTTCCCACCCTACCGATGGTTTGCACACAGTCCCTGAAAAACAAAAGACAGCCAGAAATGCCCCTGTGTGTCTCTCTCTTTGGAAATTCCAGCCGATAGCACTTGTCCTTCGCGACAGCAGTTACCAGACGACTCAAAAGACCTGATGGTTGACTGTAGCGTGTGATTCCCCACGGAGCACGGGCTGTGTTTCAGATGTTAGCTAACTGCTCCTCTCATTCCAGCTCCCATCTTGACCCCTTTTATCATCATTTCTCCCCACTGAGCACTAAAAAGATGATCCCCCCCCGTTCTATTTTCTATCAGTAACTATAGCTAGAGGTTCTCTGAGAGCTCCCTTCCAGCTCAGCGCAGCCAATAACACTTTCTGTTGAGTTGTTGACTTCGTTTCCTATTGAAAAGTTCCAGACGATCCCTGATGACGATGACTCCTTCCATTCTGCCTTGAGATCCTAATCCCAAACACTTCGTGTGCAGAATGCTTTGGATAAAACAACCAACCCCCTACACACACACACACACACCCCACCACCCAAAACCAACAGAAAAAGGGTCTTTTATAGGAAAAAAGAGAACGAAAAGCAACCTGGGATAACTGATTTCTATGGCTTTCAAAGCAGAAATATATAATATACTAAACCGACTCTAATACTGCTTCTCGTGTTTGACTGTCACAGATTAAATTACAGCTTTTATGGATGATTAAATTTTAGTACGTTTTCACCTCCGTTTCTGTGGGTTTCTTCCTGCTGGGCCAGGCTTTTGGGCGTTTGCTGGCCCCCCAACCCCACCCCAGCCTGGTTTTGGCAGGTAGCTGGGGTGTTTGTTCTCTTTAGAGCCAGCTGCAGGGGGGTGTCCTGAGCTGAGGAGTCTTTTCTCTCCCCTCCTCGCTGGCTGGCAGTGGTTCCACGCACTGAAGGGCTGAAGACTCCTTCTGTTGAAGTCTCTTGTGAGCGTTAGGGAGAGCTGGTTGACAACTGGAGGAGCAGGAGCCAGCAGGGTGCCCAAGTGGCCTAGAAGGCCAATGGCACCCTGGCTTGGATCAGCACTAGTGTGGCCAGCAGGACTAGGGATGGCATTCTCCCCATCCTGGGCCCTGGGGAGCTCTCCTCTCGAGTCCTGGGGGCAGTGCTGGGCCCCTGAATTCAACAAAGAGATGGAGGGGCTGGAGTGGGTCCAGAGGAGCAACGAGGCTGGGTAAGGGACTGGAGGAGAGGCTGAGGGAGCTGGGGGGGTTCAGCCTGGAGGAGAGGAGACGCAGGGGGGACCTTCTCCCTCTCTCCAGCTCCCTGAAGGGAGGCTGTAGTCAGGTGGAGGTTGGTCTCTTCTCCCAGGCAACCAGCACTGGGACGAGAGGGGAGCTGGCAGGGAAGGGTGAGGTTTGCTGTTAGGAAGCCCTTCCTCAGGGAAAGGGTGCTCAGAGCCTGGACTGGACTGCCCAGGGCAGTGGGGGAGTCCCTGTGTCTGGAGGGGTTGAAGGACAGCCTGGCTGTGGCCCTGAGTGCCCTGGGGTGGCCACTGGGGTGCTGTTAGGGGCTGGGCTGGGCTGGCTGAGCTCAGAGGGCTTTGCCGGCCTCATCGTTTCTGTGATTCTGTGGAGCTTGCTGCCTGGCGGTGTGTGAGTGGCATCAGTCCTCGTCAGTCCCAACCGCACGGAGAGGTCTGTAGTCACTGGATCCTCTCTGGGCTGCAAAACGATGAGTAAAGCGGGTGGAAGAGCTGGAGGAAGAGCTGCAAGTGGGGTGGAAACGCTTCCCGAGCCTGTTGGCTTTGCCACTAGATGGTGGTGTGGGCAAACGTCAGGGACTGGGATGCTGCAGGGGCTTCGGGACCCGACCCTGGAGCCGAATCCCTCAGCGGGGTGAAGCCCTGGTTCACCTCGATGCCCCGAGGGATGGTCCCACAGAAGCACTGAGCATCTCTGGTTGGAAGAGACCGTTCTCAGTGCCCTTTGTCCTGCACACAGTGCATTTGCTTTCTCTCTGGATGAGGTTTTTCTTTCTTTAATGAATTTTAGGCTGCGTCCTGCCCGTGGCCACCCTGCAGCTGGGGCTGCACAGCTCTGAGTGCAGAGAGCTGCTGCCCTGCAGCACCCAGGTGTTTGACTGGTTAGATGCGAGGTGGCTGAGCCACGTCCTAAGGAAGAGGGTAGAACAGAACCCTCCAGGAGCAGTCCTGTGCTGCTGCTCCAGACCAGCACCCAGCCAAGCAGAGCAGAGTTTGGCTCAGAGAAGAGGGGCTCTTTAAAGGTTCCGTGAAGGCCCAGAGCACCCCCAGCCCCTGCCTGCGGGTTTGGGCCCAGGTTGGTCATTGCAGTCTGCACAAACACTGCGACTGCTTCAGCTCCCTGCCCTGCAGTCACCATCCTGTCTCTGGAGGGAGCTGAGGGTGGTTTGAACTCCTGTTTTCCCATCCAGCAGAGGGTGGATCTGACGGGAACTGCCTGGGAGTGCCCTGACTTGCTGGGGAGTTGGATTGGCAAGGTTTGGGTTTGATCCAAACACACACGCGGGGCTGGAGCTGGGGAAGGAAAGGCCTGGTTGTCTTTGGTGACCTCAGCACAGGGAGGCTGTGGTCCCCTGGCTCGGGGCTGCAGGGACCCTCCCGACATCGCAGCGTTGCTGCTGTGCGAGGTCCTGCATCCAGCAGCAGCACCAGACCCTGGATTCTTGCTGAGGGCAGAGGGAACCTTTGCGAAATCACCAGAAGTAGTGAGTGTTTGCCTTGTTCTGCCAGGACCAGGCACTGCAGAGCAAGAGGATTTTACAGCAGAGCAGGGGCCAGCCTCCCCACTGGGTCTTCCTGGAAGGAAACCCCTCTGATTCAACCAGCCCCATGCAGGAGGAGGGAGAGCTGCTGCTCTAGAAGGTCCCCAGCAGCACCATGAAGCTGAGACACCAGATGCCCAGCAGTAAAAGCAGGGCTGGGCTGAGCCCGGTGCCTGTGGGGTCTCCTGCCTCTCTCACTTGGGTTGTCCCCGAAGGCTTTCGGCAGCCGAAGTCCCTGTGTAGCAGCTGGTGATGGTTTCACCCTCCACTCAGTTAGAAAACCAGTTCCTTTCCATGAGAGGAGCTGCTTAGAGCAGGGACAGCAGCTGCTCCACTGCCTCAGAGGGTCCCTGCTCTGTCTGGGCTGTGCTGGAGGGTCCTGCCTGCAGTCAGAGCTGGCAATGAGCAGGTTTGGCCAGTGCTTGCCCTCTGAGCTTCCAGCTTGGGGCAGCTCAGTGCAGAGCTGTGAGCCAGTGCTAGAAACAGGCTAATGAGAGCCTCTGCCAGGGCTAATTAGCCATACTGCAGGCTCCCAGTAGCCCTGGCACAGGGCTGTGCCAATGTGGCTGCTCCTGTCCCAGGTTGGGCTCGTTAGCTCAGTTACTGGCTAACCCCGGTGCTGGGAAGCTGTGTTTGTGTTCTCCAGGGACTACAGAGGCCTTTTCCCCCCTCCCTGTGCAGAGAAGTTGCCCACAAGGAGCCTGAGCTCGTTCCTTGTGGCTGGTGGCAGCAGGGAGAGCCCAGAGCAGCGGGGTGACACCTTTTCCTGTTGTCCTGTATCCTCCAGTCCTCATCTCCTACAGGATTTGCTTTGAAGGGAGCAGCAGCAGCAGAGAGGGAGATGAAATCATCTGTCAGAGGTTTGACAGAGCTGGAACTGCAGCCCCACAGCGCTGCAGCCCGAGGTGCCCGTCCCACCAGCCTGACCCAGTTGCACCAGGTCCCTTTGGGACAGAAGAGAGCTGGTCCTGGCGCAGTCCCAGGCAGAACCCAAGTTCAAACACCCCAGTCGTGTTCTTTGGGTGGAACCAGTGCTAAGGGCAGAACCCACCCCGTACTGGCCCGTCACGCTGGCAAGGGGTGGGGGGAATAAGGAGCCCGTTGTGCTGCAGAGGGGAGGATGCTCGGGGCGCTGGCAGCTCTCCCATGCTGTGTGCCCGTGGGGATGGCCGTGGCACGTGGGGTGGGCAGCAGCAGCAGATCGTGCCCGGCCAGCAGCTGCTCCAGTACCCTGGCCCCAGATCAAGGAACAAAGGACAAATTCATGGGCTCAGAGCAGCTCTGTGGGCTGAGCACACTGGGGCTTTATGGAGCTGGGTGAAGCAGCACCGGGCAGCCTCCGGCAGTGGGTGATGACCACCTTGTGCTGGACAGGGCCACCTTGTGCTGTCTGTGACCACCTTTGCTCTCAGGATGCTGCTGGTGGCTCCCAGGTTTGGTTCCTGTGAGCCCTGTCCTGCAGTCAGAAGAGCTGAGACCCCCTCTGGGTGACCTTGCAGGAGACCCCCATGGGGAGCAGCAGCCCCAGTGAGCTGGGCTCCTCTGTGAAGGGGAAGCCAGTCCTTGTGCCAGTTTTAAATCCAAACCAAGACTCTGAGCTGCTGATGCTGGAGCTGAGTGAAGGCAGCAGTGTTGCTGCTCCACTGCCCTCCCCTGCCCGGACCCTGGGACAAACCTTTACTCCACCTTCCTCGCAGTGGTCGATGCATGGATGCGATGCCTTGAGGGCTGCAGTCACGCAGCACCCTCTGCCCATTTCCCCTCCAGCTCTGCAGATCAGCAGCATCAGGCTGCTCTGTCAGATTGGCTTAAAATCCCAGGAGAAGCCGTTTGATTTGGAGCAGCTCCTGTTATCAAACGACTGTGCAGCTCCTGGGGGTTAATCCTTCCTGAGGATCGATGTTTGAAATGAGGGAGACCTGATCCTGGCTGCCTCACACACTGGTCCTGCATAATCTGGGACCAGGATGGGCGTGAGGAGCAAAGGGCAGAGGCTGGTCCTGGGTGAAGCAGCAGCTAACACTGTGGTGCTGTTGTGGGGTGACTGGGACGGGCACTTTGGCCCGGAGAGATGGGACTGGTGTAGCACAGCAAAGCCAACACTGGGGTTTCTCTCCTGGACCTGGGCAACTGGTTCTGCCTGGTGCAGAAGCAGCAGAACTCTGGAAAGAAACTGAGGTGGCAAAGAGGAGCCTCTGGTTTTCTGAGACCCCCTGAGGAACAGCAGAGGCAGGACAAGGCAGCGATATCCAGCAGCAGGAGATGCTTTGCCCTGTCAGCAGGGTCCACGTCTGTGCCGCAGAGGGGCTGTCCTGCTGCCCCCACCCTGGTCCCTGCAGGAGCAGGACCTGGATTTGGAGCTCGGGCTGTTTCTCTTGATTCAGAGCCTGATGCAGGGTCTGATTTGCAGCTGAGAGGCAGCTCTGGGCTGAGACAGTCAGCGTTTGGTGCTTGACCGAGAGGGATTCAGTGTGAGATAAGCTCCCAGAGAGAGGTGCTGGGTGAGACACGTCTCAGTGAGTCAGAGCAGCTGGAGGCGAAGACACCCTTGGAAGGGAGGGAAAAGGCTCCTCAGTGTCTCCTCTCCTGGCTGCCAGCCGGGCTGAGCTCTTGGAGCTGCCGCAAGTCCGTTTTGCAGGGTTATGGGGTGGGCAGGGACATCCCTGAGGGCTCTGCTGGGTGCTGCTGCTTCAGCATCGCCCATAGGAGCCTCACGGGAAGACGCAAAGGGCAGCAGGTGCTGGGGCTCAGGACCAGCAGCATTCCCTGCCTCTGGAAAACGGGAATTTCTCTGCTGCTGTGTGATGTGAGTTGACCATCACTAGCGGGGTTCGGGGTGCTGTCACCTTCTGACTTCCCTTCCGTTGGGTTTCCCACTGCCTTTAATGTTTTATCAATCTGTTTGGCTGCTGCTCCCAGCGGAGTTGGCTCTGTGGGAAGCAGAAATCATCAGGAGTTTATTTTTAGAAGTTGCCAGAAGGTTCAACCCAAGGCAAAGGCAGCCACTGCAGGCTGCACGCAGATCCTGAGCACCAAAGGAGGAGTAATTGCTGAATAGCGAGTGTCCTCAAACCCAGGGCCACAGAGCTGCTGTGCAGGGAGGGCATCTCTTAACCCTTCCAGGAGCACATTCATCTCCATGGAGTGGCACCTGGTGCTGGCTGCCTGCTCCAGACACCCCCTGCACCTACCCCTTCCCACCTCATCCTCCTTCAGGGGGGTCTGAGCAGTTGCTACTGCTCCTGGCAAAGCCCCTCCACCTCTTTCAGCCTGAGATCCTCCATCCTCAGGGGGATCTTTCTGCTTGAAAACACCTCCCGGGTGCTATTCCTGGACCAGTTTTAGGGCGCTCGCTGCCCAGAGCCTCTGCGGGGCTGTTCCTGAAGACCTTGTGGCTCAGGCTGAGGAGAAAGGGTGAGCGAGAGAGGCTCCTCGGCTGAAAGCTTTCAGCTGAACCACAGAGTCCGAGCTAAAGCTCTGCCCGGCTCTGCCTGAGCCGACACAAAGAGGAGAAGAGGACGGGAGCCGACAATTCAAACAGCAGTCAGCCCGCCCAGAGAGGGCCAGGGGTGGGCGAGTTTGTTCCCTGACACGCTCGCCCCCAACAAGTGCCACATGCCCTGTGTCTAAATAGCAGCTGCCCGGCCTTGCTTCAGCATCCCATCGCTGCTTGATCATATTAATTAAACATTCCTCTGGGATTGTTCCCGTCCTCATTAAGTCGGGACCTTACAAAAGGCACTGAAGAAACCAAATGAGTGCGAGCTGGGGGTGGAGGGAGGATGGGGGGGGGATGAACAACACCCCCCCCTCCCAGCCCTCCCCTTTGCCAACCCCCAAACTGGGTTTTCCAATCCAATCAACAATGGGAATTGCAGGAGGATGCTGGTTCCAGCCTTAAGCATCAGCAGCAACCGGGGCTGTTTGATTCTGGGTCCCCGAGGAGCCCGAGTGTTTGGAGGGAGAGCGGGGGGGCGGGCAGCGAGAGGCTGGGAGGGATAAGCGCCTGTGTGTGTGTCCGTCCCCCCCCTGCCTCCCCATCCGTGGGACACGAGCGGATCGTCCCTGGCAGAGACCCACGGATATCAAAGGGCCAATTAATCCGCAGCTGCTCGGCGAGGGGGAGCGGGCCACAAGGAGCTGCTTGGAGCGAGTTCAGCCGCCCCACGCGAGCAGCAGCTGGGGGTCGGGGCTGTGGCATCGCCCCACTGCAGCAGGAATCCTGACAACCCCTTGGGGTGAGGGGCCAGGCAGGTGGGAGTGGGGCACAGCCCTGCAGGAGGGGTTGGCAGCCATGGGAGGTGATGGGTTATTGCAGCGGGATCCGGGACTCCAGGACCTCTGCCCCGTGGAGAAGCGTTCCCCAAGGGAAGGAGCCAGGTTCCTGCCCGCTGGGCTGGGGCTCATCCTGCTCTTCTTCCCCTTTCATGCGTGGAGGAGGCTCAAGCGCACTGCTCCTCGCTCGGCTTCGTGCACCCTGCAGGGCTGTGCTGTGAGTGACTTCCCGAATCATGGATGATGCGAGTAATTAAAACCGATGAGAGGGCGTCCTGTTAAGTAACCTAATGAGATGAGCCTAGCGAGGAGGAGACAGGCAGCAGCGGGTCGTTCCTCTGCCTCCAGACAGCCTTTAACTCTTTCTCTCTTGTCTCTTCCCTGAGACAGACAGCCTGAGCTCCTCACTCTGCCAGCACCACGGTGCTCCACACACACTCTGCTCTTGGGAAGGCTGAGGCTTTCCCAGCAGCTCCAGAGCTGCTTCCAGTCCTGGGAGCTCCCTTCTCAGCCCCCTGAGATCATCAAGTCCAATCGTTAACAGTGACAGCCCTCAGCCGAACCAGATCCTGCAGCACCGTGGCTGCACAGCTCTCCAGTTCCTCCAGGGATGGGGACTCCACCACTGTCCCCCCAGTCTCCATCCCTGTGGTACTGGGGAATCATGGGTGACCCTGTAGCTGATGTCCTGGGGACTCCACCACTGTCCCCCCAGTCTCCTTCGCTGTTGTACAGAGGGTTCAGGGGTGATGCTGCAGCCCATCAACACCTGAAGCAGGGAGAAAGCAGAGCTGATGACTCTCTCTACTTTAAGTCCAGAGCAGAGGGAAAGGTGTCTCCTGCCGGGCAGAGCCCCCACAGCTGCATCAGAAGCCGAGTGGAGAGGAGACCAACTCCTGATGGAACTGTCAGAGCCTGTTACCCCAGGCACAGCCGCAGGGAGCTGCTCTGAGCAGCCACCCGGTTTGGGGTTGATTTTGTGGGGCTGGGATGTGGCAGTGGGAGCTGAAGGTCCCAGTCAGTCCCACGAGTGAATCCCCCAAGAGAGGTGCTGCAGCTGTAATGAGGTTTCAGTTCCAGCAGCAGTGGAATCACTGAGGAAGCCAGTAGTTCTGGTCCTATTTCTGCCAGTTGCAGGGCAGGGGCTGCAGCCTCGGGCTGCTTGGGCAGCTCCAGCTCTCTGCACGGAGCCACCCACACCAAGGGGCTCTGCTAAGGGTGAAGGCATCTGGCCAGCTGGCTCCCACTGCAGGGCTGGGAGCTAAAGGTTTCATTTCTAGGATGGTGTTGGAGGCTCTTTCTCTCCCAGAGGAAGCTCTGGAAAGCCCTCAGCTCTGTCGGTTCATCCCTTGCAGCCGCGATGCTCGGGGAGGTGTGAGCCCAGCCTGTTTGGGATATTTCTGAGGTCCTGAGCGGTTGGGGAGAGGTGACACCTCTGATTACTGCTGTCACAGTGAATCATTATGGCAAGAGGACCCGAACCCCCTGCAGGGAGCATAATCAATCCCCTGGGGTAGGGATGCAGGGGATAGTCCCCTCTGACTGCTGTGGGGCTCATGGGCTGCTCTAGAAGAGATTCAAACACGAACACGGAGGGCAGGGACCCTGGGTAGGGGTCTCTCTGTCTCACTGCACTGAGCTGCTGCTGGCTCGGTCCCAACAGGCGCTCCTAAGGTTTCCCTGGAGCAGGGACCTGTGCTCCTAAGCAGGAGGAAACGTAAAGCTCCTAACAGGAGGCATCGCCCGTCGGGTGTCAGGAGCAGCAGGCAGGGTAAGAGCCTTTCACCCTGCTCAGGGGTCCCATCAAACCTCTGCTCGGCTTCTCCTCCTCTCTCCAGTGAATTTCCCAAGGCTCAGTTTGTAGCTGTGAGCGGAGTGTTTGTTCCTGTTGGTCTCAGGGACCTCAGAGAGACAGCAGATAAATCCGTGGAGAGCTCTGCCAGCAGCATCGCCAGCGCCAGCACCAGTGATGCTTTTGAATCCTGAGTGAGCAGTGAAGAGCAAACCCCCCCCTCCTGAACCCTTCCAAAGCCGGAGGAGCTGGTCTCTGCTCCCAGCAGCAGAGCTCTGGGCCGGAGGCAGGAAGCTCCACACAAAGCAGTTCCCACACAACTGCCAGGAGAAATCAGCTCCAGCAGCTGCAGTGGGGACTCTGGCTGCAAACTGGAACTGGCGTGGAACAGGGGGAGCAGAGAGGAGGGGGAAGCTCTGAGCAGGTAACCAGCAGAGCTGCAGCTGAGGGAGCCCAGGCTGGGGCTGAATGCAAGCAGCATCCTCAGAGCTGTGCGGGGCCACATGCTGGGAGCCCTGGGATTGCCCGCAGAGGTGACAGATCCTGATGGGTTCCTGCTCTCCTAGACACCCGCTCAGTCCTCTGAGGAGCTTTTGCAGCTCCAGAAGGTTGGCACAGACCACAGAGGGCAGAAACTTCACTGCAGGGGCCTGGAGTGACCCCACAATTACCCTGCTGAGGCAGAGGGCTGCTGCTGTGGGCTCAGGCAGTGAGGAGAGAAGCAACTGACTGCTCCATTGGGCAACCACTTAGCCCCAGAGCCTCATCCCTCTGCTCCCCTCTGTTCTCAGAGCCTTCAGAGGCAGCAGCCCCCAGCTGCAGCAGCCTCCTGCCAGGCTCTGCCTGTGCAGCCAGCGTCACCAGCAGAGCAAAGGGACTAATTAAACCTGACAGGGCGTCACGTTCGTCATCGCTGGGTTTGAAATGTCACGCTGCCAGCTCCAGCCTGACGTCGTGAACGTGCTGAAACCCTCTGGGAAGGTCCAGCCTCAGCCCCCGGCTTGGACTGTTAGCGAGGGAGCAGGGACCCCTCCTCATGGCCTGAGAGGTGGGACCCCCCTCCCCTCCAGACCCCTGCTGGCACAGGGTGAAGGGTGTGAACGAGCAGCTGCCTCAACTCCCTGCCAGGGAGGCTCCTCGCATTTACAGCCCTTCCCCGTTGACCTCCAGCCTGGCCAAGGTGAGGACTGATGTAGGATCAGACGTCTCCTCTTCCCAAGATATTGATCCTCCCCTCTTTCCTTTCCTGTTTGGCAAAAGCCAGGAAACCCGAGCCCACTCAGGGGCTGTTTGCTCGGCACCCTAAGTGCAGGAAAAGCCCCCCCACAGCTGAGGCTTCACCCAGCCAGGAGCTTCCCCCGGTGCAGAGAGGAGACTGGAGGAATCAGCCCCAGCGGGCAGGTGCTGGTGCCCCCCCAGCCCGGCTTTGGCAAACAGAGGCAGAGAACTGGGTTTATTGCTGCTTTGGAACCGGCCCTGGGGTTCTCTGCCAGCTGGAAGAGGGGGAGAGTCCTTCACCAGAAATGCTGGGTGGGTACAAATGAACTGGGACAAAAGGAGAGGGAAGTGAGATGCAGCCCTGCTCTGCGGAGCTGGGGATGGTGGAGAGGCCCAGAACTGTGTCCTGGAAACGCTGCTGAGAGCAGGAGAGGTTCTGCTGCTGGGTAGTACTGGGGTGAAGGTGCTGCTGAAGAGAATAAACCAGCAGCAAGGACCAGTTCAGCAAGGATGGAGCAGCCTGTTCCCTCCCTGCTGGATGCAGCTTGAGGGGAGCTGCAGGGAAACAGCTGATTTTGTGTCTCATCACTCCCTTGGGTGGCAGCACAGGGGGTTAATGGGGCCAGGGCAGAGCATCGATAGGGAAGATGAACCTGGGGAGGCTCCAGCAGCAGCAGCAGAGACTCCCAGAGCACTTAGGCTGCTCCACTCAGCGTGTAAACCCTGGGCACAACCTGTGCCAGTGGGAAGGGAAACACGAGGGGCAGCAACCAGCCTGTGTTTTGCTTTCCTCTTGCCCAGCATTAACCTAAGGAGCCCCATCTCATTGTCAGAAGAATAAGCTGTGAAATGGTTTTGAAAATAAAGGCTTTTTAATTACAGACCCATTTGAGAGCCTTCTGGAGGCCATCTGGCCCCCGAGCGGGGTGTTCGCAGGCAGGGAAGGGGATGCTGGAGGAGACAGCAAGAGGAGCAGCTCCTGGAAAAGCTGCTCTGCTAATGAGAGGAGCCAAATCCTCTCTGGGCATTAAGCTGCAGCTCCTGCACTGGTATCCACCCAGCCACCCAGCCATTCATCCCTCCACCCACCCAGGGTGCTCTGTGGGCTATTGGCTGGGGCTGTGCAGCTCACCCAGCACCCCTGCAGAATGGGACCCCCACCACCACCAGCACCCACTGACACCATCCCCCTCCAACCTGCCCCAGCCCAGGGGGTGGTTCTGCTCAGGGCTGGGCTGGCAGCAGCCTCTTGGCCACAAATACCAAGGGCACAGTTAACAGCAGCTCCCCTCGCTCCAGTTTATTAATGAATTAATTTATTAGCGTTCAAGTGACCGCTACTGTCATCAAATCAGCTCCAGAGAGCTGGCTCCTGCCGGGGCTGGGCTCACCCCATCAACACAGACTCCTCTGCCACCAAATCAGCTCCAGAGAGCTGGCTCCTGCCTGGGCTGGGTTCTCCCCATCAACACAGCCTCCTCTGCCATCACCAGCAGCGTGGGGGCAACTGTGTGTCTGTAATGATTGCCCTGCTCGGCTGGGAGATGCAGAGCACAGCCAGGGCCTCGTTAAAGCCCATCCTCGTGTTAATTAGAGAGGGTTCCGAGCCAGTAAGGGGGAGCAGCATGAGGATAAAATAAAAGGAGAAGCAGCCCTTATAATTCCAGGAGAAGTCCCTGGAGAGGTGGACTAGTAATTCACAAGTCCTGCCCTGATCTATTAGCAGAGACTAAATGAGGGGAGGGTGTCTGGCTGGGCTGATACTCTTCGTTATTTGAATGCCTCTTCACCACTGTTTACTTCATCTTTCTTCCTCTCGGGCATCCAGCAGCACTGAGTGGCAGTTTGCAGGCAGGCAGCTGCTTGGAGCCCAGGTCACGCTGAATTTGTCACTGCAGACACCCTGGCCAAACCCTATTCTGATGCAAAACACCCCCTGAAGATTCACTGGAGAATCTAAATCCATCTGCAACCACCCTGGCACTTGGGGCAGCTGTCGGTGCCCGGGAGGGATCTGCTGCTTCCAGAGAGAAGCAGAACTGCAGCAGCCACCTGCCCTGTGCTTGAGCTTGTTCATCCCTTGGGGAGCTCAAAACAGGGGGCTGCAGGCTCCTCTTCCAGCATGGGAGGAGCTGGGGGTGCTGGGACGCCACACAGGCTCTGACCGTGAGGATGGGCACTGGGCTGGGAGCGGGCACAGCCTGGGCAGCGCTGGCTGCAGCAGCGATTGGTTTGGGTGGGAAAGGAACGCACGGGCAGCAGCTGGGGCCAAGAACTGCCCTTTCCATGAGAAACCAGGAACAATGGGGTTTCCTCAAGCAGGGAGAGGACGGGCTGCTGTAGCAGCTGATCTTAGTGCAGCTCCCTGGCACGAGCAGGATGACCCAGCGCTGCCCCGTGGGGCCAGGGCAGCTGTTGGGAGCCCACGGGGCCAGAAGCACTGGTTCCCAAGAGAAACAGCCCAGCAGCTCCTTCGAGACCCCATCAATGGGGGAGTGATGCCACAACAGCTGCTGGGGTGGGGGACTGAGCATTTGCAAGGGACCACATGTGCTGGCACAGGGGGGTTGAGTTGTGAAGCCCCAGGTGGCACCGGTTCCGTGGGGGGTGCTGGATGTGGGTGGAAAATCCCCAAGAACCTCTTTTCCCACAGAGTAGGTTCCCAGCTTGCATTTCCAGCTCCAGATCTCCCCATATCCTGCACAAACACATCCTGTTTCCAGGATAACCTGGGGCCTCGGAGAGGTGGCCACCTGCAGAATCGGACCTTCACCCCTCACATGAAGCATTGCCATGGCCCTGCCCCTGCTGCTGGACCCCTGTGCCCAGCCTGGCCCTGCTGCTGCCCATCACACTCCTCACAGCTGAGGGCAGTGCCCCTGAGCAGCTTAAAAAGCCTCTGGTGTGGCTGCTGAGGTCTCTGGAGCTCCTCTCCACCTAGCATTCTGCTCCTGTCTGACTCTCCGTGGGGCTCAGCCTCTGACACCAGGCAGGTGGGGGTGCAGATGAGCTCCTGGGGCTGGGGGGAACCACAGGACAGAGCTGCTGTGATGCTGGGGTGAGGCCATGGTGGGCAGAGACCCAGCCTGGGGCAGCACAAGCTGTTGCTGTCTCTCTGACCTTGCTGTTTTAGGAAGCTCCCTCTCCTCTCTGCTGACCCTGTGGAAAGGCTGGAGGGAGCTGGGGGTGTTTGTAACAAACAGGATGAAGGACTGATAAAAGAGGAGGAAAACAAAAGCGGAGTGAAAGGAGGAAATAACCAGAGCTAAAGCCTGTGAGGAGGGAAATCCAGAGCCTGCTGCTAACAGGGGTGCTCGCAAAAGTGCTGAGAGCAGCTTCCAGAGCTGCCCTGCTCCTCTCCTTGTATGGGCACAAGCAGGGCTGGGCTGGTGCCTATATTTAATTTGCAAGGGGGGGACGACACACAAATCCTCTCTTCATGCCTCTGCTCCACTGGCCTCTGTCCTGGGAAGTTACAGCAGGAATAGGATTGCACGTTTGCAGTGAAACAAAACACAGCCCCGCTGCTGCCACCCCAGCCCCTTCCAGCGCTGGAGTGAGAGGGACAGGCTCCTGGGGCAGCCCCCTCTGCTCTGATGCTATGGAGGGGCTCTGAGCTGCCTGTTTAAGTCTGGCAGATGGTGAGGAAGGGTCCTGTGGTGGGTCTAGTGGGACCATGGGTGCTAGGACCCTGTCCTCCTCCATGGGCTGGGGGCTGCCCAGCTCCAGACTCTTCCCCCCAGCAGGTTTCTCCACTGAATAGTTTTTCCTTCTCCCCCGAGCTGGGGAAGAGAAGCGGGTGCTGCAGGGCTACCTAGAGGCTTTCAGAGGTGTGCATGGGCCAGGACAGGGACCTCTGCCTGCAGCTCTTCTCCCTGCTGTGATTTACAACCTCTCCTGGAATGGAAACTCTCCTGGCCGCTCCCCAAACTCCCCAGTCCCAGCTAGGAACAGGCTGACACGACCCACACGCTGCCAGCACCCCTGTCTGGGCCCTCTGTGCAAAGCCCAGGGCTGGAGAGAAGCAGGAGTGTGGGTGACCCCCCCCTGCTCCTGGAATGGAGACAGCCCCTCAGCTCAGGGAGACTCCGGTGGACTTTATTGGTACCTCTGAGGAGACCGGTTCTGTGTAGAGGGGAGGGGGGGTTGTACACAACAGCCACAGGAAACAACAACAACCTCTGCTGCCACTCTGTAACCGGTTGGGACAGCAACAATGACACCAGCAACACCATCACGGTGGGAGTGACCAGTGAGGAGAGGGCACTGGGGCAACTGGGAGAGGAAGGACTGATGCTGGAGCACAGTGCAGATGCAGTTGGGGGGGGGGGGGGAAATGCACCAAAGAGAGGGGGGTGGGTTCAGCCCCTGCTCAACCTGTTCAGCTCTTAGGAATCCACTCGCTTCTCTCAGTTTAAAGACTGGTTGGACTGGATGGTCTTTAAGGTCTTTTCCAGCCTCATCATTACTGTGAGACTGTGACTCGGTGCTCCAGGTCCATCGCTGGGGTCGCCTGCTCCACAGCCTGGGCTGAAGTGCACGCAGGCAGCAATAGATTTTTGTATAAAACTATAGAATATATTTGCACTCTCACTCTGTCTCTGTCTCTCTCACACACACACACACGTGGAACTCGCTGCTACTTCAACAGGGGGTGACAGAATGGTCCTCATGTGGCTTTGGACCAGGAGCTGGGTGGCCCTGGCACTGCTCACCCAAAGGATTCTGATCACTTCTGCAAATAGGGGTCCCCCAAAGCCTCCCCATGAGGCTGCCCCTGAAGCCACAGTCCTCCAGAAGCTGCTGCTTGCACGTGAACAGCCTCCAGCTCCTCTTTGCTGGGAGAAGAGAGCAGGGAGCAGCTCACACCCAGACAGCCGTGTTGATGTCAAACCCCGCCTGGGTGTAGTCTATGGTGTCCTGGACTTTCTTGGTGCTGATCTGGGCTTTCTCGCTGCTGCCCTCTGCCTTGGGGCACCTCTCTGCTTTGCTGTGGTGGTTCTGGGGGTTCCCGTGAAGTGGGAAGTAAAAAGTGCCCTTGAGTTTGTTCATCTTTTTGGGTCTCTTGGAGATCTCGGGCTGTTTGTCGTCGGGGGGGAGCCAGCAGGGTTTCTCCTTGAGGAGCCGGTCTCGGTCTGGCCGAACGCTCCTCAGGAACTTCTTGAAGATGTTGGCTGTGAGGGAGAATTTCCTGCAGAGCTCCTGGGACCTGCTGATGGCCAGGGAAGCCTCGCTCTTCTCCCCCTTCTTATCCAGCTCTGGCAGATCCAACCAGTTCCCAACTAAGTCTGCGAAGATGTTATCACCCAGCACCAGTGGCTGCCGGTTCCTGCTCTGGGACATCAGGGAGGATGTCCAGTCGTGGCCATCCTCACACCCCGGGCACTCCCGGCACCCAGGCTGGCACGCAGGCCACCCCCCAGCTGTGCCCTGGTCTCTGGGCTCGAATGTCCTTGAGCGGCCGTGCTCAGCTCTGCTCCGTGCCAGGGAATGTCCTTTTGGGTGACAAACATCCTCCCCAGAGAGGCCCCGGAAGGAGGAGGGGGGTTCTCTGAGCCGGTCGACCTCTGGGAGCTCAGCGGGCCAGGACAAACGCGCGGGCTGTGGCACTGCATGCGTGAGGGATGCGGGCTTGTGCTCCCCCCCTGACGTCTCCCCCTGCCACCGCTCGTCCTGCCGAGCCCTGGGCACATCCCTGCTGCTTCGGCAGCACTGGTGCTGCTGCTCGGAGCCAGTAACGGGGCTTCGGCTGCCAGAGATGTCCAGCTGCTCCAGTGCTGTCTGCACCTGGAGGAGTTTCAGCTCCTGCAGTGCCCCCATCATACAGTTCATCTGCTCGTGCAGCCCGTCCCCGACCTCCTTCATGGAGAGCTGTGGAGAAAAGGAAACAGATATTGGATCGGTGTCCCAGCAGCCAGGAGACAGCAAGAAAACTCTGCCCCGGGGCAGGAGAGCTGGGCCCAGCAGCTTTCTGAGACATCCCCTCTCCCACTGACAGCACCTGGATGGATCCTGTCTGCACTACTCCCGCTCCATGGAGCAGCCACTGGAGTTTTCTTAGCTTTTTCTAGGTGTTTCACAGAATCAGGGTGTCAGGGATTGAAAGGCACCTTGAGATCATCCAGTCCAACCCCTCTGCCATAGCAGGAGCCCCCAGATCCAGTCACACAGGAACAGTCCAGGTGGGTTTGGAATGGCTCCAGAGAAGGAGACTCCACAACCCCCCTGGGCAGCCCCTGCCAGGGCTCTGGCACCCTCACCGGGGAGAAGCTGCTTCTCCTCTTGATGTGGAACCTCCTCTGTTCCAGCTGACACCCGGTGCCCCTTGTCCTGGCATTGGGTGCCCCTGAGCAGAGCCTGGCTCCTTCCTCCTGACCCCCACCCTTTCCATCTTGATCAACAGTCACAGAGGTCCCCCCTCAGGCTCCTTTGTTCCCAGCTCAAGAGCCCCAGCTCCCTCAGCCTTTCCTCAGCAGGGAGATGCTCCCCTCCCTTCATCATCCCTGGGGCTCTGTGCTGGACTCTCACAGCTGCTCTGTGTCCTTCTGGAACTGAGTGGCCCAGAACCGGACACAAGATTCCCCCTAGGAACTCGAGGAGCTGTCAGAAGGAGTGGATTTTGTTGATCTGACAACACAAATCAGTAGTTTCAGTTGCCATTAACTGCTTGGCAGACACCCAGGGTGTGGAACTGTGAATGGCTCTGGCTGCCGCTGCCTTGAGCATCTTCCTCTGCTTTTGTGTCTTTTGTGCCCTGCAACTGATGGAAATCAGGAGCCAGAACAACCCCCAGAAACCTCTTCCAGGACAACCTTGATTCCTCACCCTGAGCGCTACGATGAATTAAAGAGGAGCCCCAATAGGAACCACCTTGTTACTCCCTGACAGTGCCCTCAGATCTTAATCCCCTCGTTACAGGCACCTCTCAGGCTAGAGGACAATCCCAGTCATTTCAAGGCGCTTGAAATCCTCTGCCAACCAAGCAACCAACTCCCAAATGATTCCTGTTACACCTGAAAGCCCTTTGGTTCCCAGGGGAGGATCTGTAGCAGTTCTGCTTCACCCACCCTGAACCTCACTGCGAGGATCGAAGCCTCTAGACCAGGTTTAAAACAAGCAGTCATCTCCCCGAGCTTCTCCCCACCTCTCTCTGTTGCTTTCTCCCTCTCCTGTAGGATCTGGATCCTATTCCCGAAGCAGCCCTATAAAACGAACAGGTTTGACTTCCAGCTGCCTTTTTTTTACAGCAGGGATGAGGAGGGGGAGTGGGAAGGAGAGGGAAGAGCAGCAGGGGCTGGCAGGGCTGGGGGTGAAGACGTGTCACATCGCCGTGGGGTGGCTTGCAGAAGAGATTACCCTGCCGGGGAAAAGCTTCAGCCTCTGCTGCCACAAACACTTGGAAAGGTTCACCTCCACTCCTGTACAGCAGTGGATCTCCAGTTTAGGGTGGAAAAGGACGGATGCAGCCCACACTCAGCTTTCCTGTCAAGTCGGACGGCTCCACATCTCTGTTTTAACTGAGTCACTCAGACAACTCGCTCTGTCTCCTTTCCTGCAGGAGGGATCTGAGCAGCGAGGAGCAGTCACCCACCCTCCCCAGCCACCCAGCTCCACAAGTGCAAAGCTCCTCAATGGACCACAGTCTCCATCTCAAACCCCAGGAGCTAAAACTAAGCAGCAGGTTACAACAGTCTTCCAGAGCTTCTCTCCCAAGACGAGGATTTACCACCCAGCCCGAGTCCACAAGCTAAGAAGACAGAGAACATCAGTGTTTAGCTCCTGGATCGAGTCTCTCCAGCTCTAAGATTGTTCAAAACCAGCGAACAAACCTCTCCTGCTGCAGCCATGCACAGAATGCCCAGCTTCCAGACCACCCCGGCTCTCGGGATTCCCAGTGCCAAAGCTGGGCCATATGCTCCTCCGCGAGCCACCGACACAACTAGCACCTTACCTCTCCAGACCGGCTGTAGCGCTGCTCGTCCTAACCTTTCTCGCCTCATTAATGCCAGCCTGGTTTATCTGGGGCTTTGCAAAAAGCTGGATTTGGAGCCAGCTTGGCCCCTCATTGGCCGCTTCCCACCAAATCCCCTGGCCCAGCGCGGCACCGCGCTGACGCCGCGGGCAGGGACGAGGGTCCCGCGGTAATGACTGCGCTGGTCAAAGCCCCGGCATCTGCTGGAGGGCTCTGCTGTTCACCCCCCTGGTTCCATTAGCTGCCCGGGATGGGTGGCTTCGGTACAAAGCCTCACCCAGCCGGGCTCTCTCAGGCATTAAAACCTCTCCTGGGCAGCGGCTGCTTCTCGCAGGCAGATCCTGTCTTCCCCCCGACGTGAAGAGACCTGAGCGCCACCGGCTCCAGCGCTTCTCCTTCTGAACAAAGGAGCGGGCTCTGCCAAACCTGGCACTGGCACCAGCCTGGGGAGCCTGGGCCACTGGAGAAGGGAGTGGAGATGTTTTCCCCACCAGTGGAAAGCCTTTCCCTTAAGTGACTGCCAGGTCTGGGCAGCTGTCCCCTGGTGCTGCAGAGGGGGGTGTTACTCATCCGCCTGGTTTCAGTCTGGCTTTGGGGTGGGATGAATCCTGCCTCAGTGTCCCTCTGGCAGCTCAAAGCCCAGCTCCAGCAAGTGAGCTTGAAGGATCCTGAGGCTTTTGTCTCCGCTTACAGACGCTGTGAGGACTGGGGGTTGTGCAAGATAAAAAATGAAGCAAACAACCCCCTGCTTTGTCCTCTGCTCTTTGTGGGACCTGTTCAGTCTTTTACAGAACTGGGGAGAGAAACCCAGCCCAGAGTGAAGTCACTGACTGGTGACCAAAGAGGCTGCAGGGGCTTGGGTTTCATCCAGCAATAATTACCCTGTGGTAATTAAGAGTACTCGCCCTGCAGGGGAAAAGAAGGCTTCTTCCCCAGTGTCTAACAGCCACTGCCTCCTCTTTGCCAAGATCTCAGCTCTCCCAAGTTCAGACTGGCTTTCTGAGCCTCTCCAGCAAAGGAGCAACCTGCCCCAGAAGAGACCAACACCCTGAGCGGGGCTCCACGTTGAACCATCCGAGCTGCTGGAGTAGAAAAGGTTTCAGCAAATAACCCAGCAGGTTGGCTTGGACATCAAACAGCTGCTCCAGCTGCCAGGTGATGGGAACTCAGGGCTGGAGGGACAAGCCCTGAGCCCTGCTGGGTCTGGACTCACACACTTTGTGGAGAAGGAGCTGGAATTTGCAATGAACTGAAGTGCAATTTCAACCAGAGCGTGAATGTGACACGAAACCCCAGAGAGCCCTAGCTTGGTGTGGAGCGACAGAGGGAGAGAGAGAGCCCCTGACCCTACTTGCTGGGGTTATGCAAGCGCCGTTACGTAAGGCGGCCACCATGGGCCATCAGGAGATGTTGTGTCTTGTGCCAGTCTGCAAGCTGCAAATCCCAAACCTCTTGAGGAATCAGCCCTGTGCTCCATCGTGCTGCAGAGCTGAGCGCAGGGATGGTATCTGCTATGGAAGTCTGGTCTCACTCACCAGCACCCTCCCTCCTTGTAGCTGCTCAAGGAGCACAAAGACATCACCATCACTCCGGGTGTCTAACTTGAGACTGTTTGCTGCAGTACAAGTGACTGGTTGGCATCTCAGCACCCAAGAAGAGCCAAATCAGAACCGGGACAACCTACAGATGTTACCCCTATAAACCAGTTGGAAAGCAGATGCCTCCAACTGCAGCTCATTACCACCCCTGAAACTTCCACAGCCCCTAAAACGCTGCAGGTTAACTCTGAACGAGCTCCAGCAGATGCCTGTTAGAGCCAGACAGGTACCCGCGGGGCTGAGGGTGGTGGTGACCACTTCCCAGAGCTACAACCACGCTGGGTTTGCACTGGCTGTAAATCAGTGAGCACAGCGGGAGGACAGCGTGCCCCAAGGAGCATCCTCCGGCAGCCGCTGGCATTTTATCAAATCCAACCCCAAATCCCTGAGACTCCAAAAAAGGGAGCTCTCAACTGTCACTTCCCACCTCGCAGGGTGAATCGGTACCTTTTTTAACCCCCTCTGGGGATTCATGTGTCCTGTTTCAATCTACTCTCACTGAGGACTCGGCATCCAGCTCCCACCCACAGACCCTCCTGCCCAGGGCTGCAGCAGCTTCGTGCTGCTGATGGCAGGACAGTTAAAACCCAGGCAGCACAGAGGGCTTTGAGCTGAGCAGAGAGGAGTGAAAAGAGCTCCGAGTGTGTCTGAGGTAATGAGGAGGAAGACAGATGTCCGGCTCCTCGGCAGAAGAAACACGGAGAGAGGAAGTTATTGCTAAGAGGACAGGAAAGAGCAACTGGCAAATACAGCTCCCAGTAACAGCGCTGGGAGGCACCAGGGCCAGGCACAAACAATTGGTATTTAACGAGGGTGACATAATAGAGCCCAGAATTATTTTAGAAGTGCTGAGCTGATCATATTGTTTCCGTGTTTTCCTCTGGGTCACTAACTAGATTAATCTTCAACCAGCCGGCGGCTGTGGCTGGGCACAACCGCTGGGAGCCGCCAGGTTCGGGGAGCTGCACCTTGCTTTTCCCTCTCTTCATGGAGCCAACGGCCTCAAATCTTTTGCCCTTTGTGCTTCATCATGAGGATTTCAAGTCTCTCTTCTACCTGCTGTCTTTCCAGAGTGTTGTAGGTACAAAGGAGGATGTTAGCTGTGAGCTCACGGTTCGTGTGAAAGAGGAAGGATGCGGAAGCTCCGGCAAAGAGGGTTTCTTTTCCCCCCTCAATAGTTTGAGTAGATCTTAAGCAGATGTTGATCACCAAAGACGGGGTTCCCATCGCCCAATTAACCATCTGCCTCACTCACTCACCCACATTTCTGTGCTGGTGATGCTGCTCTGTCTCTCGCTGCCATCGCAGGCCAATGAGAAAATCAGTCCTCTATAACCAGGGATTAAGGAGACCAAAAGAAGTCCAACCTCAGACCCAGGGACAAGAGAGACCACAAACCTCCATGTACAGACTGACCACTGAAGGTGACGGTGGTCAGTTTTCAGCCCAGTGCTCTGCTTCACCGGGGATCTGGTCTCCACTGCTCCTTGATACATGGAGCTGGGGGGCTAAACCACTCCACCATCACCTCTAGGCGTCTTCTCTGTGGATAAAGAAGTGGGCAAAGCCCATGACTGCTTTCTATGGTGGGACATCCACTGCCAGGTTACTCCTTTGCACCTTCCCTTTAGGAAACACCAAGGAACGAGCCTCTCTGAGAAGTTTCTAATGCTCTCTCCATCAGCGATGGGTGAAAGCCCCATGAAAGGGACCATTTTACAGGCAGAGACACAGGTGGAGCTGTGAGCAGTGATGTTAGACCTTGAGGGCTGTCACTTGTGCTTCACTCTACCCCAAATCACTGCTCCTTCAGAAAGAGCAGCAATGAAACCAGAGCCGAGTAGAGAGCAGAACACAACACGACTGCCAGAACAGGACCCAGGGTGAGACAAGGGGTGAAAATAACTGGCTGCATTTTTCACTCAGACCGAATGTTCTCATCCTGCAAGATGCTCACAGGAAGGAGCAGTGTCTATCAGACCATGAATACTGTAAGGAGTCAGATCCTATCCAACTCAGCAATTCAATGCATTCACGGTGAACGTGAGGGGAGAACACTCAGCGGTTAAATCAGAGCAGTGGGGTTGCTTTCAAACCCTCCTTTAACTCTTCTCCTGTACAGCAGCAACAGGAGTATCCTGGATTCCTCAAGGAAAGCCAAAACACACCAAGTGAACTTCAAACTACCTGACAGAGAGCCGTTGCTCTCCACAACCGAGTGCAAGACCAAGGTGCTCCCCAGTCCCCCACCAGGTACCAGGGATTTGTTGCTGTCACTGAGCAGCCCAGAAGCCCCAGCCGCAGGGTTCGTGAGCCGATGCCACTGGGACTGCAGACAGCCCCCGCTGACGGAGGTGATGCCATCTGCACCGTGAGACACGGAAATGAAATTCCTCTCTGCTAATCCCCGAGCAAGACAATTCTTGTTAGATCTGATCTTTCAGCCGAGATAACATTCTGTACCCGGCGAGGCAGACGTCGCCTTTCTGTGCCTCGGAATGGCGATGGTGGGCTCCGAATGCAGCCGGTAAAGAGCAGAGGACTTCTAGGATGGGGATTAATTGTAGTAATGGAAGACTGGAGAGCTCTGTGGCAGCTGCTGCACAGAGGACAGGTGACAGGAGTCACTCTGCGTCCCTAAATCTCCAGGGGATTTGCAGAGGAGGTGAACAAGGTTTCTGCATTTCCTACACGCAGGCAGTGAGGGGCAGAGAGCTGGCAGAGCCTGTTTGAGGCAGCTCCACAGGATGGTGTTGGGAGTGGGATGAGGAACTGGGTGCTGGCAGTGGATCCCGACTGCAGCGCTGCCCCATCCCGCACTCCCGGCTGGATGATGAATGGCTGTGTCAGCTGAGGCTCTCCTGGCTGGGAAGCATTTGCATGTGGAAGCTTCTGAATGAATTCCAATCAAAGGGACACC
Organism: Upupa epops; assembly: GCA_013397515.1. Taxonomy (NCBI): domain Eukaryota; kingdom Metazoa; phylum Chordata; class Aves; order Bucerotiformes; family Upupidae; genus Upupa; species Upupa epops. Next base: position 83,155 of record VZRI01002982.1, read on the forward strand.
ACACATGCCAGAAACTATCGTCTTACAACGGAAAACATGCGCCCGGAATTGGAGATCCCTCATTGACTGAAACAGCTCCGATTCATCCTCGGCAGCCATGGCAGAGCTTTCCCAAAGGGAAGGCAGGGACCAGTGTCAGCATGCCTGGACCCACGCTCAGCTGTGACTTGTCTGGCAGAGCCTGGTGTGATCTCAGAGCAGAGGCTGAATGAAATGCTGGGGCACAGCAGCTGCCTGAACCAAGCACACGACTACTAAAATGCTTTTTAATGCACAGAGCAGGAGAAAGAGGAAGAATCAGAGCTGGAAAGGTTGAATCCCACACTGGTGGGGGATAGAGTTGCACTTGGAGATAGCCCTTCCTTGGGAACCGGGAGCCGTGCCAACATCCGCTCTGCTCTGAGAAAATCCCCTCCTCAAAACCAGCCAGAGGCTGCCCTTTACACCCAGACAGACAAAACTTGAGCTGATCCAACAGTCTCTAACTTACACGGGTGATCCTGACCAGCCCCAGCCAAGCCCAGGTCCTCACACAGGGTGCTTCTTCCCCACTCCCTCCTGCCCACCCAGACTGCTCCCTGGCCAGGGTGCAGACCTCCGGGTTGCTAAATTCACAGTGACACCCTGGGACTGGGTTCCTGTTTAGCTGCACACAGGGTGGCTCTTTGTCTCGATCTGGCCAGGTCCTTCCCACCATTCCTCCCGCATGATGCTTGGTTCTGGTGCGTTTCACATCTGCAGGCATGGCCTGCCCAGTGATGAAGAAAGTGGTGAAGCAGCAGGGTCAAGAGGTTCTGGTTCCCACTCACCAGTCAGTGCAGATGGTCCCAGCTGTCTATTGCCCTGCTTGCTGGTCTTTAAAGAAACATTAATCTGCTTTAATTCCAGGCTATCTTGACGGTATTGATGGGTAAAAGCCGGTGGTACTGCTCAGGGTATCATTTAATTAACACAGTTCTCCTCCCTTTGCTAAATGCAAATCTGCAGCTCGCTGAGGTGGCCGATGAAAGGAATCGCTTGTGATGGGGAGCTGGAAGGCAGACATCTCTCTCCAGCTGTCACCCCAGGGGCTGGCCTGGGCTTGCAGCAGCTCATGGCAGCTCTCTGATACCCTGGGAATTTGTTGTTTAAAAGTTTGAGTAACAAAAACTGTGGAGTGGGAAACAATGAGGAGTGAGATGCAAACATGAAGGTCCAGACTGCTTCCAGCTCAGTCACGGATGCTCCCATAGAAGGGACACCTGCCCCTTCCCAGGTTTTTAAGGTAAGAACACAGAGAGAGCCCTGCCAGGCTAATTAGTTTATGAATATAATGAAAAATGCCCCAGTTTTACAAGTTAAAAAGAAATCTGTCCCTGCTTTACAGCCAGGCCACAGACAAACCCAGAATCTGCTTATTTTAAGTATTTTTATACTTAATTCTTCTTGGTTTGTATTTATTCTTCTTACTTTAAGTGTTCACTGAAGTGTGAGGGATCTGCCTTCCTTTTGAATAGATCCAGGCTCTTCAGAAGCTACAGCGTGAGCTACAAACCAGGCCTTTAAGAACTCACGAGTGAAGGGGCAGTGTTTGGGCTTTGGAGAACATAAATCTCAGGGAATGGAACTGATTTGTTTAGAAGACAAACCCTAGATATAGGATGGTTTGCCAGCAGGCTTGGAGTGCTTCTTGTTTTAGCCATCTCACTTCCAATGTGTCCAGATCACAAAGATCTCCCAGCTCACACTGCCTGTGCTCTGCCTTGCAGCTTGCACTTCACCCAGCACCCCAGCACAGAACCCCAGCGACACCCTTTCCCCCTTTGTTTTAGTTTCTCTTCCAGCTCCCCTGTTTGCTCGGGCAATGCGGGAAAGGTGGGGTAAATGTCACTGCCACACGGGCTCAGAGCTGAGATGCCCAAGCCCTGTTTCACAAGCCTCAACCCATCAGCAGCTTGATGCCACCCTCCAGCGCAACAGCGAGGAGTCCTACCCTGGCCCAGCTGTGACTTTGGGGTCTGTAGGGGGTTGCTCACTCGCTCCCCGCAGTGCAGGCAGGGCACAACCCCCTGCACAGCCCCCCTGCAGCAGCTCCCCCATCACCATCCTAGCGACTCCCGGAGAAACTTCATCCCCAGCTCCGCTCTGCCTTGTCCCCCTTTTGTTCTCGCTGTTTACCCACAGCCCCGCGGCCACCTCCTGACGGGACCCGGTTTTGGGGGGCATCAGCTCTTCCCACCTCCCTCCAGTGTCCCAGCATGTCCCAGTGCCACCAGCGGGCTGGGGACAAGCCCCAGCAGGTCCAGCAGCACGGGGACACTCGGAAGGAGAGAAGGGCGCTGATGCCTGACAAAGGGGCTCCTGTTGAAGGGGATGGGGGATCTCCAGGGGGGTCCGGGGGTGGGGTGGGAGGACACCAGCCGCTTCTTTTGCACCCGTAAACTTGGTCAGAGAACTCGGTGTTGCTTCGATTTCTGAGCTCTGCCCGCACCGTTCCTCCGGACCCGCTGCACCCCCGCACCCCCCGCACCCT
>VZRI01002982.1:92899-123536 GCA_013397515.1 Upupa epops
CTCGCGAGACCCTGCTCGCTTACGTCACTTCCGCTCCCCCACCCACGAAAGATGGCGGGCGCCGCGGACAAGGCTTCGCCGCCGCCGCCTCAGCAGCAGCAGCAGCAGCAGCAGCAACAGGGTCGGTTCCGCACGAGGGATGTGCTGGTGTCCGGCGGCCCCACCGACTTTGGGTCGTTGCTGCTATCCGCGCCCGTGCTGGCGGGGCTGGAGGCCGCCGGCTTCCACAGGCCGTCACCGGTGCAGCTGAAGGCGATTCCGTTGGGACGCTGCGGGCTGGGTGAGTGTGGCCGGGTGCTGGGTTGGGGCAGCCCGGGGCCTTCCCGTGAGCTCGGTGGCGGTTTGGGTTTTTTTAGAGGAGAGCAGTGAGGTTGGGGAAGGGACTGGATGGGGTCAGAAGTCTTTTTCCAGCCTCACTCATTCACTGATTCTTTGTAGATCTCATCGTGCAGGCTAAGTCTGGCACCGGCAAAACGTGCGTGTTCTCTACTGTGGCCTTGGACGCAGTTCTACTGGAAAGCCCTGCCACGCAGGTGAGTCCTGCAGGGGCTGGTATCGGGCTGTTTGTGAGGGGGAATCCTTCTTTTGTCTTGGGCAAATGGAGCTGTGGTCTGGGAGACAGTATTTGATATCCAAGCATCGTGATGCTGGGCTTTAATTTTCAGAGCTGTGTACAACTCCCTGAAAAGAGGTTGGAGAGAGGTTGATCTCTTCTCACAAAGAACAAATAGTAGGACGAGAGGAAGTGGCCTCAAGCTGTGCCAGCGGGAGTTTAGGTTGGAATTTAGGAAAAACATTCTGGAAGGGGATCTCAGGCCTTGGAACAGGCTGTCCAGGGAGAGGATTGAATCACTACCCCTGGAGTGTTTGGAAGTTGTGGAGATCTGGAGCTCAGGATTTAGCAGTGGGTTGGGACAGTTCGGTTCAGGGTTGGACTTTGATGTTCTTGGAGGCCTTCAACAACATAAAACAATTCTGTGTAACCCTTGGCCCTCACAGATCCTGATCTTGGCTCCCACGCGGGAGATTGCTGTGCAGATCCATGCTGTGATCACAACCATTGGGATGAAGATGGAAGGCCTAGAGTGCCATGTCTTCATTGGAGGGACTCCTCTGAACCAGGACAAACTGAGACTAAAGAAATGCCACATAGCAGTCGGCTCCCCAGGTACAGATGAGCTTCACTGCCTCAGAAAACACCATGTGATACCTAACAATATAATAATTGGTGCTTTTGAGTTATGGGGTGGTTTGGGGTCGTTTTAGTATTGGGGAACAGTTTGAAAAGCCAGTGACAGGGTCTGACAGGAAAATGGTGGAGGGACTTTTTACAAGGGCAGGGGGGAGAGGACAAGGAGTAATGGTTTTAAACTGAAAGAGGAGAGATCTAGGATGAAGGAAAAAGCTCTTCAGTGTGAGGGGGCTGAGGCCCTGGAACAGGCTGCCCAGGGAGGCTGTGACTGCTCCTTCCCTGACAGTGTCCAAGGCCAGGTTGGATGGGGCTCTGGGTGGCCTGGTCTGGTGGGAGGTGTTGCTGCCTGTGGCAGGGGGTTGGGACTGGGGCATAATTGAGCTTCCTTCCGACCCAGCCCGGTCTGTGGTTTAGATGGGATATTTTAATGAGAGATTAGACATTTTAAAAAGAGTCAATTAAATGAACTGTAAAAATACAGAGTGAATAATTAGTGCCTTACAATGAATGGTTTTGAAGTTTCCTTCACCTTTATTCTTTATTTGTAGGTCGAATAAAACAGCTCATAGAGCTGGACTACTTGAATACAGCCAGTATCCGCCTCTTCGTTCTTGATGAAGCAGACAAACTTCTGGAAGAAGGCAGCTTTCAGGAGCAAATCAAGTAAGAAAAACATTTCTCATGGCTTTGCTAGCAGATGTGAGCTGTGTTTGATAGTTATTCCCATTTCTCTGTCTCACAGTTGGATTTACTCTTCACTACCAGCCAATAAGCAGATGCTTGCTGTTTCAGCCACTTATCCTGAATCATTAGCTAATGCCCTGACCAGGTACATGAGAGAGCCAACATTTGTGAGGTTAAACCCTACTGATCCCAGTCTCCTTGGTAAGTGGAATTCATTTTTACTGAGTTTGCTATGAATATCACAAAATCACAGAGTGTCAGGGATTGGCAGGGACCTCGAAAGATCATCCAGTCCAGTCTCCCTACCAAAGCAGGATCCCCTAGATCCAGTCACACAGGAACAGTCCAGGCAGGTTTGAAATGTCTCCAGAGAAGGAGACTCCACAACCCCCCTGGGCAGCCCCTTCCAGGGCTCTGACACTCTCACCGGGAAGAAGTTTCTTCTCCTTTTGATGTGGAACCTCCTTTGTTCCAGCTGACACCCTGTGCCCTTGTCCCAGCATTGGATGCCAGGGGATCAGGCCCAGCCAGCATGTGTTAGGGAATGAAGGTCCTGCCTAACCAACCTGATCTCATTCTGTTGCTGGGTAACTGCCAGGTGGGTGAGGGGAAGGCTGTCCAGAGCCTGGACTGGACTGCCCAGGGCAGTGAGGGAGTCCCCGTGTCTGGAGGTGTTGAAGGACAGCCTGGCTGTGGCCCTGAGTGCTCTGGGGTGGCATTAGGTGCTGGGCTGAGCTGGCTGAGCTCAGAAGCCTTTTCCAGCCTCAGTCATTCTGGGTTTTACAGAACTGCTCATTCTAACAGGTTTGTTTTGCTTTGTGCTCAGGGTTGAAGCAGTACTATAAGATTGTCAATTCCCATCCGCTTCCACATAAAATATTTGAGGAGAAAACCCAGCACCTCCAGGAGCTGTTCAGCAAGATTCCATTCAATCAAGCTTTAGTCTTCTCAAATTTGCACAGCAGGTAACAAGTTTGAAATAAAATCTGTGAGAAGCCTGTTAGAGAGCAGCAGTTGCAATGTCCAGTCCTGGATAAACTGCAGCAGGCCTTCTGCAAGCTCTCGGAGTAGCCTCTTGTCAGGATTGAACGAGGCGGGGACGACTGATCGTGATGAATCAGAAGTTGTTTATTGTCTGAAGTAGCTGGGTTTGTGTGCTACACAAAATTCTTCACCAAAAGCCTTCTACAAATCATTTTTGTTTCACCATGGTTGGAGGTTAAACAATTCAGTTGACACAGGTGGTCAATACAATAGCTTACACTAGCATTTTATCTAGTTAACAGCTCTGCCTACTCTTCCAGTCGCATTCTGTTTACATTCCCTTCATATCTTGGTCTGTCTTAGCCAAGGTCTCAGCTTTATTCCTTCCTCACTAGTTAACACTGCCCTGCTTTCTGACTTTGTCTTCAGAGTTTCACAGCCTCTTGTTAAGAAGCGCTCAGGGACTGTTAGATCTCCGGATTTATTCGCTGTTCACATGGTGTTTGTTTTGTCAGGGCTCAACGTCTTGCAGAAGTGCTGACATCCAGAGGCTTTCCTGCCGAGTGCATTTCAGGTGAGTCTGTTCAAGCTTTGTGATTCTGTTGAAGTTGTTGATAAATGCAACATAAAACCATCTTAAACCTTGGTTTGCGTGGCCTCTGGTTAAAGAACTAAGAGTCTTCGTAGGTCTTTAGGACATCCAGTGTAAAAATCAGTAAACATTTAGTAGCTTTCCTGATTTCAAGTTGTTTTTATGAACAGCCAGGGAGGGCACTGGCTGTTTTGGATGGAGGAAGTTTATTACGTTTGCAGGTTGCAGCAGTTGTTCTCTTAAATGTGAAATCTGCCTTCCAGTCTTTCTCTAGTTCCTCTATAAGAAGCTGATAGCAGTTGCACAGAATCCCTGAATGACTGTGGCTGGCAAAGCCCTCTGAGCATATCCAGCCCAGCCCAGCACCTAACAGCACCCCAGCAGCCACACTGGGGCACTCAGGGTCACAGCCAGGCCACTTCAACACTTCCAGACACNGGACCCACTGCAACCCCTCAATCTCTCTTGCAGTGAGGGGCCCAGCACTGGCGCCAAGACTTGAGGGGATGCCTGCCCAGGGAGAATGCCATCTGTAGTCCTGGCCACACTAGTGCTAATCCAGGCTGGGATAGTTTTGGCCTTCCTGGCCACCTGGCACCCTGCTGGTGTCTGTTCAGCCAGTTGTCAACCAGTGCTCCCTAATGCTAATTAGAAACTGTCAGAAAACTGTAGGTTATAACACCTGATTGTTGTTGTAGGCAGCATGAACCAAAACCAACGGCTTGAAGCAATGGCTAAACTAAAGCAGTTCCACTGCAGAGTTCTGATCTCCACGGACCTGGTGAGTTTGTATTTTCTCACAGCCATGAGTACCACCCAGAATATGAATTCAGGAGTTCCTTTCAACTTGGAATTGAATTAGAACATCAGGGTGATGGTAAAGCCTGTGACTGGAGTGTGGGGGACTTGTTTTCACTGGGAAACTTAGATGTGGTGCTGGGGCTAGAGTTTAGGGGTGAACTTGTAGAGTAGGGTTAATGGTTGGACTTGATGATCCAAAAGGTCTTTTCCAACCTGAATGATTCTGTGATCCTAAGTGACTCTTGAATTTTCCTCGTTAGACATTCCCCAGCCTCGTTGCTCCTGTGGACTTGCTCCAGCCCCTCAATCTCCTTGAAATGAAGGGTCTAGCACTGCCCCCAGGACTTGACGGGAGGCCTCCTCAGTGCCCAGGACAGGGGGAGAGTGACATCCCTGCTCCTGCTGGCTTCTATATTGCTGATCCCAGCCTGGATGCCAGAGTTGTCCTTGTTGCTCATCTGGTTCAGAAGTAGTTTTTCATTTACTGTAGTTTTAATGTTCTTTCTATTGTTAGTTTACTACAGGGGGCTGCCCGAGCAGCCTGGTGTATTTCTTTCATGTCAAGATCTGATCGGTGTGATCGGTTACCTGACCCCTTCTCCCCTTTGCTTTTTCTCCAGACATCTCGTGGGATCGATGCTGAGAAAGTGAATCTGGTTATCAACCTGGATGTACCTGTGGACTGGGAGACCTACATGCATCGCATTGGTAGAGCTGGGCGCTTCGGTAAGCACGGTCGTGTGGATTTCTTGGTGCTCTCAGAGCTTCCCCGGCTCTGCTCAGCTAACTGCTCTGTCTGCTGTGTGGCACAGGAACGTTGGGATTGTCTGTCACCTACTGCTGCCGCGGGGAGGAGGAAAATATGATGATGAAAATTGCCCAGAGGTGTAATCTCCAGCTTCTTCCTCTGCCAGGTACTCTCTGTGCTACTGAGGCAGCAGTTTTGCTTTGTTGACTGTCTTCTGTCTTGTTCAAAGCTTCAGACAAACCCACAGGGAGCTGACTTACCTTCCCTGCTGGGGCAGGTTTTCCAGGCTAAGTGCTAAGGACTGAGACTTGCAAAGCAGTAGAGAACCCTGAGAGGTTCTCCTGCCCCTCTCCTCTGCCCTGGTGAGACCCCCATTTGGAATCTTGTGTCCAGTTCTGGACCTCTCAGTTCCAGAAGGACACAGATGGACTAGATGGCCTCTGGAGCTCCCTTCCAGCCTGGTGTTCTGTCTGTTTGTCATCTTTGTGATTTAGCACAGCTTTGTCAGTAGCCACTGGAGCCCTCTTAACTGAGTGTCTGCTTGTTTCCCTTTTGTGCAGAACCTCTGCCTGCTGGAATGCTCGATCAGTTTGAAGATGGGGAAGTAGAAGTCAAACCTGCTGTACATACAGGTGCTTCGGTGAATTCTGACACTGTGTGTCTTAAACCAGAGGAACCAGTACCACAGCCAGTCCAGAATGGTTTTTCGAAGGTACCTCAGCCTCTTTCTAATCCTCCAGGGGGTAACTCTTCGGCACACAGGCCCAGAAAGACTCTGAAGCAAAAGCAGACTAAAAAGTGCACAAATTCTGCAAATCCAGAAAAAGCTGCTGGAAGCCACCAGACTTCCAGCTGCCGAACAGAGCCGAGGAACCAAGTGAAAACCATCTCCAGAACAGATGGACAACAGAACACTCGGACTCTGGATGAGGAGGCCGTAAGAAAAAGCCTTCCCCAAATCCCATGTTTGTCATCTTTCAAAAAGCAACCACAGAATCTCTGGAGCTTCTCGGATTTTGTGGAAGACTACAAGTATTTCATTGAAGAAGGGATGGAGAGAGAGGTTGAAATTTTAAGAAGCTATTCAGGCCCAGAAGAACATCATGAGCTCCCCAGAAATGGTGGAGTGGAGTCACAAGAGGTGGAGCATCATACGGAGACAGAGAACAGCGTGTCTGCTGACAGCGATGAGTCCTCCAGTTCCATGGCTTCTTCTGTTAGCAGGAAGAGTAACTCGTACTTGGAAGCATTTCCAAAGCCTCGGGAGAGGAATGCTGTTCCCACAAGACGTCAGGGTCCTGCAGGCTCGGGTTCTGCAGGCTCCAGTCCTGCACCAGAGAAGCCTCAGAAGTTACCACAAAACCCAAAGCAGCATAGAGGGAAAAAGCAAGTGACCAAACAAAATGCTAAGCAGAAGAAACAACCCTGCTCTCAGTCCCCCAGCCCTTCCACCAGGGAAACTGAGGATGACTGCTCTTGCAGCTCTTGTGAGGATGAGGTTCCATACGATCAGATTTACAAAAACTACTGGAAGTCTTACTATCAGGCGTGGCAGGACTACTATGCTGCCATGTTTCAGGACAGGAGAGGTTACAGGCACTTGAACTGGATGGACAGCTACCACATCAACTCTGTCTATCTTGAGGAGCTGCTGAAAAGTGACTGATGGGAGGGACTGGCTGGTTGGCACAAAGGATGGGCATTCTCTGTTGAGCATCTGCTGCTCCGCAGGTGCAGTGACACCAGAAACAAGCAGACTTTTAAAGCAAAACGCTGTCCTTTTTATGATGGAGCAGTGTCCAGGTCAGTGTTGTACGTGCATTCCAGGGATGGTGTTGATTCCTTAATAAAGGGAAATGAAAGAGCACTGGATGTTCTGTTGCAGTCTTTACAGAGTGGAGTCAGCCTAAGGCAGACACTTACGTCTCAGCAAGGAGAAAATACAAACTGAGCCCAGTTTTATTTGCTCCACTTGTCCTCTGCGTGGCTTTCAGGTGGTGACAGCATAACTGTGTTCTGTCTGTAGTTGGAGCTCATTCTGTTTTCTCTAACTCTCTTCTTAAACAGCAGGCACTGGTGGTACCAGTTACCAGCAGAGTGCGGTCTGCATCTCAATGCTCCTATTGCTAATTTCACTGCAGTTAATTAAACTGGTCTAACTAACGCTTCTCTGGCTAGGTGTGTGGTAGAGGATGCTTTAATTACATAGAAAATCATAATTGGTCTGTCCCTCTGGGTGCAGCCACATCAAACTTACAGGAAAGGTTTAATTAGAAATGAAATCACCTATTAGTGCTATGCTAATTGGTGTTTCCTGTTTGGATTGCCCTGCTCTGTCCTAAGGCAGAAGATGATGGTGCTGTTTGGGGTATTGCCTCTGGGTTCAGTCTGCAGTAGTTGTGAAACTTCATCCTCTACCATCAAGTGTGTTTGGCATCATGGAGGCAGATTTCTGCAGCTACTTAATTTGTTCCAGCTCTCCGGAGCAGCTGAAGTCTGTTGTTCGTGTTTTCCCCTCGAGCAGAGCAAGGCTGGGATTTCCTTAGTTAAAAGAATTGCTTCCTACCTGCTGTGATCTGGACTCCCAGAACACCTGCATGTCTTCAGGGATGCTGGATTGCTTACTCCCCTCCAGCAACTTCCAGGTGAATCTTGAGTAGAACTGCTCACGGAAATCACTGGCTGCCTGAGCGTTCCTCCTGTCCTTCCTGAATTCCCCTCCAATTCGTGTGGTATCCTTGGCAGCTCGATGGAGTGGTGGGTGTAAACTTCATAGCACACAGTTCAGCCTCTCGCAGTGCAGGAAGGCTGTTGATTTGATTGATTTTTAGCTCATGAGTGGCAAAGAAATTCTGAACTGGAGCAGCAAGTGAAGACTTGTCCTGCCACGGGCTTTTTGTGATCATGGGTTGGGGCAGTGGTGGCCTCTGGTGGGTGTCAGCCCTTCCTGCAGGAGAGGGAAGAGGCCTGGAAGTTTTTCTGCTCCTAATTTGGGGCTTAGAGGTCACCTCCTCATCCATTTGAATTCCTGCTTTGAAAACAGGAAATAATGCCCTGAATGCCCTGAAGTGACGCTTTATGGCAGGGATGAGGTCGGCTCTGCTCACTCTCTGGCTGAAACAAGCTGTCTGCAATACAGAACGAGCTGAAGGGAGCTGCCACGATGGGGCTGTCCCTTGAAAGAGGGGTGAGTTGTGCCCTTGGATAAGTAGCTCATGAGGAGCAGTGTTTGTCTCCCTGTGCTTCTCTCCCTACCTGATTCTCTTCAGGTCTCCCCCGGGAGGGACTTTGCCTGGACTGTGTCTGCATGGTTTGACTAGGCTGAGAGCGCACAGCTTGTTTTCCACGGTGAATTTTGTTGTAACCCTTAAACTTTCAACAGGAGAGGCACTTGGGAATCTGCTTTATTGCTCTCTAACCTCTTGGACATCTCGCTACTCCCATTAACAGTTCCTTAAGTCAGAGTGATTGCTCTTTAAATGCAATTAGAGTGACTTAGTGCAACGCCAGAGCTCTCCAGAAAGAACCTTCCAGAAGGAAGTGTGTGTGTGGGGGGGTTAGAAGAAATCTACAGCATCGTGTTAATATTTGTGGCACATACTCTGTTTAATCCAGATCGGATACATCAGGTACAGCAGTGGCACAAGACTCAATACTGTAAATGATATACAAGTTTCAACATATGCACTACAATTCCGAAAGAAGACAACAGGAAACTTGGTTCTTCTAGAAAGTTCTTCTCCGATGAAGCTACCTGCGGTTGGATACAGTACGGTTTGTATCTGTCCTCGGATGTTGGTAAGCAAAGCCCATTTAGAGTACGAAAATAGAAATTAATAAGGTTGAGAGCTTCTCGTAACAGAAAACCTCTAAAGAAAACACCACTGGCATCGGAACGCCGAACTGAGTTATCAAAAATAGACCATCGCTCGCCTTTGGGAAGATGCTTCAGTGGTGCTGGGAGCCGGCGGCAGCTCCCAGTCAGAGTTGTGACTGAACAGAGAAGAGCGATTGCTCTGGTGGTTAAATCTCACCCAGCCCGGCTGTGTGACTGCTGTGGCTAGCGCTAGGGAGAGTTGAAATGAGACAGGAGCACACGTACGCACACACACGCATACACACACACGAAGGAACGGACTGCTGACTGCGAACGAAACTGGGGAGGGGATGTTCACAAGCTCTGTCACCTGGGCTGTTTGACTGACTGTTCTGCCTCGGGTGTCTCTGGCACAGCTCTTGCATCCTGCACGTAAGTAGCGGTAACTCTTGGTGTGTGGGGTGTTGTGTGGGGGTCTGTGAGTTGAGCTGCTCTTGTTGAAAGAGAAATTCTACATAGAATTGGCAAAGAGAGGTGAAGTGACTTCTTCACGGTCACTTAGTGACTCATCAAGCCAGTCAGGAGTAGAACACAGGGTCCTGACGCTGCCTCCTACCTCTAACCAAGTTGCACTCTGCTTTCTGCTTGCTCTTACACCTCTAGGAAAGTAAAACCCCTCCAAAGAGTGTTTCTGGCATCATTCCCGTGAAGCCTGGCAACTCTGAAGTCCTGTATCTAGTGCAGTTGGTGAAGTACTGGAGAAAAAGAAGTGATATTGAAAAGTCGGGATGCATTTGAGTAGTAAATTGTGTGGAAGAGATCTGTTCACCTGCTTTTAGAGCAGTCCTTCAGTTCAGCCACCCGTAAATGGTGCCTTTCATTCTGCCAGCATCCAGCACACAGAAACCTTCCAGGATCCAAGGGGTGTTAGAACCCACAAGCTACATGTGGATCTTCATCTACTGAGCTTTACTTTGCTAGATACAACACTGCTTACAGCCTCTGTACTTAAAGCAGCAAACCAGTGCTGCTATCAGTCTGCTTTTCATGCTCACACCTTAAGCTGAATGAACTGGGATGACTGGGATGAACTGGGATGCAGTACAAGGAGCTGTGTGAGGTCAGACAAGTTGCTTTGATTCGGATGTAGCGTCTCTGGCCCTCTGGGTAGGATGTAACGAGTTACCTGTTAGCTTTACTCCGCACCAGAGCCACGAGTGTTAGCTCAGCTTTTCCCCCGTTGGTGTTTCACGATGATAATTATTAGATGGTAATTAATTGAGTGACAGAAGTAGTCCCTGGGATAAGAAATCTTTGCTGAAAGCTTTCTATTCCTCTCGTGCTCGCAGGCAGCTTAACTTAGAGTGTGGGAAGGGGAATGAGCTAACGTGATGAGAGGGAGTATCATAGCAGCAGGAGAAGTGAAGAGTAAGGAGTTGGGGCGAAAATCCTTGACACTGGAATCTGTTAGTGGAGTGAGCTCTCTGAGGAAGCAGTGGGAGCCCTTTCCTCGGAGAAACTGAAATCTGATCTAGAGAAAGCAACGCAAGAAACTGCAGTGAAGGATCCTGAGATGGGGGGCATCCTCTAAATTTGGTTGTGCTGTGATTCCTTCTGTTAGCAGCCCCGTGCCAGCTGAGAAGAGAGTAAATCTGCCGAAAAACCAGTGACAAGAGTTTTCCCTCAGGAAGAGGCGTTGGAAAGGAACCAAAATGCTCGTAAAGAAGGTGTCGCTCCTTTGCTGTTGTGAATATTGCCTTAGGAGAGACTGGAAATCCCCTTCCACTTGCTATTTGTACAAACAATCCTGTTTAATCTCCTTTTAATGAACTTTCCTAAAACTATCAGAAGTCGTAAAGGCTTAAGGAGGGGGGGAAGGCTTTTGAAATGGATGTTGTGCTGTGCAGCCCTGTTAACCGGGCTCTCCTTACAGCCTACCTTCCAGAAACATCAGATAGAACCTGCCCCGTGGCTCTGGCAGCTCCTCCTGAGCTGTCCCCCACCTGAAGGAGCTGCTCCCCTTCCATGAGGCTCAGGAGCAGCTGGGACTGCGCGGGGGTATGTGCTGGTTTCTGTGTCCCTACCAGTGTGTGTGTTTGGCCCTGGGGAGAGGGATGCTGGTAAAACAGGGCAGCACTGGGACCACTGGGGAGGATGCTCTGGATCCCTCACTTAGGAGCTGTGGTGCAGGAATTTTCAGGGGTGGCTGGGCTTTCTCTCAGCCGTGCTTTGTTAGCTGCTTTTCAAGGACTACGAAGAGCCTTGTGGTTTGGGGCAAGCTAATGGCCTCCCTTTAGAGCAGCAGTAAGTGGCTGTAGAGCAGTGCCCGAGCTCCTCTGTGCAGATACTCTCCCCGTGTTCCGTGTGCAGATGCTCTGTTATGCCCTGCCAGCCGCTGATCCATGCTGATGGATTCCTGGCTTCACTGTCTGAGCTCTCCTGACGAGGCTGGGGCTGTGTGGGGCCATGCAGGGTGGTTTGTATTCGGTTTTCAAGGGCTTTCAGCAGCATCACTCGGGCTGTTTTGACTCAGTCTAGAAAGGGAGCTAATGCCTCCATTAGAAATATTTTTAGCCCTGTTCCTCTAGGCTCAGACTTCCTTAATTTTGTCTCTTTATCCTCTCACAACCTGAGCTGAAGCACTGACTGCACGGGGCAGCACCTGCCAAGTTAATGGTAGAAGAGACAAACCACCTATTGTTGAGCAGGAATAGCTGTGACTCCTCTTCTGTGGGGGAGAACAAAGACTCTGGCTGCCTCAACAAGCTGAGTCCAAGCAGCCCAGCCAGAAACCCCCAGGACTGGCTTTTCTCTGGGGTTTTTCTTCCCTTCTGTTAAAAATGTTGAATCTTTTTGTGTCCCAGAGAGCGTTTGGATCGCTGGCAATTAAATGCAGCGCCAGCGCTTCAGACAGGGGCTGCCACGAGTGCTATTTGCCGGTAAAGAATTGGGTGCGAGAGAGATGAAGTGGCTTGTTCACCACTCCACAGTAAATGAGGAGTAAGAAAGGCAGCACCGAGCGAGCCTCCGACTCTTCGTAGGGTGCACCCCATCCCCCTGCCAGCACGGTTTGCCCCTCGTTCTGTGCCAGTGGGAGATGGGAAGAGGTGGAGAGCAAGGCCTCTGGTCTACGAGGGTGAGGGCGTTTGGATGGGGAGCAGATGATGACGAATAATGAAGTTAGAGCAAAGGGAAGATGGAATTAAAACATCCCGAAAGAACTCAGTAACAGCAAGAGTAAGTGCAGTGTAACCTCCTACAGGAAGCAGCGAAGGCAGAGCGCTTTAATCGTTTAAAACAGGACTGAACATAGCTTTTGGGGTTATTACATAGTACAGCACTGGGATAAATGGCTAGAAGCTGGTGCTGAAGGTTTAGCCGTAGCCCTAATACTCTAGGATGTGGGAGGTGTCTCTAAGGAAGGTATTGAATCAACGCCTCGGCCGCCCAAGCCCTGTCTGAGGACTAGCAGGTTAGGAGCACTAGCAAAGCGGGTTGCCAGCTCATGGTTAAGTCAGCATGTAGGTCTAGTTTAACTACCTCCTAGGTGTGTGTATATGTGCATATCGATATCACACCAGGATAGGCTATGAGACGTTTAAAAAAGTCATCCCTTAGCTGAATGAGCCTCAAAGCTGCTTGGAGTGGTTCTTTGAACCCTAACGGTGGTCAAGTCACTGTTCAGAAACAGGATGCTGGAGGTGTTGTCTTGTTATCTACAAGCGGCTGGGGCAAGGGTGCGTGGCCTGGGAGAGGTGAGTGAAGGGTGGGCGACGCTGTTCCTCACTCACTCTGCTTCTCAGGGGTCCCGGCTGTTATAGAAAGGAGATTGAGAAAGGCAGAATGGAAATAAGAAGTTGCTCTCCTCACGGCGGGGGGAATCGGTTGTGTTTCAGGACCACGTCAGTCACTCCTAAAAGGAGGTGCTGGGCCTGAGTTGTTGGTATCAGCTTCTCTCGGGGGGGTTACTGAGGTGTCACTCCAGGTTTGGGTTGACTGGAGTGTGTGAGTGTGAGTCTTCCCCAGCGAAGGGGAGAACTGCAAAAGGAAAACGCTGTCTGCACCACACTTGATGGGATGGTTTTCCAGACCCCAGTACTGCTCCCCCTGCTCCCTCCTGTGCTGGGGTTGGAGAATTAAATTGCTGACCTCACCTACCCCAAAAAACCAGTGAACCCAGAAGCCACTGACGAGACAACTGGAGCCCTAAGGCTGTGAAAAAGCCAAACACCTCTCTGTCCATGCAAGATATTTGGCTGTGGGGTTTATTATGATCAAGTATAGACCCAGACATCATTTGGCTACTATTTACAATGGGTTGTAGGTCCAGTGCTAGCAGAGAGATTTTAGCTATAGAAACCAAAAGTGGGCAAAGCAGGGCAGGGGAGGTGGAGGGGGGGGGGGTACATTACAAGAAACCTCTGTTAGCCTGCCGAGCGCTTGCTGCAGTGAGTTCAGTGCTTTCTCCTCCTTCACCGTTTGTGTGCACAGTAGTCAAGAAAAGCAAAGCCCATCCTACCTTTTCGTTCCTATTTCTTCTCCTTTTCAAAAACACAGCCTAGTCACGCTCTTACAAGTTCAGTGAGAACAGAAAATAGAAAGCAGATACCCCCTGGGGGTCTACGACTCTACTCAAGCCTGTCCTTTTTTTTTTTAGTTTTGTTGGTTTTTCCTTGTTGGAGTTGGTTTTTTTGCTCCACAAATGTTTCCACAGACAATAATTACAGACAAACACAGTTTGCAATTGCACTGTATTGACTTAAAAGGCCGATACAAAATCGTCTACATCAGGAATCCAGGGTGAGAGAGGGGAGTGAGTATGTGTGTGTGTGTGTGTGCGTGTGTGTGCACAGCTCTGTGCTGACGTGGCTTTTCCTACATTCTCCGCTCGCTGGAGCTCCGGGGAGGGCTCTGTGCACTCACCCACACACACACAGTGAGGAATGGGGAGAGGTTGCTGTGACAGGTGGCTTCGTTGTCCTAAATCTTTTCCTATAAAAGAAACAAAAACCAAACCGACCCCAAACCCTTTAAATTTTGGTTGTGGGTTTTTTTTTTTCAAGGTTCTGCTCCGTGAAGAAAAAAAAATTTTCACAAAATCCCTTGGGTTTTGTTGGTTTTTTTTCCCCTTTTTCAGTCATTTCCTCGTGAATAAATATTATCCATTAAAAACCTTTAAAAAGGTGCTGCGATACACAGTGTTATATTCCCGTTTGTAGTGACGCTCTCGTTGCCACCAGGATGCTTCCCCTTCGGCCTCGGCGGGTGCTCCTTGCCCTCTACTCGTGGCACAACGCGCTCTCCGTGCAGGTTTTTCTTTCCCTTTAACCAGCCTCTTCCTCCCTTTTTTCCTAATCCTTCCTCAGTCTCCGCAGAAGAAAGCTGCCTCGTTAGGTCTCCGTTGCCGATCCGATGACTGAAGGTCAGGTTGGTCCATCCAGGCACGATTTGCAGCAAGAAAGGAACATGGAGGAGGTGTTGGAGGGAGAGAAGGGGGCACTGGGGCTTCCAGCCTCCTGCTGTGCATGAGCCCGTCTTACAAGGCAGAGACCTTGACTATGTTGCTCGTGGTGGTGGTGGTGGTGGTGGAAATGTTCGTGGAGTGACCGGGGCTGCTGGGCGGAGGCCGGCTCTCCCCTTCCGGCGTGAGCGCGGGCGGCGTGGGGATGCTGATGATGGCTGTGGTTATCTGGGCAGCTTTGCAGTTCGGTCTCAGCCCGTCGTCTGATTTCATGTTGAGACTGGAACGACTGGAAAACAAAGGGAGCGGTTGGCTTTTTGCAGAGCAGACGGGAGAAGGGAAGGGGCAGTGGCTCTTAATCAGCATCCCCTGAGCTAAGGGCACTGAAACGTTCGGACGACTCTGCTCACATGTTCCCCCTCCCCGGTTCCTGCAAGGCATCGTCCTTCCCTACCAGCTTTCCTTCCTGTCCCCCCGGCTAGGATACTGCTTGTCCTGGGGCAGAGTGCTCTGATTCCAAGTCATTCGTGCATGACTGTAGTTTAATTAACAGCGAGTACGCCGAGTGCTCCGTCCTGTGCGCTGCCTCTACTCGGAGCACAGGTAGCTCTTTCTAAGAAAGAGCTGTTGTCTTCCTTCCATTTCAAGTGCCTCTTTCAATTTCGGTCCCTTGATCTTCTCTATTCTTTCATCTCTCTGCAGTAGTTTCAAGGATCCGACAGCTGGGAGCTTTGCTGTTAGATCTGCATCAATCGCATCCTACAATTAATTACTGAGGGAAAGTGATAGGTTGGCTTCTGAGCGTCTGCACAGCTCCAGGAGCCTGCTCTGACCAGCCCGACGCGCTCGTTTGGACTGCAAGGCCTGTCCTCTCCCAGCGTTAAAGCTCCAGGTGGCAAGTCATTGCTGTTGTTACCTCAGACTGACTCACCAAGAGGCTGCTGCTTGACGGCTGGAGCATCCCAACCCCCCTGCACAGCCCTTTCTGCTCCCCCCGTTCCCTCGGTCGGGCTGAGAGGGACCGGGTGGTTTTGCCAGTGGCGACCAGTACACCCAGTCAGTCACATTCCACACAAAACCAACCTCAAAGCCTTTTTCCTCCCTCTCCACACTATGTGAGTGAAATAAGGAGCAGCGCTGACATTTAAAACATCACCAGCCTCTGATTTAGCACCCCCTGACACAGGCAGAGCAGCTGACGTCCCCCGAGTTACTGCCTCGGCCGCTGGTTGTAGCTGTTGTCATCGTGAAGCTGCAGTAGCTCGGGACTGGTTCTGTGCTTATTCATTCCTAATTCATCCTCCAAAATACCCCCTCTGCCTTCACCCTGTAATTGCTTCTGCCCGCGAGGCAGCTTCGATTCAGCTCTGAGCTCCTTTTGATACCAGCGGGGAGGAGGAGGAGGAGAAGGATGGCAAGTTCAGAACCAGCCCAGTGCACAAGGAGCCAACGGGCTGCGGGGGATTTGGAAGAGCACTTCGTGTCTGCGAGAAGGATGCAGTGAGGGACTGAGATTTGCTGCTGCCCTCCCAGCAATGTAGGTGTAAAATGAAAATGACTGTGTTTTCTCTTGAGCCGCTGCTTCATCTCTGTCCCTGATGGCTTTGGAGATGAGAGCAACCCAGTGACCCCAGTGAAACTTCTCGGGACTTGGGATGCTTGATGCTTCCAGCTGCAGACCAGTGGAGTGTCCCCTGTGGAGCTTGCGGGTGTGTGGGGCTCTCTAACAGCTTCTCCTGCAGATCCTGTTTGCTGGCTCCCAGCAAAGGCTTGGAAGCACTGGGCTGTCTGGGATGTGGGCTGGGAAGGGGCTCTGTGCCAGCGGTGGCTCCCAGCTGGGCACCACTGGCTGCTGTGTGTGTGTTAGCAGCTGGAATCCCCTGGCTGGTCTGGCCAGGGAAGAGCTGCCCTCCAGTCTAGCTTTGACCTGGCTCTTCCCAGAGCAGTTGAGAGCCTTTGGGCTGTCATTAGAAGGGGGGAAACAAAGATCCCCCCAGCACTAGCCCCTGTTCCATGGCTGCAAGAGCATCCAGTAGGATAAAACCCCTCGAGGAGGGCACCTGCAGTCAGAGCCTACTTACTGTACCTTGTTGTAAGCGAGGGCTGCTCGCTGCACTGGATGTGGATGGTGCTGAGCTCCTGCATGCTCCGGAGGCGGGTGGCTGGCACGCTGGAGTTGGGAAGGTGGGTGGTCTTCTTGTTCCGCCGAGAGCAGCAGGAGGTGGTCAGTCCGTGGTGACTGGACAAGGAGGGGCTCCGAGACGAAGGGTAGTTCTGCATTGAGCTCTCCATGCAGTTCTGCTCGAACAGCTGCTCGTCTATGAACTCGTGGTTCTGGCAGGGGAAAAGACAGCGTCGTTAGGTTCTGCAGATGCCAGCAGCCTTGCCCCAGCAGCAGTTTGTTTTCAGCCGCCCCTCTCGCTGGGCTTGGGGGGGGGGGGATGTGCTGGCCTGAGGAAGGTTCCCTCAGCCCCTGTGCCTCAACGTATTTGCACCAGACAGATCTTAAAATGACTCTACCCTTTCACTCACTGCAACCAAGAGAAGACTTTGCTCTCCTGCATCAGTAGGGGAACGAGAGAAGCTGTTGCAGTGACCAAAGCACACGACAGCGTGTCGGTGCTCAACCCGGGCTGAGATGGTTAATGCAGGGAGCTGGAATTTCTTTGCAGCTTTGTGTCTGGATTCCACAAGTGGCTTCGACATCTCTGCAGCGCCACGTGGTTGTGGAACCCGGGAGGAGATAGATTCCTGCTCCTGGGGACAGCGCTGACACTGAGCTTCATTGCAGGGTGTCGCTGGAATTTGGCCCTGGGGTTCAAATCATACCTGCGGTGCTCAGGGAGCTCTTGGCTGGGTGGGGATAAAGATGGCAGGTGAGAGCGGGAGGTGCAGAGGGGAAGGAAACTGAGAAAGCTGAAGCTGTAAAGAGTCTCAGCGCTAAGGAACAAGAAAGCCTGAAGGAAAGAACTCTACTCTGCGTGGAAGGACATCCGAGTAGCTCTAGTGAACTTTCTGCAGTCCCTGTCAACGTCAGAAAGGATGGGAAGCAAAAGCAGCCGTGGTGATGGCATTGCTCACAACTCTCACAGGGAACACGAGCGCGGGGAAGGCAGGAGGAGCCACGTGCACAACGTGCCAGGGAGCAGCGCAGGAAGGAGAAAGGCAGCCAACACCCTCCCGCCAGGGCACAGAGACCACAGAGAACACAGATTGAATTAAAAAGGAAATACCTTGATGGTGGAAGTTCGTACAGATAACAGGGGATCATCCACAAGATAGGACAATCCCTACGGGACAACATGCCAACAGAAGATAAAAACACAATTGATAGTCCATTCCAGCATTCAGTAGTCCCAGCACTGCATCTCTTGCCTCAGCATTCCGGCCGGCTCGCTCACGTTTGAATGGGCAACCTGGGTACCAAACCTCAGCCTGAATCAGCCCCCTTTGTGCCTTCCTTCTGACCCTTCGGCCTCTCAACGGCACCAGCGTCATCGCTTTGGTCTCTCGAGGGCCGAAGGCAAAGGAGAACAAAGTTTCAGCTGCCAGTTCGCCATAGCCATGGGGTGACCGATGGCTGTGGGCACCCTCTGTGTTTGGGTGGGAGGGCTGGATTCAGGCAGCTCAGCGTTTGGAGAAAACAAGGACGTGTGGAGGTCCACACTCCATCTCCATCCACAAGGAGCTCCTTGTGTTTGGGCAATCTCTGTCTATCGTGTTGAGATGCCCAAGGGAGCTCCCTCCCGGCAGCTGGAGGTGCTTTGGGGTCACTTTGCCATCGGACACAGCAGATTTGTGAGCCATTCACAGCCCCAGGCAGGTGTGAGGCTCATGGTGGCCACAGGTACCACCAGAATAGATCACCTCCTCATCTCTTCTGCCTGCTTTAAGGAAAGCTGAGTTGCCCATTGAAACAAGTTTGCAGCCACGGTAGGTACATTCCTCATTCCATTCCTGCCAGGAGGTCACAACATGACTCTTCAGCTTGAAACACTCGGTTACTGCCACTGAAATGGGGGAGAGGACAACTGGTCACAGCACCTCGGGGGGGTGACGTGAGCTATAGAATTTGCACCCGAGCCAATCGATCTGCTTTGATTGATGTTTTCAGTGCAGAATGCAAACTCACTGCGTGATGTGAAGCAGCATCGTGGGAATAACCTGCTGACCAGCAAGTTCAGCGCTGCTGCGAGGTCATCCTGGGGGGTTTGATAAAAATTCTAAGTGTCTCTGTTACGGCTCCTCTCTGCTGGAAAAAAACCCCCAGCATTTGGAACAGTTTCAACCCCTGAGCTTCACCGAGCACCTGCCAGCAGATTGCTGGAGGCAGCTTGGCTTTGTTAGAGGTAGGAACGCAGCCACGGTGAGGACAGGCGCTGGACACGTTGCTCCCGGCGCCGCTAAGCAGCTCATTTGTAAGGGAGCGACTCGGGCAGAGGTCAGCATCTCCGTGAACCAGCACAGAGCCAGGGGCAGACCCTGGAGACCGGCTTGCAGAGGTTTTCAGAGGAAAGGATTGAGGAGAAACAGAGGCAGGTTTGAAGTTGTAAACTGAAGAGTCAGATTGTGAGCTCTCTGCTTGTTATGTAACATCGAGAATCGCTGGAACTCAAGGCCAGATGACTCTCCTCAAATAAATTCAGTAGTCATTGATACAGGAAGAATCAGTTCACTGTCCTTGGGTTGGTGAACCAGCTCATTGTGATAAACCAGCTGTGCTCAGCGGGTCAACCAGTGTTAGTTAACCAGTTCATCTTCTTCCAGTGCATCGCTGAAGCCTAAGTGCTGTTATTCCAGCAAAAGCCAAACTATGGAAGTGAAGGTGATTTATCTAAAAGAAAAGCTCTCGCCAGTCAGAAATCAAAAGTCCATTGGGTGATGGATGGGGAGAGAAGAAGGCATGAATATTTCAAGTGTTAAGCTCTCCTCATTCTTTCTAGAGTGAATCATGGTACAGATAATGGTTCCTTCCCTGCAGAGCCTCTTACATCAACCTGGAATCCAAACAGAGCTATCAAATATGGGAAACGTTTCCAGAGGCTTCTGCACGTGGAATCGCTTCGTAATGAGAAATAAAATGCTCACTCTCTCGTCTCCCACGAAGTGAACAGAAGGTTCATTTATAAAACCTGGATGACTGACCTAGAGATCAGTTCCCTTGCTCCTGAAGTGAGAAAAGATCCTGCAACATCATGGACTCCTCGTGGCTGGAAAGGACCTCTGGGATCATCGAGTCCAGCTCTCACCCCAACAGCTCCCCAACCCCCAGACCATGGCCTCAAGGGCTCTAGCTACTTGGTTTTTAAACCCCTCCAGGATGGGGACTCCTCTCCCTCCCTGGGCAGCCTGGTCCAGTGCCCAGCTACTCTCTCAGCAAAGAGCTTCTTCCTCAGATCCAATCTAACCCTCCCCTGACCCAGCTTAAGACCCACTGAGACTTCATCTGCTCTGGGCTGTGTAGGGGGACAAAAGTCATTTGTTTCCAGCCTGTGGGCACTGGGACCAGTTTAGAGTCCCTGACAGCATCCCTTCATTAGTAGAGCTGCCCTTCACCAGTAATTAGCAGAGCTGCCAAGTGTGTCTGACTGGCAGCGCCGAGCTGGTGCCTTCTAGCTCTCACAGAAGCACTGATAAGTTAAACTCAACATCCCCTGTTAGTCGGATCTCCCTAACCCCGTGCTGGAGAGTTTCAGGGGGACTTAGAGCTGTCCTGCTGACTGGGGTAGCGGTTAATCCCATCCTTAGCCCTTTGCACAGGAACGACTGATTCCTTAAGGAACCCGAGGAAACCCAAGTGGGTTTGAATATTCCTGGCTGCTGTCACCCCCCCAGCAGGGTTTGCAGGGCTGAGCTGTCGAGCCCCGAGCTGTGGGCCAGGCACACGAAGCCCCAGGAGGGTGCAAGAGGATGATGCTGGTACTTACGGTTGTTTTTTCCAGGCAGTGCAGCAGATGGTGGTGTTGGCTTTCGATTAAGGAGGTGCCTTTAGTCATGTGCGGCTCATCCTCAGTGGATCCCTGAACAGGCAGAGAAAGGGGAGTGTGGGGGGGAAACCCAAACCCCAGCCCAGCTGTAAAATCATGAGACCAAACAGAACCCACAGCATCAGCTTTCAGAGGGGTAGGGGTGGTGCTGAGGACTCTGACAGGGTTCCCTCGTTCTTTTTTCCTCGTGTTTTGGCTTCTAACTCGGGTGAGGAGCTCGGTTGGGGTTCAAACCCCCTCTGTTTCTGCCTGTTTTGGAGCTGGGAAGTGCTGCTGATGCGATGTCAAGGGACAGGATCCAGGTGGTAAAGGGATCACTGCTGGTTTATTTTGCAGAAGACCATCAAGGCTGCCAGCTTGATGTGGCCTTTGAATGCCAACAGATGTGCCCTGACCTCCAGTCTCTGCCAGGAGGCTGTGCACAGGGCTGGGGGAGCTCTGCCTGACCTTCCTGACCGCACAGCACTGGGCCTGCTGGAACCTGCTGGTGTCACTGCCAAAGCCTCCTGAGTCACGGCTGCACGCCAGGCTGAAAAATGTGAGCTCAGGCTTCGTGGTTGGGGCTCTGTAAGGCTGCTGCTGGAGACAGGAGTCCTCTGTGCTTTGCAGCACCGAGCAAAGAGAGAGAACGAGGCAGAGCTGCTGCAGAGACCTCTCCATCCAGCTACTCGACTCATTGTGCAGCAGCACTGGGGTCCAGCTTTCCCCTATTAACTCTGAGTACTCAACCTGCTGAGTCGTGGCTAATTCAGGGGGTGTTTAGAGTCCAGCAGGCAGCCTGTGCCCTCCAGGAAGGGACTGAGTACAGCTGAGAGTACTGAGACTCCTTGTTAAGAGGGGTGGTCCCACCTAGGCAGGTATAAAAGAGCTGGGGGGTGGATGAGTTGCTCTGGCACGTCTGCAGAGAGGCTCTGGCTTGGAAAGGCTCCTTGGGGCTTTTACTGGT
Organism: Upupa epops; assembly: GCA_013397515.1. Lineage (NCBI taxonomy): Eukaryota > Metazoa > Chordata > Aves > Bucerotiformes > Upupidae > Upupa > Upupa epops. The sequence goes on from VZRI01002982.1 coordinate 114,112, forward strand.
CTGGTCTTGGCTTCTCCACCAGGTAAGGGTGTGTGGTGATCTGGGGAGGGGACTGCTCAGGCTGCAGAGATGCCTGTGGCTGGGATAAGCTGCAGCTCTCTGTGTTTAATTGAGAGACTTGAGCTGTTGAGACAGCTGAGGCAGGGATGGCTAAGGAGTGTGAGTCCCGTGTGTGCAGGATGTTCAGCTGGTGCAGACGCAGCCTGGCATCAAATATTGATCAGAATGGCAACAGGGCAGCTGAGTCAACTCAGGAGTGGAGGGAGAAACCCAGCACTTGGTGATCTCTAGCAGTGAATGAGATGCCTGTGTTCCTCAGAACAAAGCACATCCCTTCTCTTGCATCCAGTGATCAGAGACACCTCAGAGATGGAAGGGGAAGAAGCAGTAGGGGCTGTTCAGAGAGTTTCTGAGCTGTCTGAGAGCTGGATTATGTTTTGCTGTCTGGCTGTTTGCTGGCAGCAGGTTTACAGTCTGGTTGGTAAGGGAGTTCTCTTACTGCTGCTGCTTAAACCCCTGAGCTTGACACTCACCCTGGCTTCCTGACACGCTAATCTCTCCGTGTTCCATGACTGATATCCTCCCAGATGCTTTAAAACAGCAGCTGGGGGAGGTCAAACCTTTCCCCGTGCCCCATTGTAAAGGGCGTTTGGTGCCTCCTGCAGTTCCCAGACCTGAAAGTCACAACTGATGTGCAGGACTCGAATCCCTGCTTAGACAGGAAACAGCAGCACCGAGCTCCTGGGTGGGATGTGAGACACAGAAGAGCATCTCTGCAGAAGTGCTGAGCCATTGCCTGTGCTCCTCAAGGGGGTCCTGTTCAGCGATGCTGAAGGCATCGCTTCTAAACGCACCCGCGTGTCCCCGTGATTCACTGCGAGCGCGGTGCTGGCCGCCGTTTGCAGGATGGTCCTGTGATCCTTAAGAGAAGGAATAACTCTGCCAGCTGCCAAGGCAGAGCTGAACGGCTACGTTGGGGAAGCTGACTTGCTGTACACAGAACTAATAGGTTCCTATGGGAAGGTGTCATAGCCGGGTTATGGATGCTTCCTTGCTGTTGTTTTGAAGGATGGACGTTCCCACAAGTGGCCTGAACCAACAATCAGTTCCATTTTTCTTATTAACAATCCTCCTGGTGAGCTAAACCATCGAGCAGCTCCTGTTTTCATACCCTGCTGAGATTACAGACTCTGCTGAGGTCTGTGTTTGGAATATTTCCCATGGAAGTCCTTGCAAGCCCTAAAGCAGAATGATGCTGCACTAAAATCGCCGGGAACGGAGAGAGGAAGAGCACATATTGCAGGCACTATCTTTTTATGAGGGTTTGCTCTAGAGGAGCTCTAAGTGCAATGTGAAAGCAAAGATAGAGCTTCCTACTTTAGCAGAGGACTTCAGCCAGTCGTTAAGTGCTGGCAGCACAGCCCAGTCGCTCCCTCTGCCTCCCCTCAAGGCCAGGATTGCTGCTAATGGACCCTGATCAGGGCTGACAGTGACCAGGGGTAAGCTGTAGCACAGTGACTGTCACTCTACCTCCCCTTCCTTCCCCTTTTCCTTTGTTAGTTTAGTGTTTTCTGACGCAAAGCTCATGCAGCCACCAAGAACACCCACCCTGGCATTGAATTCAGAACGAGGTCTGCAGGAGCTGCTGCCCTAGGACAGTGAGAGCACCAGCGCTCTTGATGCTGCTGCAGAGTGTGCACAGCTACGGGGACTGCACTGGGGTGCCTGCGTTAGTGCAGGCAAACAGATCTGTCTCCTCGCTCCAAGAGCCTGGCTGTGAGGAACAAGCTGGCAGGGGGAGGAGAGGGGATGGTTTGCATTCTGAGCCGAGGTGCCGGCTTTGCAGGGATCTGCTGCCAGCTGCCATTCAGTTTCTTCTTGGAAGACATTCAGTGAACTGCTGGTTGTGCTGGGAGGGAGACTGAGACGCTGTCGAGTCAGTCCCGAGATCCAAGGTACTTCCACTTTCCCTCAGTGCTTCCAAGAGGGAACTGGTGAACTGAGATGAACTGGTGCAGTGGTTTGACTGGCCCTTCGTGACAACAGCCCTAGCGCTTAGCTCTGCCTAAGCAGATTCTGCTTGTGAAAAGGCACAGGACCTCCCAACCTGCAGCTCCTGGGCCGTGCACCTCCCCTAGCATTTCAGCTAAAAGGGCATTTTGGCTGGCTGTACAAGGAGATTAACGCTAAGAGGATATGTAGCTGCTGCCATGGGAAGGAGCTCACCATCCCTTGAGCACTCGTGACATAAAACCCCACTAAAAACCTCTCGGAATGAGAAGGCAACGCTCTGCCTGTCTAGATGGCAAATGCAAAATGCCACAAATCCCCGTGATTCTCAAGCAGGAGCCTGCATCCTCGCCGGGAGCAGCCGTCCTTCCTGCTGCTCTCCTTGGCTGAAGCCTGTGCTTTGCTTTTCCTTCGCTCTGACACCGGGCTGCAGGCTGGAGACGTGCTGTTCCCTTGGAGGATGGTGTCAGTGTTTTCCTTCTGGTGCTAATGAAAGGACACTGTGGCACATGTTCCGGAATCTTGAGCAGCCCCTATTTCCCAGTTTACGAGGTTGACTGTGGAGCTGCAGTCAGTTACAATCTGGGGCTGTTAGAGAACTGCAGAACCATCGAGGCTGGCAAAGCCATCTGAGCTCAGCCAGCCCAGCCCAGCACCTCAGTGCTCTCAGGGCCACAGCCAGGCTGTCCTGCAACACCTCCAGACACAGGGACTCCCCCACTGCCCTGGGCAGTCCAGTCCAGGCTCTGAGCACCCTTTCCCTGAGGAAGGGCTTCCTGACATCCAACCCAACCCAGTGCAGGGGGAGAATGATGTCCCTGTTGTCTCCCATGGGTGAACCCTCAGGACATTTAGAGAACAGATCAGCAGACTGCAGGACTCCTGCTCAAGGAGTTAGTGCCTGCTCCTGGCTCTGTAGGAATTGCTGTTGGCTATCAAACCAGCCCCGTGGCAACCTGGCCATGAGTCCTGGGCAGGGCATCACTATGGGATGTACTGAGGCAGCTGGATCCTAATTGGACTGATGGATGTGCACAGTCTGTAGATGATATTTTGGTCCCCATTAGAGCAGCTGTATAAATCCAATTCCTTCCTTCTCATTTATTTACAGCTTCAAAAGTCTGGCTGCCTGGGTTACACTGCCACTCACACTCTGTGCTCTTAAGAACAGTTTGTTCTCCTGCTGTCAAGTGGAAGGAGATAAAATCTTGTTGCTTAGGGTCAAAGTGGTCACCTAGACCTTTACACAATCCCAGAACAATCCTGGCTGGAAAGGAGCTCCCAGAGCCCCGAGTCCAACCATCCCCACCCCAACAAAACCCCTCCATCCCTGAGAGACTGACAAACACAACCTGACCCCCTCCCTGCTGCCACTCGAGCAGGGCAGGAAGCACCATGGCTACAGGGTTCTTCAACACCTCCAGGCAGGGGGACTCCAGCACCTCCCTGGGAAGGCCCTGCCAGTGCCCAACCACTCTGGCTGCAGAGAATCTCTGCCTCAGAGCCAGTCTGACCCTCCCCTGCCTCAGCTGCAGAGCAGTGCCCCTGCTGCTGTCAGCAGGCACCAAGGAGCAGAGGCCAACAGCCACCCCTCCACAGCCTCCCTGCAGGGAGCTGGAGAGGGCAGGGAGGTCCCCCCTCAGCCTCCTCTTCTCCCAACTCACCCTGCCCAGCTCCCTCAGCCTCTCCTCACTTGACTGGTTCTCTCAGCCCCTCCTGAGCTGGGTAGCTCTGCTCTAGACCCCTTCCAGCATCTCCAGGTCTCTCCTAGAATGAGGACTGTTCTGTAATGAATTAACTAATGTCACTGCCTTCCTTGCTGATTGCAGGGGAGTCCTGGTAGCCTTGGAGCTGTAAGATCACCACAGAGCAAGCTGTACCCCGAGAAGCTTGGGCTGACCTGCTCTAGGTGCTGCTCTATGTAAATCCAGTTCCTCACAGGTGAAGCAAGTTCTCTAGAACCCTGTCAGAACTGCTCTTGTTCTCCTTCCTGTGCTGACAGTTGCTCTGGAGCCAACAAAATTACCCTTCTTCCACTTTCTTTGGGGCAGGTGCCAGGACAAGAGCCCATGGAGCCAGATCTTGCTGCCGAGCTCATGCGGGTTGGAGCTGAGCGCCGGTGCGGCAGCTGCTCCTCCCCGAGCGGTCTTGGCAGGGAGCTTCGGTTGATGAGAGAGGTGGGAGATTCTTGTTGGGATGGCAGCCTGGAAGAGCAGGCTGAGTGTCCCTGCTGGGTTCTGGCATTGTGATAGAGTAGAAGCCTCAAGCTCAGAAGGAAGCTTTCAATTCGTAGTCAAGTTTTGCACGTAGTGCCCGAGCTGAGCTGACACCGCAGCCCTGAGCCTCTCTTGTGAGGGGATTCAGCTCTGGACTAGGTGTGACCCAGCTTCCTGATCTCTTCTTGATAAAGCAGCTTTTCTTCAGCTGCTCAGCAGCAGCACTGGTTCAAGACAGAGGTTTTGAGTGTTGCTGCCATTCATGGAGCAGCAGACATCACTGGATGAGTAGTCAGAGGGATCTGTGTGGAGGGGAGGATGGAAACCCACGTGGGCATCCTCTTTCCCAGTCTGTGCTTGGGGTGAAAAGTGGCTGCAGAGCTGGGTTATAAACTATCCCAGTGGTAAAGAGCCAGATTCCTCTGTCTCTGTCTGCACCGAGCAGTGTCCTATGCTGCTGCCCTGTGTGTTCCCCTGAACGTGGCTAGAAGAGGGCTCAGGTCCTGGTGAGCAGCTTTCACCAGGAGCTGTGAAGGTTTCTCAGCTGTGAGAGCCTGTGCCAGGGAACTGGTCTCTGTCTCAAGGATTAGGCCCTCAGTAAGGAGACAGGAGCAAGCACTGGTTAGCTCTGTTGCCTCCATCGAGCATCTTCACCTCGCTCTTTGCTCCCCAGGAGCCCCAAAGGCTTTGATTTGAAATGAGAGCCATGAAAGGTGCTAACTGCTGCTCTGGTGTCCACCAGCCTTCACGTAAAAACCTCCTCTCCTTTCCAGTGATTCTGCTGAGCAACCTGATGCACTGGGGACTCTCCTCCTCATGAATAGTTAGCCCCAGCCTCCAGAGACCCCTGGGTTAAAAATAAACCCACCTCAGGACTGCCAAAACAGCAGCTGGGGAATGGTCTCCTCTGCTGTCGGGCACCATCTGATGGTCCATGCGAGAGAGAGACTCCTAACAGTGAGGAGCTGCCCTCTGGAGAGGGGATACTTGTGGTGTGGGCACTATAAACCAGTACAAACCAGCTCTGCCACACAGGGCACCTGGGGGGGGTCACTGCTCGAAGGACAGGTCCTCTCCTGGCTCAAGGAGGAAACCTCTTCCTCCCATCCAGTCTTGCAGGTGGATTCCAGCTGCCCCTCTACACAGAGCGACTGGGGGGCAATGGGGGAAGAGGGATGGNTGGCCACCCGGATCCTCGCCAGCCGGGCTTTCTGTGGAGAAGGGGAACAAGCTGAAGTTAGAGCTTGCCATGTGGGCAACTGTTCCTGCACTGGCAGTGCCAGGAGGAAGGGAGTTTCAGGTTCTCACTCAGCCTGTAGGTGAAATACAAGGGGTGAGCGGAGAGTGCAAGGTGCTGCTGAGAGCATCCAGCAGCGGGATGAGTTCACACGTCTGCAGAACATCACCTGCCATGCTGTGTTAACGCCTTTCCAGGACACAGGAGGTGGGGAGCTGCGGGGTGGTTAATCCTGTCAGAAGCCAACAGTCTTTTTTTGGTGGGAGTGAGTTGCACAGCAAGGGGAGACACTGGGCTTGGACATAACCCCTGGCATCGTGTGACGGACTGGATGGGATGCAGTCCAGGGCTCTGTGTGTGATGCTGTGGCCCACCTGACCTCTAAGGTGCTTGGTTGGTTAACCCTCTCTTTATCTCCCAGCTCTGTACCCTGGCAGCTCTGGTGTCCCTGACTGCCTGTTACACCATATTAGTGGACTGTCCTCTGCACCACTGGGGCTGATTTGTTAGCACTGGGGGCTGTTAATAGGAGACCATCCAAAATGAGGCATTCATAGAATCCTTAGGGATGGAAGGGACCTGGAAAGATCATCCAGTCCAATCCCCCTGCCACAGCAGGATCACCCAGACCAAGTGGCACAGGAACACAGCCAGAGTCTCCAGAGAAGGAGACTCCCTGGGCAGCCCCTTCCAGTGCTCCGGGACCCTCCCTGGGAAGAAGGTCCTGCTGAGATTGACAGGGAACCTCCTCTGTTCCAGCTGCCCTCTGTCCTATCCCCAGATGCCCTTGAGCAGAGCCTGGCTCCATCCTCCTGACACCCACCCCTCACAGATGTGGAGACAGGAATGAGGTCCCTCCTCTTCTCCCAGCTCCAGAGTCCCAGCTCCCTCAGCCTTTCCTCAGCAGGGAGCTGCTCTGCTCCCTTCATCCTCATCAGACTGACAGAACCCACCCTCCAACAGCACACTCAGCTCCTTTTATTCATCCCTCCCCTCAACCTCCAAAGGGACCAGTGAGCTGGTAAAAAACCAAACCCCAGTCCAGAATAAAACCAACAAGAGGAAACCAGTGACTCCCTCTTCCTTGTTTGATCGCAGCCTCCAGCGTTTCAGGTTTTTCTTTCCAGTTCTCTCCTGCTTCTCTTGTCAAGTGCTGATTTGCCTTTTTCTTTTCTACCATTAATTTATGACTCAAACCCCATTAAAAGTAAATACAGGCAATAGCTGCGGCTATTAAAAAATAATTACATTGTGCTGTCGTTTCAAAAGCTGCATAATCTTTTAACTAACACGCAGCTCGGGGTTTTTTTCCTCTCTAATTAGAGGTGCTAATGGGTATCGCTGTAGGAAGAGTAAAGCCAAGAGGCAAATATCTGCAGTGGGGCCAGGGAGTGCAGTCGTGCCAGAGCTCTGTTACTGTATGCACGTTGTGAGTGACTCTGGCCCTTGGTGTTTGAATCCTAGGGTGAGTGAGGCTGGCAGAGCCCTCTGAGCTCAGACTCAGTGCCTAATGCCACCCCAGGGCACTCAGGGCCACAGCCAGGCTGTCTTTCAACACCTCCAGACACGGGGACTCCCCCACTGCCCTGGGCAGTCCAGTCCAGGCTCTGAGCACCCTTTCCCTGAGGAAGGGCTTCCTGACAGCCAACCTCACCCTCCCCTGGCAGCTTCAGACCCTGCCCTCTCATCCTGGTGCTGGGTGCCTGGGAGAAGAGCCTGACCCCCACCTGACTGCACCCTCCCTTCAGGGCTTTGTCTCTCTGTTCCCGTTCATTCCATTTCCCGTGAATTATTTCTTCTGTTGGCCAGTCTGTGCCGTTGGGTCTCAGCTCCTTGCTGTTCCAGCAATGTTATAGTGGTCAGGGCTCTGTTGGATCAGAGACGAGCTCTGCAGAGAGGCTCTGCCAGCAGAAACCTTCCATTTCATTCTGTACTGGAAGAAAGACCAGCTCCCCTGCTGAAGGAATTGCCAGAGCCCTCCAACTCACCCCCTCCCCTCTAGCAGGAAAGGTTTCATCCCCGTCTCCACTCAGTGGATTCAATCTCGGGCTGTTGTAATGAACACGATTCCCTTTGCCTCCGGGCTAACAGGGATCAAATATTAATAGCAGGACCCCACGTGGGGCTGAAGATGGTTGGTTGCTGAGGTCTGTTCTCTCTTCTGCTTTGAAACAGGGCCACTAGGTATCTAAATAATTAAGCCCCGTAGCTTTTGTAGTTGAGAACAGATGCTGTGTGATTTTAAAAAGTGTCAGTGGGGCAGTGCAGAAGTTAATCCCATTCTCCTCACACAAAGGATTGTCTGGGATCGTCACGGAGCCCAACACCGTGCCCCCATCGTGATTAAATTTGGTAGATCTCTTGATTAACTCAGCTAGAGAAGTTAATTAACATTGGGGTTTAAATTGGTTTGGCCCTCCAGACGCTTTCCCACGTTGAATTAGAAACAGCGCTGCAGCCAGAGCTGAAGTTCTCCGGTGGAATCCTCTCTGTCGCTGTGGGGAAGCAGGGTGTCAGGAGACAAACGGCACGCATCGTCCTGTAAGGTGCTGGGTGCTTACGTAGGGTCGTGGGGCTTTGACGGTGCCTGACTGTGAACAAGGATTTGGATCCCCTCTGATGCTGGACGTGGAGCTTCAGAGCCAGTTATAGAATCCTAGAATCCCTAGGGATGGGAAGGGACCTGGAAAGATCATCCAGTCCAGTCCCCCTGCCACAGCAGCATCACCCAGACCCAGTGGCACAGGAACACAGCCAGGTGGGGCTGGAACGTCTGCAGAGAAGGAGACTCCACAGCCCCCCTGGGCAGCCCCTTCCAGGGCTCTGGGACCCTCCCTGGGAAGAAGGTCCTGCTGAGATTGAGAGGGAACCTCCTCTGTTCCAGCTGGCACCCAGTGCCCTTGATCCCCAGATGACCTTGAGATTGGATTGGAAGGGACCTCTACTTCTTGTCTGCAGGACAGAAGACGGACAAGTAGAGGACCATGTTTTCCCATCCATGCACTGCAAACCTCTTTCGGAGTTGGGGGGTGATAACAGCTTCCTGCAGCCTGTCCCACAGATGTGAGAGCCGAAAGGCCGCTAGGGCCAGCCCTGAGCTCACTGGTGCTCGATATAACCCCTGCACCAAGCGTCTATAAAAAGGCGTAGCGAGCGGCACACTGTGTCTGCATGTGGATGGATGGTGAGAGGAGTTGCTAGGAAACCACAGGAGCTCCAAATGCAGATGACCTAATCTGGAAGATAATTTCTATGATGAAAATAATAATACTAATGACAGCCACTTACAGGTTGGAATGATTAATTCGCTTCTCTCGAGCCCACGAGTTTCTGGGTGCGGGGTGGAAGGCAGGTCTCAAGAACTTTGCTTCATCACTGCTTTTTAAGAAACTGGAGATACGGAGTGAGCGGGAAGGGCAGTGGAGTCCGGTACACGTGGGGTGCTGAGCTGAGGTGGGGTGGGTGATGTAAGCAGCAGTCAGCATCCTGGGTGTCTTTGTTTGCCTGAGGCTATTCCTTCTCTGTCATCAGGCCCTGTCTTCTTCAAGCTGCCTTGGAGAAGTGCAAGGAGCAGGAGCTGCTGGCTAGGAAAACTGCTTACCAGATGGCAGGCTCAGGAAACAGCCAATTATTATTTATTAATGATTTTTGTCTAGTTCTTGTGCAGATAATGCTCCCTCTTGATTTATCGGCTCTAATAAACTATTAACTTACAACCCATGACATAATTCTGTATTTGCCAGACATCTTCAGCTTTCATAGAATCCTCACGGCTGGAAAGGACCTCCTGGTCTTCCAGCCCTCAACCCAGCAGCCCCCCAACCCCAGACCATGGCCTCAAGGGCTCTTGCTACTTGGTTTTTAAACCCTTACAGGGTTGGGGACTCCACCCCCTCCCTGGGCAGCCTGGTCCAGTGCCCAGCCACTCTCTCAGGAGAGAGCTTCTCCCTCAGATCCAATCT
>VZRI01002982.1:133721-155396 GCA_013397515.1 Upupa epops
GTTCTTGCCCAGATGCCAGCCTCTCCCCTGCCCCTTGTTGTCCCTCACTCCATCTCTCTCTGCCCAGCTCTCCAGCCTGTCCAGCTCTCGCTGAAGGGCAGCCCAGTCTGCTGGGGGGTCGGCGACACCCCCCAGCTCTGTGTCAGCAGCAAACTTGCAGCCAGTGCCCCCTGCCCCCTCATCCCACAGGACAGAACTCACTCCTCTGAGTGACTCTTTGCCACTCGTGGTTTTTACTGTCCTTACTGCAGAAGGGCTGAGCGGGGCTCTTAGAAGGATGGTGGCCACTATTCCCCACATCCTGTAACTGCTCAGGGGTTTGGGCACCTGACTGACTGAGCTGGCTCGCTCAGGGCTGTGAAAAGGAGGACAGCAGGCATTGTGAATGCGGACGTGCAGCCTGGCCCGAGGCAGCCCCACGCTGCAGCTCAGGTGACTGGATCTCTTAATTCGAACCGACGGCAGAACCTCTCCCATCCAGCGGGCACCAGATGTTGGCGATGCAGATGTTGTGCCCTGCGTTCAGCAGATGTGGTAGAAACCTCTGGAGGAGGAGGCTCCTTCTCCTCCCTCCCACTTGCAGTTTGCCCTCTATCCGTGACTTTGGTGCTTGGAAAGGGTTGATGGAGCCTAAGTAAAACCCCATCCCACTGCGGCTGTGGGGTGCTCTGTGTTCTGATCATGCAAAAATGAGCTCGTCTGTCGCTGCTGCTCTAGCGAGCGGTAGGAACGTGGTTAGCAGAGGCACGGACTGAGCTCCCAGGCTCTGTTTCAGTGAGCTACGTATGCCAACCCTCCAGCAATAGCGATAGTCGCTGGAGTGATTCTCTTCATCTGGAGGGAGGGGAGAAGCAAGGAGATGGGTAACAACAGTAGATAAATAAATCTCTGGTGCTGAAATGACTGTGTACAGCACTCTGGGCTGCAGGAATTCCCCGTGGAGGACACGCTGTGCTCTCTGAAATCCCTCTATAAGCAGATTTACGTGACTTGGCAGCACCTTGGAGTAGGAGAAAGGACCTGGGCACCGCAACCTGCTCAGGTTTTGCAGTAAAAGCTGCATCTAAGGGGGACGTCTCTTGTGTTAAGGAGTGTCAAGTAAATATTGGAAGGCACCTCTTCCATCAACAGCTCTTCTTTCCCTCCATCCAAGACCATCCTGCTGCTGTGAGGGTCTCAGGAAAAGCAGAACTCATTAACTGCTGGGTTCTGGGCATCTTGTGGCTGCACAGAGTGACTAGGCAGCTGGTTGAGCTGGTCGTTACTGGGCGATCACACGTGCCCCAGGGCAGGCTGAGGCTTAGGCTGAGGAGCAGCCTTTCTTGGGCACCTTCAGGTTTGGTTTCTAGGGGTTGGGTGGACTTTTAGTGAGGTTTCTTCTTAAGCTTTGCTAGCTGAGGCTTAACTATCCCCAGCAGCACCCTGTTCCTTCCCTGACCTGCACTAAACCCCCTCCGAATACCCGAAATCAATGAAAAGCTATTTATTAACTCTTGAGCTGCTGCCTTGTGCACAGAGAGTGGAGAGAAGCCCTCCCTGAGCCACAAATTCTTCTGCCTCATTTAACAGGGCGCTAAAAATACATCTTTCTTACTTTTCTCCTGCCACCTCTTAACACAGCGAGGCTGAAAATTAATCATTTGCCTCCAACATGATCCCAGTGACCTGGAGCACCGAGAGAAAGCCCTGCCGTGCGTCGCTAGCTGCTGCACTAATCAGCGGCTGGCTCCCAGTCTGCCTTGTAGGGGTTGGTTTGGACACGCAGACCCAGAGTCACCTCATTACTGGGGACTTCAGAGGAGGCGCTTCAGAGCACCAGTGGGAAAGATCAGACTGTCTCAGGGCACTGAGGGTTTGGCTGGGGAGAGGGAGAAATTCCTTTGCAAAATTGTTATGAGGCTGCGATGACAAGCAGTGCTCTGGCTGGAGCTGGCTGCACAGGATCCAGACCAGACCTGGAGCTGATGCTTAGGCCACCAGCTGCACCTACTGCTGGGTTTTCTGTGGGGAGGGTGCTCTTGGGGTCATCCCTCGTCTGCGTGGCCCATCGTTCCCTCGTTTTGCTGAGCTGGAGATGTGAGTGGAGGGTGAGTGCCCAGGCTTTGCCCTCAATTACCAGTGACTCTGCAGCTCTGAGTGGGTGGTGGTGGGGCTGTCTCTCCTGTGGGGTTGCAGATGTTGGAGTGCTGATGCTCCATCCCACACCCCCATCTCAGCCTGCTCGTGGGACCAAGACCCCCACCCAGCTCCAAACCCAGCAAGGGGCTCAATGAGAGCCTCTCTGCAGACTCAGGGCTACCAAGAGTGATGTGCAAGGATGCTGCCCAGGGAGGTTGTGGAGACTCCTTCTCTGGAGACGTTCCAGACCCGCCTGGCTGTGTTCCTGTTCCTTGGTCTGGGTGATGCTGCTGTGGCAGGGAGATTGGACTGGTCCCTTCCGATCCCTAAGGATTCTAGGATTCTATGTTTTGATCTCTGCTATGGGCTGCCCAGGGAGATGGTGAAGAGAGTCACTGAAGGCCAGGCTGGCTGAGGCTCTGAGCATCCTGACCTAGGTAGAGATATCCCTGCTTGTGTAGGGAGGTTGGACTAGACGACCTCTGGAGCTCCCTTCCAGCCTGGAACATTCTAGATTCTACATCCCATCTTTGTGGTCAGAGTGCAACCCAGCTGGATCTTGACCAAGAGCTCCTTGCTGATCCCTCCCTTGCACTCTGCCCGTGATGGGGTTGGGAAGGGACCCAGGAGGCTGCAGTAGTTCTGCCGCTGTATTGACGTGTGCAGCTAGCACGGTATTAATTGCTCGAGTGACTATGCTTGTCCTGATGGCACCACGAGCTGCTAATGGCCACATGGCATATTTATAACAGCCACAGTGCCAAATAATCACACAAATTGGATTTCAGTTAGGACTAATTGGGCATTTTAGACCCAAAACTTCTTCTCCCCAGCCTGCAAGGAGAGAACTCAACTTTCTCATTAATTTGTTTAGTAAAAGGCAACTTGTCACCTAAAAAAATGTCTTCTACAGAAAGTGCATTTTAAGTAATTAATCAATAATCTCATTAGAGCAGCGAGAAGATAGGGGAGTCAGGTAATGATTAATATTCACAGGGTCTAACGGGATGTTTGAGCCTGTAATAAAACAACAGGAGGCTGCAAACTCAGTAGACTCTGAATGTGACCTCTAGTAAATCACGTTGGCTCTCTGTGCTCCCCATTGTGTGAGGGGTGGGTGTCAGGAGGATGGAGCCAGGCTCTGCTCAAAGGCAGCTGGTGCCAGGATAAGGGGCACTGGGTGCCAGCTGGGACAGAGGAGGTTCCCTCTCAATCTCAGCAGGACCTTCTTCCCAGGGAGGGTCCCGGAGCCCTGGAAGGGGCTGCCCAGGGGGGTGTGGAGTCTCCTTCTCTGCAGATGTTCCAGACCCCCCTGGCTGTGTTCCTGTGCCACTTGTTCAGGGTGATGCTGCTGTGGCAGGGGGATTGGACTGAGGGATCTTTCCAGGTCCCTTCTGCTCCCTAAAGTTTCTATGGTTTATGCAGTGGAGCCTCTGCCCGTTTCCAATGACCCAGTTGCAGTTTGTCCCCCGTTCACCCCCTGGTGCCCTTCAGAGCCCCGAGTCCTACAGAGACAACACTGTGAACGCTGAGACTCACTGCTCACATCACAGAAAGGTCGAGTAAAGCTTTACCAGACAAATCTGGAAGAAAACAAACTAGGAAACGACTTTTAAACGCTCCCTCCGTAGAGTGGAAAGGGCTGTGAGCGCAGAAATCCAACTTGTAGTTAGTTGTTCGTGTGACTCTGCCTTCTCGGGACGCGGAGGGGGTCGTGTGTCGCTCACCCTAATTAGCAGCTATCGGCCCTGACAGCATAATGTGCAGTTGTTTTTCTTGCTGTCAGATGGAGGTCACAGGCAGCAGCGCTGGAGGTGTCTGGACACTCTTAGCTCCCCAGCTGGAGACAGCAATAAATAAGGTGCCGAACAGCTCATCAAATGACTCGCTAAAAATAGCCTCTCAGCAGCATCTCTGATGATCCTGCCTCTCCGTGCAGCGTTCAGGGTCCTAGAAATAGGGGATTGTAGTTGAAAAGCTGGAAGACCCTGTGGTACAAGGGCACCAGAACGTTCTACAGCTGTAACAGCTCTGTGGGGACAATGAAGCTGCTTTTCAGAGGCTGCTCGTCCCCAACAGCCAGGACTTGGGAAGGGGTGAGGGTCCATCAGGGACTGGAACTGTGTAGCTCAGAGGGCTTTGCCAGCCTCAATCATTCTGTTCTGCTTCTGAGCTGCTCCTTGGGCAGTGACGGAGGTGGCAGAGCCCACACCAGGGCACGGGGACAGCTGGCTTGTGGGCCAGATAGTCAGGGGAGGATGATGCCTTTCGTGGTCACTGCAGGGACCTTTGCCAAGGGCTGTGTCCTGCCGGGGGGTGTGAAACAGCATGGTTGTCACCCAGAGCCTAGGAACACTGCGATATCTGCTGGAGGATGGGATCTGAGACAACGGTGCTTCAGATGATTTAGTATCTCTGCCTCATGCTGGCACTAACAGCTCTTTGAGAGCTTCTTTATCTCTCTAACCTTTTGCCCAGCAGAGTTGAGTCAAAAGAAGATTTCCCTGCAGCCCATAAGCTTCTGCTTTTAGGATAATAAGGACAGCGTAATCACATTATGTCCCCTACAATAGGACGTGATTTTGAAAGCCTGTGGCGTGAAAGAGGCGGAATAAAGCGTGGAATTAGCATGGAGCCTGCCAGGTGTGGGAGAACTCTGCACGCAAATGGCTCGGCGATGTTTTCATGGGCTGATGGGGAAGGCTAAGCTTCATCTCGAACGTCTCCGTCGCCTTTGACGGCTCAGAGGAGCTCCTGTCCCTCCGTTTAATAGGTACCAGTCCGATACAATCCAGCTAATGCTGCTGTGCACCTCCAGTGGGACAACGGTCCTGTCACTCCCAATGATACGAGGAAAACACGAGCGAACGCGACTCGTTTGCACGTGATGAGGGAGTGGGGAGGTAGTGGCTCTGCTCTGGGGGCTGGAGGGCAGTTAAATCCTGTCTTTCAGTTCCTCTGCTGCATTACCTGTTCCGTCTGCCTGGCTGGAATTACCCCATCAAACCCAACAGCTCCCCAGAGCTGCTGCTCGTGGGCATCGTTTCCCTGCCCAGCTGGGTTTTATCCTGTCACGATTTTGTACCCCCAGGGCAGCAGAGCTGCTGTTAACTTCTGCTGCAGAGCTGTAGGAACCGACTACAGGTTCTGGGAGGGTGGCAGGAGGGTTCTGAGGGATCAGGCATAGATGCACAGCATGGAACTAAGGATAGAGCTCTTCCTTGGTCTGGCATGGGTTTGTGTCAGAACCTGAGGCACTCCCTTTGCTTAATGATCAGTACAGAATCACCTCCAGACACAGGGATACCCCCCACTGCCCTGGGCAGTCCAGTCCAGGCTCTGAGCACCCTTTCCTTGAGGAAGGGCTTCCTCACAGCCAACCTAACCCTCCCCTGGCAGCTTCAGGCCCTGCCCTCTCGTCCTGGTGCTGGGTGCCTGGGAGAAGAGCCTGACCCCCACCTGACTGCACCCTCCCTTCAAGGAGCTGGAGAGAGGGAGAAGGTCCCCCCTGCGTCTCCTCTTCTCCAGGCTGAACCCCCCCAGCTCCCTCAGCCTTTCCTCAGCAGGGAGCTGCTCTCATCCCTTCATCCTCTTCATTGCTCTATGCTGAACACCCTCCAGCAGCTCTGTGCCCTTCTGGAACCGAAGGCCCCAGAACTGGACACTGTCCTCCAGATGTGGTGTCAGTAGTGCAGAGCAGAGGGGGAGAAGAACCTCCCTTGATCTGAGGACTGAGAGCTCTATCTGGAATCCTTAAGAAACTTCTCCTGCCCTCAGGTCCTTTTCCCTGGCAGAGGCGACGTGCAGTGGGATGGGGACACGGGATGTTTACAACTTGTGCAAGAAGTGAGACCCAGCCAGAGGTCTCTGAGAGCAACTGGTACCATCAGTGCTCCTTATGGCAACAGCAGGCAGTGCCCAGAGGAATGGGATTGCTTAACTCAGTAGCGCATTGAATGCTCCGAGGGCTGAGCATCCCTAACGCACGCACACACTGGTTCCATTTATGCTCCCTGCCTTGGATCAACTCCTCAGCCTGTAGGCAGTTAAAGCAGATGGTTGGAATTCGGGTAACATTCAGACCTCGAGTTGAAGCTAAAAATGGAGTTTCATTGGCAAGGAAAGTAGGTCAGAAAACTAAAGCCCCTAGTCCTAAAGATGATGAAAGGCTCCTAATGGAGCCTTTTCTATTACCATTCATTAACAGGACCAGGGGAAGGAATATTATTAGACCTTGGAGAAAGGGATTACGTCCTGCTGCAAGGAGACCTGTGTGTTTGCAGACCTGTCTGGGTGTGAGGGATGGAGCCACCGTGAGTGTCGCCGCCTCGGGTCCTGGGAGGCTGGACTAGAGCCCCAGTGGGATGGGAATGGTTTTCTTCACTCAAACACCAACAGCTCAATCTCCTGCGTCAGTCCCAGGAGTGCTGGAGGAGAACCTCTTTGCATACCCTCTATTAATACCTTCAGCTCTAATCATTGCCGCGCTGACGCTGTCATTCACCTGACTCAGGTTCTGCAATTTCCTCGCCTCTGCAGGTTGTGATTTGCACGGGAGCTGAGACTCCCAGCCAGTGATTTCTTTGCTCCTCATCATTTCCAAGCGTGGGCCACCTGCTTCCATCTTCCTGCGCTGTAGCCGACAGGAGTTACTCCCAGCAAGTGAGGAGCGAGCACCAGTTAAGACAGCGTTCCCAGTTCAGCACATCGCTGCAGCCCTTACTTAATATTAAGCAGATACTGAACTCCTCTCCCCTGAAAAGGTGATAACGTGCCTGTTCAAATACTGTTCTCAGATGGCACTAAGATGAATGTTTGTTCTCTGCTGTTGGCAAACCCCAGCTAATGCTCTGTCATCGCTCCTCGTCCCTTCCTCTCCGCCGACTCCCTGTGGAGCGCTGCTCGTGCTCCAGCTCTGCCAGCAAATGCATTTTCAGCAGTGGCACAGAGCTCCTGTCTGCTCTCCCGTACTGGTGGTTGTGGAACATCGGCCTCGCTGCTTGGCTGCTGCTGGCACAGCTGCAGATAACAGGGAAGCAGGGAGTGGAGCATCCCCTTGGTCTGTGTGACTCTGTAGTCATCACAGCATCACTGAATGTGTTGGGCTGCAAGGGATCTCCAAAGGTCATCTAGTTCAACCCCCCTACAACAAGCAGGGACATCTTTAACTGGAGCAGATTGCCCAGACCCCCATCCAGCCTGACCTTGAATCATAGAGTCTTTATGGTGGGAAAGGACCTCCGGGATGATCAGGACCAGCTGTCATCCCAACACTTAGAATCATAGAATCATCAGGGATGGGAAGGGACCTTGAAAGATCATCCAGCCCAGTGAAGGCGTTATTTATTTCAGGCTGCATGCACCAAAGGCCTTTGAAATGACTTCATTCATGATTAATTCCAGAAGAATCCTCCTATTAGTCAGACCCAAGACCTCATGCCATTACCTGCTCATGGAATTCAATTCTTTTAGCACCTTAAAGCCCTCTGGAAAAGGAATCTGTTCAGGCTGGAGAAGGCAGTGCCTTGAGCATCTCAACTCTTCACCTCTTAGCAGGGTTGAAGACTTGCAGCCCCACCTGGAATCCTTTACTGTGGTGTCAGCTTAAAGCAAATGCTGGGCTTTTTGCTTTCACTTTATCCTCCTCTCTTTCTTTTCTGTCTCTTTAAGCAGCTTGAGCGTCCACGCTGAGCCCTGTCACATTCCCAGTGATGCCCATACTGTGCATCTTAATGAGCTGCTAACACTGATTATAGGAGAAAGCCATCTCAGAAATATTTACGGAGTCAAAAAGAGGGGAAAAAGAAAGCCTGTGGGGAATTAATTAGCTCTTGAAGAATTGGCTTTTTGAAAGCTTTAGAGTCTAGAAAAGTTGAACTTGGGATTGGAAGCAGTTTCAAAGGAGCTGAAGAAGCGAGCACAAGAGAAAGGAGTCAGTTGTGATGGGGAATCACACACCCTGGGCGCCTCAGCACTGGGCAAAGATGAGCTGGGAGGCTCTCTTTAGCCTGGAGAGGAGGAGGCTGAGGGGGGACCTTATTGCTCTCTACAGCTACATGAAAGGAGGTTGCAGAGAGGCAGGGTCACTGTTCTCCCTAGTGGCCAGTGATAGGAGAAGGGGAAATGGTCTGCAGCTGCCCGGAGGGAGGGTCAGGTTGGGTGTCACAGAATCCTTAGGGATCAGAAGGGACGTCAAAAGATCATCCAGACCCCCTGCCACAGCAGGATCACCCAGACCAAGTGGCACAGGAACACAGCCAGGCGGGGCTGGAACGTCTGCAGAGAAGGAGACTCCACAACCCCCCTGGGCAGCCCCTTCCAGGGCTCTGGGACCCTCCCTGGGAAGAAGGTCCTGCTGAGATTGAGAGGGAACCCCCTCTGTTCCAGCTGGCACCCAGCACAGTGTTCCACATCCATCTGCAGTTGTCTGCTGCAGGATCCAAAGCAGCTGATGGGGCAGTCTGTGGCAGAAACCAGTGTCGCCCTGGCCATCACAGCAGCAGCTGATAGATGGGTGGGATGGGAGACAGGTGGGTGCCAGAGTCCTGTTCTGGCAGGAGTCGCATGGGGAGGATAAGATGAGAGGCAATGGCGTCAAGATGCATCAGGGGAGGGTTAGATTGGACCTTAGGAAGTTCTTAACTGAGAGAGTGGTTGGACACTGGACCAGGCTGCCCAGGGAGGTGGTGGAGTCCCCATCCCTCGAGGGTTTAACAAAGATGTAGCTGGAGCACTTGATGCCATGTTCTAGGGGTTGGTGAGATGCCCTTGAAGGTCTCTTCCAGCCTTGATGACTCGATGTTGGGATGAAGGCTGCAGCCCTTGATGATCCTGGAGGTCCTTTCCAGCCATAATGATTCCATGATCCTGCTGGGAACCAGCACACACTTTGCTTGGCTGTTCTCTGTGATCACAGGACTGCACAGCCCCGGCTACCCACGAGCTGCTTCCCAGTGCAGCTGTGGGATGTGAAGAACTCCTGTGTCCCTTCCAGCAGCAGCTGGTAGCCCTGAGCTCTGCTCTAAATAGTCACCTGGAAGCCCCAAACCTTTCCCTGTCCCTCGCTGCTGCCTGCCTTCACCTGGAGGTGAAGGAGCTCAGCCTCTCTCATCTTCATCTGTACTTTGGAATACGTTATCCACCCATTTGCTCCTCTGAGCATGTGTTAATATTAATAACACACAGATAATTTTTCTGAGTAAGAAATCAAATTCACCTACATGCTGCCAGCTCTACGCCTCCAGGGAAGGCTTCTGAGTCTAGAGCTGCTTGAATAATTCGATTCTATTTCAGACTCCTCCGAAACCAGACTCCAGCACCACGCTCACCACTCCTGGTTTCCCTGGAAATGTTTTGCATTTGTGTGAGGGAAAACAACGACAACAAAGGAGATAAGAGATCCAAACCCAACCTCACGGGGTTTAGCAAGACCGAGTAAGGACCTGCATCTGGGTTGAGGCAACACTAAGCACGGATACAGGCTGGGCAGTGACTGGCTGAAGGGTAGCCCTGAGGAGAGGGACTTGGGGGTGCTTGTGGATGAGAAGCTCAGCATGAGCCAGCAGTGTGCTCTTATGGCCCAGAAGGCAACCGGATCCTGGGCTGCATCAGGAGAAGGGTGGCCAGCCCATCGAGGGAGGGGATTCTCCCCCTCTACTCTGCTCTGGTGAGACCCCACCTGGAGCCCTGTGTCCAGTTCTGGAGCCCTTAGTACAAGAAGGATGTGCATGTGCTGCAGCGAGTCCAGAGGAGGGCAGTGAGGATGATCAGAGGGCTGGAGCACCTCTCATGTGAGGCCAGACTGAGAGAGTTGGGGCTGTTCAGGCTGAAGAGGAGAATCTGGGGTGACATCATTGTGGCCACCAGTATCTGAAGGGGGCTACAGAAAAGCTGGGGAGGGGCTTTTTAGGATCTCAGGGAGCGACAGGAATGGGGGGAATTGAGCNTGATTCTGTGATTCTATAACTTCTTCCCAGGGAGGGTGATGGGGTGCTGGAGGGGGCTGCCTGGGGGGATTGTGGAGTCTCCTTCTCTGGAGACGCTTGAAACCCACCTTGACTTGGCCTGGGTGATGCTGCTGTGGCAGAGGGCTTGGACTGGATGATCTTTCGAGCTCCCTTCCCATCCCTGATGACTCTATGATTCTAAGTGAAGGCATCAAAAGCCAATTGAGAATAGAGGTTGGTTTCTGCATCGTTCCCTTTGCCTTGACTGGGTTTGATTAAAACTGACGCGGATTGAACAGCAGGTTTGTTCTGAATAGAAAAGAAAACAACAAGAAAAATAGCCCTGCAGGAGAGTCCCCGTTATTTTCCTCCAGCAGAGCAGTATTTTATCATTGGGAGCAAAAATTAACTGGAGTTGTCAAAGTTGGCTGGTGATGGATGGTGTCACCTTAAAACGACGCCAGTCAAAACTTGTTCTCCTTTTTCACTCCTCCACAGCTCAGGTGGGCACTTGGCCATGGGCACAGTGCCTGTTGGTGAGGTTTGGGAAGTCAGAGGCATCAGCTGTGGGGTGGCTGTGAACAGCACCTCGTGTTGGAAATCCCAGCTCCGGCCACTGGTGGGACTGGAATGGTGCTGTCCCACGGTGAATTAGGGATGCTCTGGCTGGGTGACCCTGAGCTCCATGACCCCCAGCCTGGGGGCATTGCAGGGTTGTGCCTATTCCTCCCAGCTGGGCAGCATCTACTGCAATGTCTGCTGCTCGCTTGGACAAACTCACTAGTGCAGGAGCCCCTCATTCCCCTTCCTAGCTCACGTGTCCCAGGCAGGGACCACCTCATGTGTGACCGAGCGTGTGTGTGACTTACATCAGATTGCCTCGTCTGGGTTAGCTCTGATCCTCCACTCTGTGTTCTCGTGTCTGCTGCAGGATGCTCTAAGAGCTCAATATTCTCCTTCTCTGTTAACACTCAGAGAGTTGATTTTGAACTTACAGAATCCCAGAATGATTGAGGCTGGAAAAGCCCTCTGAGCTCATCCAGCTCAGCCCAGCACCAAACATCACCTCAATCACCTAGACCAGGGTACTAAGTGCCATGTCCAGTCATTTCTTAACCAATTCCAGACACAGGGACTCCCCTACTGCCCTGGGCAGTCCAGTCCAGGCTCTGAGCACCCTTTCCCTGAGGAAGGGCTTCCTAACAGCCAGCCTAACCCTCCCCTGGCAGCTTCAGGCCCTGCCCTCTCATCCTGGTACTGGGTGCCTGGGAGAAGAGCCTGACCCCCTCCATCTCTTTCTTGCAGTGAGGGGCCCAGCACTGCCCCCAGGACTGGAGGGGAGGCCTCAGTGCCCAGTGCAAGGGGAGAATGACATCCCTAGTCCTGCTGGCCACACTAGTGCTGATCCCAGCCAGGATGCCCTTGGCCTTTGTTGCCACCTGGGCACCCTGCTGGCTCCTGCTCAGCCGGTTGCCGACCAACCAGTGGCCCTCCAAATCTGTTTCTCGCAGCTGAAGAAGCAGACAGCTTGCCGTGAAAACCACCTCAGTAATAAAACTAATGAGTCCACACAGGGACAGTCACCAACCCCAAGCCCTGCTTTGTTTCCCTCAGCAGATTTAAGCACCGCATGAATAGAAACAGATTACAAGGATAAATCATCTGTGCTCTGCACCTTGGCACAAGACGGAGTTCTTGTCTCCCTAGGTACCTCTGCTCCTTTTCCTTCTATCTTCTGCGGTGGAGCCGCCAGATCTTTGTGCACATTAATAAGGATTTCAGGCAAAACAAAAGCCTGGGTTGTCTGCTCTGTTTTCTGGAACCATTCAGTCCTACGCAGTGAAATTACCCTGCTGCAGCTTCCCCCAGTAAATCTTCTGTCTGGTCCTGAATCCTCTGTCTCGCCCTTCCCGTGCGGAGCTGGTAAATTCACAGCTTCCCTCTCAGCTGATTCCCATTTCCTTTCTGTCTGGGAAGATTTTCCTCTGCTATGTGCACACTCTGAATATTCCAGCTGTCATCTGTTACTTCAGTCCCAGCTCTGCTGGTGGCACTGCTCTTCCTTCCTCTGTGGGACAGGTACCTGCACGCAGTGCTTTGCCCTCAGACTGTAGTGAAGATGCTGCAGGCAGCTGCCTGGAGAACAGCCCGTGTTTCTGACTGTGCTGCTCGTGGTCTCTCTCTTTGTGCTCCTACACCAGTACCTCCAGTTGTTCCCTGTAGACGTGACACTCGGGGTTGATGCCTTCATACCATCCTCTTGCAATTACTGATACACCACCCTCCCTCCGGGCACCACCATCCACGGCAGATAACGTTTGAATTTATCTCTGGCAGCGAGAGGCAGCCGCCTCCTTCCCAAGGTTATTTTGGACTAAACAAGCAAACAAACCCCAGCCCCGGCTGAACACAAACACCCGAAGCCAGGGCTGCACCTCGTGCTTTCATAGCTGTCTTGCCCATCGAGAGGGGAGAGGTGTCAGAGCTGCCTGGCAGGGTGTCCTGCAGGAGCCGAGCCTGGATCTGTGACCATTCCTGCCCCTCTCCCTGCAGATGAGTCCCGACAGCAGTAGGAGCTGCTCCAGTGACACAAGTCCCAGCTCAGCTGGGGATCGGGCTGTGGGGAAGCTGTTTGCTCTAGGTTTTGGATGGGGTTGGGGTTGCATAAATGGGAAACAAGCCAGATTGGTCACTCATCCTGCTTTAGGAAAATCTGGGGTTGACCTTTAAGCTGACTGGATTCGGGACAGGGATTTCCTTTGACTTCTGCACATTTTAAGCTCTGTTTCTCTCCTTTTGTGTTCAGGGGCAGTTAAGCCCCTGCAAATCTAACCCAGCATGGGTGAGATTCCAGCCCTTTAGTGCTGGCTCAAAAATATCCTCTAAAAATGCCTGGAACATTCCTTACAAAACTTTGCTGTGAGGAGGGTGGGCAGGAGGAATGGAAAAGATCCTTCCCCAGACCAGGGATGGGAAACAGCCTTCCCTGAATCAGGGATGGAAAACAGCCTTCTCCAGAGCAGGGATTGAAAAGATCCTTCTAGGACCAGGGATGGAAAAGATTCTTCCCTGGATCAGGGATGGAAAACATCCTTCCCCAGACCAGGTACTGAAAAGATGCTTCATGGACCCAGGATGGAAAAGATCCTTCCTTGAATCAGGGATGGAAAAGATCCTTCTATGGATCAGGGATGGAAAACAGCCTTCTCCAGAGCAGGGATTGAAAAGATCCTTCTAGGACCAGGGATGGAAAAGATCCTTCCTTAAATCAGGGATGGAAAAGATGAAAAGATCCTTCTCCAGAACAGGGATTGAAAAGATCCCTCTAGGACCAGGGATGGAAAAGATCCTTCCCTGGATCAGGGATGATGGAAAACAGCCTTCCCAGACCCTGCACGATCTCAGAGCAGCTGTAGCCCAGGGAAAGTGCTTTTAGCTTGACTTTTCAATCCAGTGAAGGAGAGAGAACAGCAGGGTAGTGCTTTTCTCATGCAGAGTGGGGCTGAGTGGAGCTGTGGGCATGACAGCCCCTACAGCTGGGAAGTCTGGGTGCCAGTCTGAACAGAACAAGGCTTCAGCTCTGTGTTTGTTCACCCTGAGCTGCTGCAGACCCTTCCCCCTGTAATTCCTCCAGTCCCTAGTGCTTTGGTTTTCATCCAGCCTCTGTATCCCCCAACTCCCCTGCTTGTGGTCCTGTTGGGAGGGCAATGTTCTTGGTTTAGTTTTTAAAATGAAATCATTTCCCTGGTGAAACCAGGGGGTGGAACACACACTGCCCCAGCCCAAGGAGCCTCCTGCCCCTCGCTCCACTCCGTATTGGACCTCACACAGTATCCTTGACCCACTGCGGTGAGGCATCCCTGTGCTTCAGTGAGAGAGTGTGGAAGGTTTCCATTACCTCAGGAAAATGCTGTTAGAACTCTGCCTTGACAGGGATGAGGCTGCTTGGTACCCCCTGCCCCAGCCTTGCCTGGGTTCTGTGAGTAAGGAAGGCTTTGAGCTCCTGATTCTATCGATTTGAGTGGAATTGTTGTGCTTGGCCCGGGAAAACAGGCTGGTCCTTGGGTTGTGTCTGTTCTGCCTCAATGACATCTGTACCATCAGAAGGAAGTTCCTTGCCTTCCTAATGAAACAGGCTGCTTAAGCACTAAGCCCTGGTAATCCAGTGTATGTTCTCCTAACAGTAAATACAACATGAAGATGCGCACAGCTTGCGCCTGATGTAAGCGCTGAGATCATTACAGTCTCCCTAAATCCTTTTAGTTTAAGATTTATTCTGTTGATAAACTTCCCATGCTCGTCCTTCAATTCTCATCTCTCGCAGGGGCTTTAACCCAAAGCCAGAGTCCTATCGCTGCCCTTCCACCACTCCAGCTTAAGCTTCCTTCTGCCTGCAGATTTGCTGGTGCAGGAGACAGGGAGATGTCACATCCAGGATGCTGAAGGGATAAGCAGAGGGATGTGACTGCTGGTTCTGAGGGATGTGACTGCTGGTTCTTTGAGGAGGTGTTGGGACGAGGGCTGGACTTGGTGATGCTGGGGGGTCCTTTCCAGCCGTGAGGATTCTTGGATTCTCTGACCTCAGAGCCTAAGCAGGAGCTTTTCTCCTCATTACTGTTGCCCACAAGTGGGGAGCTATTTCCTTCCCTCTAATCCCTCGTCCTTTCTCTTGCTCTTTGTACAGGGGACTGTGCTCTTTGCACTGACACAGTGTCCAGCATTTATTTTCTTAATCCTTATTTACACTTTGATGAAGGCTTCCCGTTACCCCGTAGATGACATTAATAATCAAAATGCCATTTCAGACAATATTTAAGATCAGAATTTCCTATCGGAAATCAATGAGAACCTCTTCCTAAAAAATCAATGACCCCAACGCCTGCTCCGAGCACTGGCTATATTTATCGATGCTGAGATCAGATGCTGTGCTCATCTGCCAGCTCTTGGCCCATGCAGGGTTCTCTGCTTCTCTCCTCGCAGTCAGGAGAGGAGGACTTGTAGTCTGCACCCACACGGTTTGTATTTAACAGAGAACTCTGGAGATTAAGGCTCCATCTACCCCTGCCCTGACCCCTGTGCTGGGCTTACTTTGCCATCAGACCTCAGCCCTTACTCAAGACACCCCATTCACTAAGAAGGGCTGTTTCTTATCGAGTCCTACATGGCTCAAGGTGACTGAGCAATTCCCTGCAGGAGCGGGTCTGTTCAGAATATAACTTGATCTGTTAGCCAGAGCTGGGTCAGGATGATTCTATTCCTAGTCCTTACCCTGCTGGAAACTACAACCCCTGGCTGAATTTAGAGCCAGGGCTGGTGCAGCGAGTGATCGGTGCCAGGGAACAGAGGGCTCCGTGCATCTCCGTGCTCTGACAACCCCCCACCACGTCGTGCGTGAGACGTAGCAGTTGCTCTTTCAAATTGCAGAGGGATTTGGGCTCTGTTTGATGAGTTTAAACTGCTGTGTTTATCATGAGGGTTTTATGCAGGTCTCTATAGATCCAGCGTCTCATTTAGCCTGGAGTGTAATCAGTACAAGATTGCAGGGTAACCCCATCACCTAGAAGCGTTCAGGTGGGGAAATGTGCAGCTCCAGCAGGAATTCAGCTGAAAAATGTTAAAAGAATATATAGATATCCTTTCATCAGTGCTTCCCTCCTTATTAAACGCAGCGTTCGCTCGCAAGGATTTGCCAAATAAAAAGGGAGACACAAGGAAATGTTAATACTCTCCAATTAAGTTCCCTTGAGTTTCCCCAGAAGCTTCACCTGAGCTGCATTTATTATCCCCTCAGTTCTGAGATGCAAAACAAATGAGTTCTGCTAGATGGATTTATCACACAGGACTCGGAGGTGACTAAAGCCCGTCGCCAGCCGGCTTGGTCACTGTCCCCACAGGGCAGACCTTTCTTCAAGGAGTCCTTCATCCTGCAGTGAGAGGCTGTGCCTTCCTCTCCTGGAAGATGCTTTGGAAAATGCAGCGAGCTAGAGCCTGGGTTGTGCTCATCACTGGGTTCAGTGGCCTGGACAGCTGGGCTCAGCAGCTGGGAGAGGCAGAGAGCAGCTGGGTGGGGGCTCTGGGGGTCTTTATTGGATGCACATGGGAACTAGTTCCTCCTGAGCTCGTAGGAGATAAATGCTGGTTTGAACGAGAGAGCAAAGTGAAGCAGAGCTCTGGGATAGAGAAGAGAAGCTCCCTGGTGATACCTCCATCAGCACAGCTCTGCCTCCCTGGAGCAGACACATCCTCAGAGCACAGAGCTGCTGGTGTGTGTCCCCCACCTGATGGGACACGGGATCTCTGCTGCAGCCCCCCAGGTAGGCAGTGCTTTGTCACAGCAGGCAGTGCTCTGGGCAGTGCTCTACTCTCTTGGCACCTGCACCCAGCTTCCTACTGCTGGACTTACACCCTGTCGGTGGTGGTTTTATCACTGCTTGTGCTTTCTGGTGTGAAAGCAATAGGACTGCACAAGCCTGAACACAGGCTGCTGCTCTAAGTTCCCTCTTTCTGGTTTGACTGCTTTATGGGTGCCAGCTGGAACAGAGGAGGTTCCCTCTCAATCTCACCAGGACCTTCTTCCCAGGGAGGGTCCCGGAGCCCTGGAAGGGGCTGCCCAGGGGGGTTGTGGAGTCTCCTTCTCTGGAGAGTTCTAGCCCTGCCTGGCTGTGTTCCTGTGCCACTGGGTCTAGGTGATCCTGATGTGGCAGGGGGACTGAACTGGATGGTCTTTCGAGTTCCCTTCTATTCTCTAAGGATTCTATGGGAAATTGGGGCTTGTTCTTGTGGCTACAGGTAGCCGTGTGGCCCTGTGGTTACAGGTCCTGCGCGTTTCCCTCTGAATAAGAAGTCATGAGTGCAGTGAGGTGCAGCTCACGGAGCAGGTAGATCCTGGGGGAGCAGTGAACTGGGGGCATCTAGACAACCCAGGCCTCAGCAGGTGGTGTTATTTTTACCATGACTGAACCCTCACGATACCACTGGCCATCTGCTGAGCAGCAAGACAATCAGGTTGTTAACCTGATTACGCTCTAGCTCTCATTTTGGAGAACTCAAATGCTCTTCAAAGCCATCTGTGAGCGGCTCTACCCTAAGTGTGGAGAGACAGGCAGGTTTCTCAGGAGTGGAGAGACCTGTTAACCGTTGCCAGTGATTCTGCAACTGTAGTTCGGGTGCCTTGAGGCTGGAAGTGTCTTGGAGCTATTTTTGAGTCTTAGACTGACTTGGGAAGAGTTTGATGCTGGTGTGGTTTTCTGTAAATCGGGCTCCGTCTGTCGCTGCCTCTTGTTCTGAAAGGGGGGGGTTGAAATCCTGTGCTGCTTTAGAAATGGGGCTCTTTCTGCTGAGTCATCAGTTTACACTAAACAATGACACCTGATGGAGGGAGGGGAGCATCTCCCTGCTGAGGAGATGCTGAGGGAGCTGGGAACAAAGCAGCCTGAGGGGGGGCCCCATGAGTGATGATCAAGATGGAAAGGGTGGGGGTCAGGAGGAAGGAGCCAGGCTCTGCTCAGGGGCACCCAATGCCAGGACAAGGGGCACTGGGTGTCAGCAGGAACAGAGGAGGTTCCACATCAAGAGGAGAAGCAGCTTCTTCCTGGTGAGGGTGCCAGAGCCCTGGCAGGGGCTGCCCAGGGGTTTTGTGGAGTCTCCTTCTCTGGAGACGTTTCAAACCTGTCTGGGCTCTTCCTGTGCCCCTGGATCTAGAGGCTCCTGCTGTGGCACGAGGGTTGGACTGGATGATCTCTCAAGGTCCCTTCCAACCCCTGACACTCTGATTCATTCCCTTTCCATAACTGTGACAAGGTTAACCCTGGGTGGGTAAAATCCCTCTGCTCTCAGTCCTGTTACCCTCTGCACTGCGCTCGGCTGTGAACCAGGGATGGAAAATCCTAGCCAGACAAACCATTTTCCTACTTCACTGTGGTTTTCAAACTGTTATTAATAAAACATAGAGCTGTCTGCGTCTTGATGCAAAGAGACCTTAGTCTTAGTACATGCCCTTCCCATTTATTATTTATACAGGCATTTAACAGCTCTGACATATTTTAACAGAAACACCAGGCAGTTGTTTGCAAACCAGAATTAGCCACAAATAATATTTGAAGCTTCAAAAGATTGCAAAAAGGGGTTTTCATGCCTTTGTCATCCGCAAATAATCCCTGCGTCTGGTGGGTTAGGGGAGGAGGACTGGTCTCACCCTGGTTGCTTTGTGCTAAACCTCCTTAGTTCTCCCTCCTGCCTCTCATTTCCAAGGTAGAGGTGCTGGTCAAATCACAGTAGGACCTCTCAGATCCCTGAGCCCACCCCAACACAACCCCTCCATCCCTGAGAGACTGACAAACACAGCCTGACCCCCTCCCTGCTGCCACTCAAGCAGGGTGGGAAGCACCATGGCTACAGGGTTCTTCAACACCTCCAGGCAGGGGGACTCCACCACCTCCCTGGGAAGGCCCTGCCAGTGCCCAACCACTCTGGCTGCAGAGAATCTGCCTCAGAGCCAGTCTGACCCTCCCCTGCCTCAACTGCAGAGCAGTGCCCCTGCTGCTGTCAGCAGGCACCAAGGAGCAGAGGCCAACAGCCACCCCTCCACAGCCTCCCTTCAGGGAGCTGGAGAGGGCAGGGAGGTCCCCCCTCGGCCTCCTCTTCTCCCCACTCACCCTGCCCAGCTCCCTCAGCCTCTCCTCACCCAGCTGGTTCTCTCACCTCCTCCCAAGCTGGGTAGCTCTGCTCTACTTCCAACATCTCCAGGTCTCTCCTGTCATGAGAGGCCCAGAACTGGACCCAGGACTCAAGAGGGCACTGGAACTCCCCTTCTCCTGCTGTCCCTGCTCTTTCTGACCCAGTCCAGGATGCTATTGGCCTTAGGTGCCACTTGGGCACCCTGCTGGCTCCTCTAAAGCCGGCTGTCTGCCAGCATGCCCAGGTGACTTGTGTTTCTCAGATGGGTTTAGCTGCGTGTGGCTGCTCACTTAATTTATGGATGCAGCAGGGCTTGAGTAAGAGGAGAGGAGATCCTTGTCAGCATCTCAGAAGGGAAGAGTGCAAGACCTGTAACCACAGGACAACACTGCAGCCTGTAGCTGTAAGTCCAAGCTCTAAACTTCCCCTTAGAGTCATTAGGGATGGGAAGGGACCTGGAAAGATCATCCAGTCCAGTCCCCCTGCCACAGCAGCATCACCCAGACCCAGTGGCACAGGAACACAGCCAGGCGGGGCTGGAACGTCTGCAGAGAAGGAGACTCCACAACCCCCCTGGGCAGCCCCTTCCAGGGCTCCACCAGATCTGTGATAGAGCTGGGAACCAGAGCTAAGCTTCAGCCTAGTGAAAGGACCCATTGGGCAGAGGGACTTTGTGTTGCGTTTTCCAAAGGGATGAACTCATCTGATGAGGCTGAACCTCCTTTTCCCCCGCCTTTCTGATGCTGTAGGTCATAAACTTGGAAGTAGGTTACTCAGGACTGGAGCACTGAAGAACGAGTATTCCTCCAGTGACTCGCTTGGTGGCCTAGTTCTTGGGCAGCAAAGTCATAGGAGACGGAACACTTCCAGTCACACTAAACAAAAGCTGGGGGCACTTTGAGGAGAGGTCTGGGGAGAAAAGTGGAAGAGCTGCTATTAGTGCTCTAGGAACTGCTGGTTCTGAACTGCTTAACAGGTTCCCTGGAGGAGAGGAGCTGAGGGTGGGCTGGGCTGGGCTGGGAGGCAGCGGACAACAGCTCTGGGTCCAGTGCCAGGTAGCACCTTGAGATCAGCTCATTGCCCTTGGAGCATCCTCAGGCATCACCCCTGGAGCATCCTCAAGTGCCTTTTCCCTTCTCCCCTGAGACAGGGTGCTGCTGACCCCTGGATCTTTAAGCTCATTACATGCTTTGATGAGGGTTTGATTAGAAATTGCATCTACTTCTCAACTGAATGCTAAGAAGAGGAATAAAACCCCAGCTGTAGCTGCTAAAAGCTCTCTCTTGCCACTGCAAACAGATTTCAGGTGGGTTTGAGGTGCAAAGACCTCCTGGCCTTGGAATACCCTTGCTGGGGTCGCTCAGCTCTAGTAGGTTACTCACAACCTCGGGACCCTACTGGAACACAGGAGCTCGTCTGTAAAGCTTTTATGGGACGTGGAATAATTTTGCCAGCTAAAAGCTAAACTTTATAGTGTTTCTATTTTTAATTCCATATTAATTGCGGACGAGGACTCTGGAAATGACTGTTCAGATCATTTAATCCGTAGAGATGACCTTTACATTGAATTTATTCGCTGCCCTTCAACCCCATCTGGGGATTGACCCCGTCTGGCAGGCTCTTCCCCTCTTAATTGCAGAGTCTGAGCTCACGTGCCTCTTTATTAATGTCCCTTTGCTGAGGGATGGGTTGCTGTAAGCTTCTCCTTGCTACAACAGGGCTGCAGAGGGGACAGAGGTGGCTACCAGGCTGGTGAAGGGTTTGGAACCTGTGTTGTGTGAGGAACGGCTGAGGTAGCTGGGGTTGTTTAGCCTGGAGGAGATTGAAGGGAGACCACCTTGCTCACTACTTGAGGGTGTAGAGAGGCAGAGGGGTTGCTCTGTTCTCTCCAGTGGCCAGTGATAGGATGAGGGGAAATGGCCTGCAGCTGCTCCTGGGGAGGGTCAGGTTGGGTGTCAGCAGGGATTTCTTTGCTGGAAGGGCTGTCAGGCACTGGAACAGCTGCCCAGGGAGGGGGTTGAGTCCCCATCCCTGGAGGTGTTGAAGAGAAGGGGAGCTGTTGCACTGGGGGTCAGGGTTGAGTGGTGCTGATAGGGCTGGGAAAGGGCTGAACCGGATGATCCTGAAGGTCTCTTCCAGCCCAAACCCTTCTCTGATCCTGTGAACAGCCTGGTTATCCTCACATGACTTTGGGGAGTGGAGAGACTTCAAAGGGACAAGAGAAGGGGGAGCAGTTTGTCCTCGGGTAGGTCCGCAGCCCCCCTTGCCCGCTGCTTTAGCGGAACACAAGCGTTACTCAAACTCATTTCTGCTTTCTTCTTTGCCTCCTCTCCCAACCATCTGACTTCATTCCTTTTGATGCTGATAAGCAGCTTAGTGCAGCATGAAATTTTCTAGCCACGAGTCCGAGTTGCCCGAGAATTCAGGTATAAAAAGGAACCACAGACCAGCGAGGAAATGGGCGTTCGTGAGCTGGAAGGGGCTGGAAAGGATTAGGGTCCTTTGCAAAAGGCTGTTTGCTGCACAGAGCTCTGATTCTGCTGGGCTGAGGCCAATTGTCTGAGGAATGAGAAGGCCAAGGGCTGGCTCCTGCCTCTCGGTCACAACAGCCCCAGGCATCGCTCCAGGCTGGGGGATGAGGGGCTGGAGAGCAGCCCAGCAGAACAGGACCTGGGGGTGCTGGCAGACAGCCGGCTTCAGAGGAGCCAGCAGGGTGGCCAAGAGGGCCAACAGCATCCTGGCCTGGGTCAGGAAGAGTGGGGGCAGCAGGAGAAGGGGAGGTCTTGTGCCCTCTTGAGTCCTGGGTTCACTTCTGAGCCCCTCATGATAGGAGAGACCTGGAGATGCTGGAACTGGTTCAGAGCAGAGCTACCCAGCTCGGGAGGGGGTGAGAGAACCAGGCGGGTGAGGAGAGGCTGAGGGAGCTGGGCAGGGT
>VZRI01002982.1:155511-166548 GCA_013397515.1 Upupa epops
TGTTGGGCTGAGGATGGTTGGACTCGAGAATCTGGGAGCTCCTTCCCAACCAGGATTATTCTGGGATTGTGACTTGGGAGCTGAGAAACATTCTGGTGGCTGCAGTGTGGGTGATGTTTTCCTGGGGAAGGGACTCCTTTTCACTGTGTGGGTTGAATTCATCTGCGTGACCATCAGTGTGCTGGTCCCAGCAGGTCCTTTGCTGGTCTAGAGAGCAGCTGTTGCTTGAATAGCTGAAGACCCTGGTGCTTGTGCTGCTATCCCCATGCAGAGTGAGGGGAAGACTTCCCAGTGACTCTTGGAGGGTCTGTTTTTCCCCCGTGGGGTGACCGTCACCACCTTCCCTGCTGGTTGGGATAATTCACTTGCAGCAGACGCCTAGCGCTATGGTGCTTCAGTCTGGGGATTTGACACATGGATCAAGTCCTCTAAGCCTGCTCCTGAGGATTTGGAGCTTTCTGTAAAGCTCAGATGCACAAAGCAGCCCCTGAGCTGGAGCTGCTTGATGGATCAATGCAACTGCATTTAACTTCTCAAGCCAGATCTGCCCCCTTGCTTCTCTTGCATCCTGTCCTGGCACTGCTGTTTAATATTTCATCTCGCTGCTGTCGCTCCCTCTCCTGTCGTTGTTTTCAAACAACAGTCGCCTTAAAGTGGGCAAAAATCACTGGGAAAACAAAAGCTGCGAGCTGTTCGAGCCCATTTCCTCAGCCTCTCTCTATCTCTGCCCTCCAGCTATAGCAGGGCTATTCTAATTCAGATCTCACCAGAACCAGCCAAAGTTCTTCAGCTGGAAAGTTAGGGAAATCTATGCAAAGCACCCTGACAGAAGGGCTGTGGAAGCTGCTGATTTAGTGATCCAGTCATTCCCACCCCTGCCATTCACCCAGATTCACAGCCCTGGGAGCTTTTGCTCCCCAGCATCACCTGCTGCTCCAGGTGAGGGTGAGGTTGCTTCTCCCCACCTCACTGTTCTTCTCAGAACAAAGCCAAGGGAATGCTGTGGTCTTCATTTTGGACCCTTCCCCACATTAGGAGACCTAAACATCCAGCTCACATGAAGGACTAAATACACTTGGATTCACTTCCCTGCCGAACTGGACTGCCAGCTCTTGCACATCAGTGCCCTTTGCCAAGGTATTTGCCAGGGGCCAGCTGTCACCTACTGCTCAGCCTGGCCAAAGTGATTGTCAGCCCTCATTCAGCTTCTAACAGCCAGGTGTAGGATTGGGAATGCTGGAGAGTGGCGTGAGAGCAGCTTTGGCTGCTGTGCAGTGTCCTTTGTACTCTCCAGGTAACTGGGAACCTTCACTTTTCCTGTGTGCAGGTCTTATCCAGCTGACAGGCTTCTGTCAGCCTGTGAATGGGTGAGAGAGGTGAGTTTGATTTGCTGTCTGTGCCTGCATAGCTTTGGACTTAACTAGTCAGATTGCTTCCTCTGTGCAGAGCTGGACAAGACACTAACACCCACATCAAATGCTAAATCACAGAACCTGGAAGGGCCAGAGTTGCAGGGGACCTTAAAGATCATCCAGTTCCAACCCCCCTGCACAGGCAGGGCCACCTTCACTAGAGCAGGTTACCCAGGGCCTCGTCCAGCCTGTCCTTAAGCTCTTCCAGGGATGGAGCAGCCACAACTTCCCTGGGCACCCTGTTCCAGCATCTCAGCACCCTCACAGGAAAGCACTGTTTCCTCATGGCCAACTTCAGTCTCCCCCTGTCAAGGCTGGAACCCTTTCCCCTTGTCCTCTCGCTGCCATCCGTGTCAAAAGTCCTCCCCCAGCTTTCTTGTAGCCCCCTTTGGAGACTGGAAAGCAGCTCGAAGGTCACTTAGGAGCCTCCTCTTCTCCAGGCTGAACAACCCCGACTCGCTCAGCCTGTGCTCATAGGGGAGGTGCTGCTGCCCTCTGATCTGCAGAGAGCACTGAGGTCTCCTCTCAGCCTCCTCTTCTCCTGACTGAACAACCCCAGTTCCCTCAGCTGCTCCTCACAGGCCCTGTTCTCCAGCCCTCTCCCCAGCCTTGTTGCCCTTCTCTGGCCCTGCTCCAGCTTTGTTCAGCTGAGTGATAGATTCTCTGTGCAAAGCAGTGCTGGGCTGCTTGACTGAGTGTTTCCTACCAACCTAAATCTTGGGGTAATTATTTTAATAAACATGAATTGTGGGGCTCCTGCCTAGCTCTGCAGTAGCAATCGAATCTGCAATACAGATGGGAAGCAGTGCAGCTGCACTGTGTTAATGAAGTGTACATCAAACATATGGCTGTACACCTCCCGACCAACAGGCACAGAACTCTCTAGGATGCAATTAGCTCTGTGCATGCGGAAAGGATCACTCATGATCTCGACAAATGCAAAGTCCCAACCTCTGCCTGATGGCTGGTGCTAAACCCCTTCCCTTCCGTTGCAGTAATGAGCCAGTGGGGTGCCCAGGTGGCACCAAATGCCAAGGGCATCCTGGCTGGGATCAGCACTGGTGCGGCCAGCAGGACTAGGGAGGTCAGTCTACCCCTGCACTGGGCACCCTCACTGCAAGAAAGAGATGGAAGGGCTGCAGCAGGGCCAGAGGAGCAACGAGGCTGGGGAAGGGACTGGAGGGAGAGGCTGATGGAGCTGGGGGTGTTGAGTGTGAAGTCTCAGAAGGGACCTTCTTCCTCTCTCNGGGGTGGTGTTAGGTGCTGGGCTGAGCTCAGAGGGCTTTACCAGCCTCAGTGAGCCTGTGTTTATCTCGCTGTTGCAGTGCCAGTGAGCTTTGGGTGTTAAAAAGGAAAATAAATGCTATTTTCTCCCCTTTCTGATGTTTGCTGCTCAGTGCCCACATTAGAGCTTTGCCTCTGGGGAGCCAGAGGAGTGGCTGAGAGAAAGAAACACAGCCCCGGAGGGAACAGTGCTCCATTGCCCTGTACTTGTGTAGTTATTTATACAGCTTTACCACAGGCAGAAATTGCTGTAATGTTCCTCTCCAGATAGTCCCACTCCCATTCACGGGGTGAATTTGCATCACGAAGCAGAAGGGTCCCAGAAGCAGAGTTTTGTCCCAACCAGTAAACGTTACTGCATCATCGACAGAGCTACCAGGAGGGTTACATCACCCGCTGCTACCGACGTGAGAGCGGTCTAGGATGCCCTGGCTCTACCCTCCTGGGCACTGTGCAGAGTCACCCGTGAGGGGAAAGCTGTCTCTGCTGTTGGACTCATCACCCCTGACTGTGAGCCTGCCTGGGTTTCACTCCCTACAAGGCTCTCAAAGCTGCCTCTGCCAGTTGGCAGTCACAGTACCAGGCAAAACTCGATGGGTGACCCCAGTATGAGAAGCGAGGAGCAGTGGTGGTTAAAGGGGGGCATAAGGGTCCTCTGAGCCATTTTCCTCACAAACAGGTCTTTTCACCACTAAACCCATCCTGCTCTGCTCCTGAGGCTGCAGTAGCCTCAGGCTCTGCTCTCTCCCTGCTGCTGATGACTGAAGTTGCAGAGCTTCAGCTCACTGCGGGCTGTGCGTGGTATTGCTCGGAGGAGGGACTGTAAATCAGAGGGCTGGCTTTTTCAAGCCAGACCCATCGAACTGTCTTCTGACTTCCATCTGCACAGGTGAAGCAGCCCTGGGGCTCTTCTCTGATTTGGAAAAACCAGCCCAACTCCCCCCCCCTCCCCTACTGCTTTCTCAGTGGAGCCTCTTGAGCTCAGTCTTGCTTTGCTGCTCTTTCTACTGGACTCAACCCTTGCTCCCAGCAGAACCTCTTGCAGAGGCAGCAGTAGGGTCTGACTGCAGAAAGGGAGGTTTGAGGAGAGTGAAGTTTATCTGAGCTCAGACAGGCTGCCCGGTGCTCGTGCAGAGATGCAGGAGGAGATTCAGCTACTTAAGATAGAAGCAGATCCAGCTCTGCCTTGTTCCTCCTCCAGCAGAGATAGATATCACCTTCTAGAGCAGACACTTAACACTGGCTTCTCCTGCTCCCAGCCCCGTGCAGCAGCCTGTAATTACTTTTCACACCTTGGCTCTGTTTTAAGTCCCCTCTGTCTCATCTGTTAATCTGCTAACAAGCAGCAAATGGGTCTTAGAGTCGGATCCAAATGGGAGGCCGGGACCTAGCAGTTCACCTTCTGCAGGAGCAGCTCAGAGGGCACAAGTCTTAATAACTCTCAGGTATCGTGAATCCACGCGTTCCTTACGGCCCGGCTGGGAGAGGGTGTTTCAATATTAATGCAGCAAGTTGTAAATGGGCTGAGAGCTGATGGTGTAAAATAAGCTTTCATTATCTTTCGGTGCCAGTGAGATGATTTAATGCGAGAGGAAAGGGACCAGTTTTACAGCCTGGAAGCATCTTCCGTGTGGCTGCCCCAAATGATCCTCCCTCTGCCCCTGGCTGGGATGGAGCTCTGCTCACAGACCCATCGCCTGGGTCTATCAGGCACTGCCTGATACTATCTCGCTCCAAAAGTTTGACTTCATAGGTCAGATCTTCTCTGTCTGGACATAAGTGAGGAGCAGTGCTCTCTTTGCATCTCTGCTGGCTCCTCCAGCAGTCACCGCTGTGCCTGGAATATGAAATGTAGGCTTGGTCTGAAGGCAGCAGCGGCAGGAGGAGGGTAACCTCCCTGCCTGTCATGTTCCTCCTGGCGCTGACTGGGTTTCACAAACTCGGGCCAGCATGTGCTGCTCATCCCGATGAGATATCGCTCCTTTGCGTCAGCCCGGCTTTGATTCATTTGTCCCTTTATTTATCTATCCAGCATCCTCCCCCCCCCGATTGTTTGCATAAGAATGGAGATTAAAACTTCAGCAGTAATAGCTGGGGCTGAAATTGGATTCTAAGCTTCCTGGGCTATGGGATGATTAGAGTTGTCAGAGCATGTTCCCAGAGAACTCTTCCCCTCGTTAGCAGCCCCCGTGTCCTGTGCCCCAGCCCCGCTTTCCCCGCAGATTAGAGGAAGATTGTCCTTTCATTTTCATACCCTGCATCTCTCCCTGGCCCGAGTAAATCAGCAGGAGCTGCTGGTGCCCTTTGTCCTAAGTCTCTCTCTTCCAAAGAGCTGCCGCTGCTGTCTGACCTTTTTCATTTTCCATTGTTAATCCCCCCCTCCTCCTTCCTTCAGTGGTCTGTTCACTTACTAATCCCAGCTGTCGTGTACGGAGATGTTAAGAGATGGAGATCTAATCTCGATGCAGTTTTCATTCCCTGTCTAATGTATTTAGAGAGAGGATAGAAGCTGCTTTATTCTAATGGGCTCTTAGTGAAGCAGGATGCCAAAGTGCCCATCGCTACCTGCCCAGGCAGGAGGAACCCAGCCCCGTGTGCCTTCCTTTGCAGCGGCCTTTTCAAATGCACACCAGCTTATAAATCGCTCTCTTGCCCCTCCTGAGAATTTCACGGAGGCAGAAGAGGTCTGTTAAAGGGGTTTGGAGCTTTTCCTGACCAACAAACTGCTTTAAATAGGATCCAGCCAAAGCTGGAGCTGCTCTGTGGGGATGGGGCAGAGCGGGACCTCATGCTCCCACATATCCATCATCCCGTGGTGGTACACACTGGAGCATGGGATTCTAATTTCCAGGGCAAAATCCATAGCCCTGCAGCTCTCAAATCATTTAGTAGCTGATGAAAACCCCGGGTTAGACCCTTAGAGAGGGAAGGACAGATGGTCACCTACAGCTCTCCCTTGAATGCTCCCACAAGCCTGACCCCAGGATGGGAGCAAGGTCTTCAGGCTGCTTGTTCGGGCACTTTTCTTACGTAGGTGGAATTTCCTCCCCCTGAAATAGCTTGATTTACCTGGAGTGTTAACTGCTGGATGCCTGTACAGCACCACTCCCCTCCCTGCCCCTCCAGTGGTCCACTGGAGGCCACCCAGCTGTGGTGATGGCAAGCTAGAAAGAAGCAGTGGAGAGGCTCAGTTGTGAGCAGAGTGGTTGCCCCAGTCCTCTGCAAGGAGCAGCTGCTGCTCCACTGTGCCTGTTAACTGGGATCAGTGGAGGGGCTCTGCAGATTAAGGATACCTCATGCTTATTCATCAACCCTTGCAGGGCTTGGATGTTCTCAGGGTGCTAAGAAGCTGTGATCTGTGGCTGCAGGCCCTGCTGCTCAAACAGTGACTCCTGGCAGCAGGAGGAATCCACAGCTGGGGGAGATGCAGTACTGGAATGGGACTGGAGGAGCTGGCAGGGAGCAGAGGCTTGGAGAGGTGGGGGGGGATTGACAAGCCCGAACGTCACAAGCGTGTCAGCACTGCCTCTGTTGTGATAGGTATTAGTCATAAGTATAAACTGCAGGGAGATTTGCATTTTAGTCTCTTTATCCTCCTTCAATCCTGAGCAGCCCCTTCTGCCCACCCCACTCTGGCATATTTAAGGGGATTTGCTGCATTTTTAGTAATTACAGGTCCTGGAGAGCAGGGAGCTGGTTGAACTGGCTGAGGGCAGGCTCAGGACTGGGGATGCAGAGCCTGTAGAGGCAGACACCCGCATGGCCCCACTCTGGTGTGTGGCTGGGTGAGCCCTCGGGCTGCTCGGCAGGTGGTTCTCCCTGGTGTGAACCCACACTTCTGCCTTTGGGGGGGGAGTTCTAGGTTTTCTGAGGGTTCTCTGCCCCTGCTGCATCCCTGGGGCACAGGGAGGGGTGAGGGACAGCGTGTAGTGCCTTAGCTGGGAGGCGGTGGCTCTGCAGGGCTGCTTGTAGGTCTCAAATGCAGCGTGAGCTACGGTCTGGATTTGTCTGGTGTCTGTCGTGCACGGGTCTCATTGTGTTTTATGACCTTTAATTAATTAAGCTTCATAAAATCCTAATCATGCAGGAATTATTCATCCTGGTTTAAATTAACTGGCCAAAGCGAGGTGAAACATCTTGCTAGCCTGCGGGTACCTGATGTGAACCCTGACGTCCTGCTGCCTCCAGCCTTGCTGGCACCCAGCAGGAACATTGGCTTCACTGAGGACATCAGGTGAAGTCTCGAGAGAGAAAGTTCCCGAGCAGAATCTCCCCCCCCAACCCCGGGCAGATGGATGCAGTGACTCTGACCCATCCAATTCACGTGGGTCCTGCCCTAGGACCGAGCCTCGGCTTTTCCTCTGCGAACAAACCCTCCCCCTCAAAGCAACAGTGAGAATTCCCTCTCTTGGTTGCTGTGCCAAACTCCTTCACATGACTCCTTCAGTTCTCTCTCTCAAACGCAGAAGGCAGCCCTATTTTATCAGCCTTAGCCTGGGATTTCTTGGCATTAACTGACTTTTAAGTTTCTTTGGAAGGAGAGTCTGTAAGTGGTTATTTAAAGCTCCGCTGCACCTCCCTTGCGGGCTGGACCACATCTCTGTCCTTCCCGGGAAGGCAGCGATGCTGATGAGGATGTGTGTTCGGGCTGTGTTTCACCCAGCACGGGTGGGGGATGACTGGTGGATGCTGCAGACACTGTGCTCTGTGTGTGTGTGTGTGTTCATCACCTTCCCATCTTCACCGCTGGTGCCGTTTGGCACCAGAGCAGCAGAGATCTGCGACCACAGCGGTGGCTGCAGACGAACGATTCCTCAGCCAGAGAACTGAGCTCACGTAATCTTCATCTTTGAGTTAACAACCCCAGCCCTCTGAGTCTGCGCTTACTGCCTCTCTATGTGAAGTATGGGCTGTGAGGAGAAGTGGTTTGGCTCAGTGATGAGGGAAAGCTGCTGGTGTAAGGTCACAGAATTAGTGAGGCTGGAAAAGACCTCTGGGATCCAGCCCAGCCTGCGACCTGACATCACCACGGGTAGAACGTTCCTGTCGTGTTCACAAGCACTGGAGATCCCCTCTCTTACCACAACAGCCCATTCTAGCATCACTTTTGCCAGTGAGTGTGTTACCACAGCCCTGGGAGGGGGGGATTGTGGTGCAAGTTGTATTAGGAAGCTGCACAGAGTGCAGTCGAGAGGCTCTGGCTGAAATGCTCTGAAGGCTTTTTGAGCAGAGTGAGCCCAGGGCCTGAGAGAGCAGGACATGGGGAACTGCTGGTTGGGAATAGCTGTGCTTGAGGGGCTGCCGGTTGGCGCTGATAACCTTGGGTTTTCCCTGAAAGGGGAAGATGAACACCCTGAGCACCAGGAATAATGGGTCTAATATTTCACGTGGCGCTGGAGCTTATTGCTGAATCCTCTGTTTGACACTGCTGAACGCTCTGTTTTATCATAGGCTGACGAGCTTGGGGGATGGAGACCTGTGTGTGGAGGGGAAGTAACGGGGGGCTGACTAGAAGTAATTATAGCGAAGATGATAATAAATACATCAATTATTTATAGATTATAGATTGCCATTTCTCCCCATCCCTCTCTCTCTACCCGGTTCACTGCTGACTGACTGCACACTCTCAGCTCCGCAGTGGAGCACTGGTTTCCCAGAAGGAAGCCAGATCAGGAGGGTCCTGGTGATCACAGGTGCTACCCCTGAGCATCACCACTCCACATACAGTGCCTGAAAGGTGGGATGGAGAGGCCACCTTGCGTGTTCAGAGAAGACCATGGACACAACTCCCTGTGATGCAGTTGCTGCCCTCAGATACAGAACCCCAAGATGACTGAGGCTGGCAGAGCCCTCTGAGCTCCTCCAGCCCAGCACCTAACAGCCCCCCCAGTGGCCACCCCAGGGCACTCAGGGCCACAGCCAGGCTGTCCTTCAACACCTCCAGACACAGGGACTCCCCCACTGCCCTGGGCAGTCCAGTCCAGGCTCTGAGCACCCTTTCCCTGAGGAAGGGCTTCCTGACAGCCAACCTAACCCTGCCCTCTCATCCTGACACTGTTTTCCTGGGAGAAGAGCCTGACCCCCACCTGACTGCACCCTTCCTCGAGTCAATTTGTGAGGGGAGAAAACATGTCTGGGGTTGTCTCCTTTGATTTAAAGTGCCTTTTCTTCACTGGCCACACTACTGCAGTCTTTTGTCTCGGTAAGGACGCAGAGAGCTCGTAGCGAGGGAGTTGGACAAGAAAACAGATGAAGTTTTCCTCTTCTTTTTCCCCTCTGTGTGAGAGTTTCTGCCTCAGTGCCTAAGTGCCCATTAATTTCCCCGCTGTTGTCTGTGCAGCTTTATTTTACTCTTCTCCCAACGTTTTACTGTCCCCCTGGGATAGAGGCTCTCATTTCTGGAGAGCTGCGAGTTCACAGACAAAACCTGATGCTTCCAAGTGGCCTCAGATGCTTGAGCTCTTGCTTATGCTGTGGCAGAGGGATCTGGACTGGATGATCCTTCACATCCCTACGGATTCTGTGGTCCTTCCCAACCCCATCTCTCTCTGGGTCTGCTTGGGACTGCTTGTGTCTTTGTTTGACCTCTGCTCTTCTGCGTGAAACCTGCGCCGCCGTAAACCAGTCGGTTAACACCCTTTGCTTCCTCTCTTGAGAAGAGAAGGAAGAAGAGCGAGCTCCCTGCTTGTTTATTCCAACAACTGGTGATGTTCAGCATTCTCCCAAGATGCTGTAAATCCCACCTTCGGCTCTTCCCAATAAAATCCTGCCTTTACCTCTCAGGAAAGCTGTTTGGAGGGCACTTAGCAACCGTCAGAGCCTATTTTTAGCTTCTCTCGGGGTGTAATGTACAGAGTGTAATAATCTCCTGCTCGAAGCCTTTCTCCCTTCCTCCCAGACATGTGAAATTGCTGCTGTTGAGCTGGCTGAGCCCTCAGCGGTGCCCACAGCTCACTCGCGCGGTGTCTGCACATCTCCCGTGCCGGTGCTGTTCCTCTCTAGCAGGAGGGTTTGTTACGGGCAGACCCGACCGGTGTCAAGGTGCTGAACAAGGGAAACCGAGCGCGGGGTGTAGCTGCCTCTCTGAACACAGAGCTCGTTGTCAAGGGTGTTGTAGGACAGGGAACTGAAGAGATTCGAGGAAAAGACTAGGTGGATACCCCCAGGACTTCAAGGAAGGGGCTGTGTGGTGAGTGGAGCCTCTCTGCATCTCCTGCGGCTGGAAAACTGTTGGAATTGCCCTCGGTCCTGAGATCCACTTTGCATTTCATACAGTCTTGGAATCATGAAATGTTTGGGGTTGGGAGGGACTGGTAGAGATCATCTAATCCACCCCCCTGCGCTAAAGCAGGATCCTCTAGATCAGGTCTCACAGGAACATTCAGGGCAGGAGACTCCTCAACCTCTCCAGGCAGCCTGCTCCAGGGCTCTGTCACCCTCACAGTGCAGAGGTTTCTCCTCATGGTGAGGTGGAACCTTCTGTGTTCAAGTTTATCCCCATTATTCTCCTTGTCCTGTTACTCTGCCCCACAGAAAAGAGAGTGGCCCCTTCCCGTTGACCCCCACCCCTCAGATGATTGCAGACAGCAGTCAGACCCCTTTCAGTCTTCTCTTCTCAAGACTAAACAGCCCCCTTCTCTCAGCCTTCACAGGGGAGATGCTCTAGTCCCTTCATCATCCTTGTAGCTCTCCTTTGGACTCTCCTCAGATGATCCCTGTCTCTCTTGATCTGGGGATCCCAGAACTAGACACAGTACTCCAGGTGTGTTCTTACTAGGGCAGAGTAGAGAGGGAAGAGAACCTCCCTGGATCTGCTGAACACACTTTTCTTAATGCAGCCCATCTCTGCAGATGCTCTGCTCCCCCTCAGACACTGAGAGCAGGGCACTTGCTGGAGGAGTCAGGTCTGCAGCAGCTCTCAGGGGGTGCAAGGGAAGATGTGGCTTCCATCAATCCGTCTGTGTTCTCTGAAACTAAGTAGGAAGGATGATCTTACAACTGTAGAACTGGGTTGGGACACGAGTGTTCCCAAATCACTGCTGCCGTGTGCTGCGAGAGACCTTGGCGAAGTCAGTAAAGTCATTAACCTTCACGAGATTTAGTTCATCGCTTTCAGCTCCTATTTCTATCCTTTCTCCAACTCTTAGACAAAGCTGGAACAGAGACGATGTTTGTCTGTGGCCACGTCCGTGTGCTGGGGGCACCAGTCTGGCATAAATGCCTGCGGCTGCTTAGCAGCTCAGAGGCACCATAGAGTCCTAGAACCCTTCGGGATTGGATGGGACCTTGAAAGATCATCCAGTCCAACCCCCCTGCCACAGCAGCATCACCCAGACCAAGT
>VZRI01002982.1:167179-181729 GCA_013397515.1 Upupa epops
CTGAACAAGGGAAACCGAGCGCGGGGTGTAGCTGCCTCTCTGAACACAGAGCTCGTTGTCAAGGGTGTTGTAGGACAGGGAACTGAAGAGATTCGAGGAAAAGACTAGGTGGATACCCCCAGGACTTCAAGGAAGGGGCTGTGTGGTGAGTGGAGCCTCTCGGCATCTCCTGCGGCTGGAAAACTGTTGGAATTGCCCTCAGTCCTGAGATCCACTTTGCATTTCATACAGTCTTGGAATCATGAAATGTTTGGGGTTGGGAGGGACTGGTAGAGATCATCTAATCCACCCCCCTGCGCTAAAGCAGGATCCTCTAGATCAGGTCTCACAGGAACATTCAGGGCAGGAGACTCCTCAACCTCTCCAGGCAGCCTGCTCCAGGGCTCTGTCACCCTCACAGTGCAGAGGTTTCTCCTCATGGTGAGGTGGAACCTTCTGTGTTCAAGTTTATCCCCATTATTCTCCTTGTCCTGTTACTCTGCCCCACAGAAAAGAGAGTGGCCCCTTCCCGTTGACCCCCACCCCTCAGATGATTGCAGACAGCAGTCAGACCCCTTTCAGTCTTCTCTTCTCAAGACTAAACAGCCCCCTTCTCTCAGCCTTCACAGGGGAGATGCTCTAGTCCCTTCATCATCCTTGTAGCTCTCCTTTGGACTCTCCTCAGATGATCCCTGTCTCTCTTGATCTGGGGATCCCAGAACTAGACACAGTACTCCAGGTGTGTTCTTACTAGGGCAGAGTAGAGAGGGAAGAGAACCTCCCTGGATCTGCTGAACACACTTTTCTTAATGCAGCCCATCTCTGCAGATGCTCTGCTCCCCCTCAGACACTGAGAGCAGGGCACTTGCTGGAGGAGTCAGGTCTGCAGCAGCTCTCAGGGGGTGCAAGGGAAGATGTGGCTTCCATCAATCCGTCTGTGTTCTCTGAAACTAAGTAGGAAGGATGATCTTACAACTGTAGAACTGGGTTGGGACATGAGTGTTCCCAAATCACTGCTGCCGTGTGCTGCGAGAGACCTTGGCGAAGTCAGTAAAGTCATTAACCTTCACAAGATTTAGTTCATCGCTTTCAGCTCCTATTTCTATCCTTTCTCCAACTCTTAGACAAAGCTGGAACAGAGACGATGTTTGTCTGTGGCCACGTCCGTGTGCTGGGGGCACCAGTCTGGCATAAATGCCTGCGGCTGCTTAGCAGCTCAGAGGCACCATAGAGTCCTAGAACCCTTCGGGATTGGATGGGACCTTGAAAGATCATCCAGTCCAACCCCCCTGCCACAGCAGCATCACCCAGACCAAGTGGCACAGGAACACAGCCAGGCAGGGCTGGAACGTCTGCAGAGAAGGAGACTCCACAACCCCCCTGGGCAGCCCCTTCCAGTGCTCCGGGACCCTCCCTGGGAAGAAGGTCCTGCTGAGATTGAGAGGGAACCTCCTCTGTTCCAGCTGGCACCCAGTGCCCCTTGTCCTATCCCCAGATGCCCTTGAACAGAGCCTGGCTCCATCCTCCTGACACCCACTCCTCACAGATTGAGAGACAGGAATGAGGTCCCCCCTCAGCCTCTTCCTCTTCTCCCAGTTCAAGAGCCCCAGCTCCCTCAGCCTTTCCTCAGCAGGGAGGTGGCCTTCCTCATCAGCGTTTGCTCCAGTGAGTCTTTCAGGCAGTTCTGAGTTAGCATGGCTGTTCCTAAGTCCAGAAAGCCTCATCCTGCTCACTGCTGCCTGTGGTGGGACATACCCCACCATCGGATGAGGTGACCGCAGCATTGCTCCACACATACCCATGTGTGTGGAGGTGTCAGCAGGTGCTCACGGGAGCCTGTTCAGACTCTGAACTCCACCAGGCAGAATTACTAGAAGGAGAAGTCATCTACTGAGGCCAGCTAGTCCTTTCCCAGAGCCCAGGCACTGCTGGGTCTGTTCGTTTCCTATCGCTGTGTTCTGAATGGCAGAAGCGATGGGGCTCCCGTTGCTCCTTTCTGGAGATCAAGTGACCTCCTGTGCCGGATCAGAAATAGACTTTAAATAATTCATTGAATAAAGTCTAGGAGTTTTGTAAATGTCTGTCTCATTCCCCGTGCTCTCTATTATTCCTGGCTTTCCTACCGACCTGTGGGTCGCATCCCACACAGGGATGCACAGGCGCATCCCTCCTGTCAGCACATCCCCGCGTCCTCCCTCCCCTCCGAG
Organism: Upupa epops; assembly: GCA_013397515.1. Classification (NCBI taxonomy): domain Eukaryota; kingdom Metazoa; phylum Chordata; class Aves; order Bucerotiformes; family Upupidae; genus Upupa; species Upupa epops. The sequence goes on from VZRI01002982.1 coordinate 169,366, forward strand.
CATCCCGTTCCTATGATCCCTTTTTCTCTTGAACGAGAGGACTCTTTTTTTTACCTAGGAAGTCTGATTTCCCATTCGACTGTGCTTTGCTCTGACCTGCCAGAGGACACAGACATTAAGTTCCCCGGCGTGGAACTGGCTTTACATCACAAGTCAGCGTGTTCGAGCAAATTGCACGGTGCTGTAAACATCGGGGCTGGAGCTCTGCTCTCATTTGTATCTGTGCAGTCACGCTGAGCCGGAGCCAGCCTGTGGAGCCAGGCATGCGCCTTCAGGACCGGCCGCTCCGTCAGACTAATAGCCTGCCTGGAGGCTCGAGGGGATGCAGCCCGATCAGGCTGGATGATGCAGGCAGAGAGCTCGGAAAGGGGTCTGGGTGGCAGAAGCAGCACGGGGGTTTGTTAAGGATCTGTAATCCCAAGCGCTGCTGCAGCCCTGTCCCTGCTATGGAAAGGGATGCTCTTGTCAGGGGTGTTTACCGCAGGCTGGGTATGGAACACGGGGTGTGTTTCCTTGCAGAGAAGCGTTCCTGTTTGATTTGGTGGTCTGGAATTAAATCAGGAGGAATGTTATTTAATCAGCGGGCACAGAAAGAAGGAGTAAACAGGCATCTGATCGATTCCTGGCTGTCACTGCGCAACATGTGAGGTCCCCTGGGGAGTCAGGAAGCTTTTGGAGAGCATCTGGCTCCTGTTCCCATCCCCATGGCACAGCTCCCAACACCTGAGGCAGCTCCTCAGTGGCCTCTCAGGAAGGTGCCAACCCAGGACTCCTCTGAGGATCTGTTTCCATCACTGTCTCTCTCGTGGGGAGCTCAGAGCAGGCTTGGCCCAGGCTAAGCAGGAGCAAAACACAGCCTCCTCTGAGCACCCGCAAGACCTCGTGTGAGCTCCAGTTTTGCCCACTGGTCGTGGTATCTCTGGGGTGCTGTGGGGAATTTGGCCACAAGAAGCTCCTGCAGCTACAGCCTGGGGGCTGAGTGGCTGGAGAGCAACCTGGCAGCACTGGGTGACAGCTGGCTGAACAGGAGCCAGCAGGGTGCCCAGGTGGCACCAAAGGCCAAGGGCATCCTGGCTGGGAACAGCACTAGTGTGGCCAGCAGGACTGGGGAGGTCAGTCTCCCCCTGCACTGGGTTCCTCACTTCAAGAAAGAGATGGAGGAGCATCGAGGCTGGAGAAGGGACTGGAGGGAAAGGCTGATGGGGAGAGGCTGAAGGAGCTGGGGGGGTTCAGCCTGAAGAAGAAGAGACCCAGGGGGACCTTCTTCCTCTTTCCACCTCCCTGAAGGGAAGGTGCAGTCAGGTGGGGGTCAGGCTTAGTTAGGGTATGTGTGTGCATGTACAGAGTCAAACCCACAGCTCCTCAACTAACAAAACCAAACCAGCCTCACAGAAGTAGCTGAGGAGCACCGGAGCTGGTTGAAACCTCGCTGTCGTTTCCCCGGCGCGAGCGTTTCCGTGTTGCAGTGGCTGTGGCACATCTCGTTTGACTTTATTCCCTGGTGGATGCTTTCCAGAGGATGTGGTACAGCTGCCGAACAATAAAGCCTGGTGCAAATTGCTTTCCAACCGCTAGGTAATTACAGCAGAATCTGATGCTAAATGTAAAGAATGCACTGCTCTTCTTTGTTTAATAAAGAGAACCCAGGTTCTTATCTGCTGCTTTAATACTCTCTCATTTGTCTGATTTTTCCAGCTGAGGGATAACTTCCCGTGGCTCACACCCAGGCGGAGCTGCTGGCACGTTCCACCTCCCCTCCAGAATCTACGTGTTCTGAGCATCAGAGCCTTCTGAGTATTTAGTAAGTAACTTTAAATATTGAACGTGACTACGCCGAGGCCACCGAGAGCGTTTCTGTCTCTGCTCGTTACCACATCTGACAGGGTATTTGATTTCAGCAGCCTGCAAGGATTAACTCCGCTGTTTGTCACTTTACTCAGTGTTTACTAACAAGAGCAGTGACATTATAATCATTCGTGTAGCCGGCAGAGGAGATACCAAGCTGCCCATGCCTCTTAGAGGGAGGTTTCTCTTGTCTCCTCGACACAAATGAGCATCCTGTGCTGCGGGGAGAGCGCTGGCGATGCCTCTCTGCTGCTACTGGGTGGGCTGGGATCGGTGGGATTCGTCGGCACAGTGGGGTGTGAGGGAACACGGGAGCCACGGAGGGCTCCAGGATCTGTGTGGGAGCTCAGAGATGCTTGAACCTGAACGGGAAGCTGGTTCCTGAAGAAAAGTTGCTGCCTGTGTGTCAGTGCCCGCAGCCTTGGGCTGGCGGATTGAGGGGAGCGAGGCGAGAGCAGAGTGAACAAGCTCTGGGATTCACTGCTGGGTTATGACTCCTCCAGGGCCTGCTAATCAGAGTCTGCTCTCGTTAGCAGGGCCGTGTAACGCTCGTGTAGTGAGCACCTATGTTTTGGCAGAGATGACAAGCCCTTAGTGAGCCTGGCACGAGACCAGCGGAGGGGGGATGCTGCTGCTGCCAGTCTCAGCACTTTTCCTTGTGCCACCCTCGGGTTGGAGACTATTGGGAGCAGCTCGGCCTCCCAGGCTGGGGAGGGGGATATTCATGGGTTAAGGCCATTGAGACAGTGGTATAAAATGATGCTCAGGGTTCTCTGAGATAAAAAAACCCCACGTGTAAACAAATGGGCCCCGTCAGCGGAGCTGGATTTGGTGCTTAGTTCTGCACAGTTACTCTGTCGTGTCGCTTGACTGTAGGAAGATGAGAAAATAAAGGCAGTCAAGGGGAAAATCAGCAGCAGTCATGTGTTCCTGTGAGCAGGAGTAGTGAAACCCGAAGCTGTAGCACTGCTCTGAGTGTCACTGGTGCTGCTTGGGGAGAGAACAACAGGACCCTGTTGGACCAGCTTGTGTCTGGGAGGTTTCCAGAGCTGCCCAGTGCTTTCTGGGGCTGGTTTTAGTCAGATGCTGTAAGAACCTTTCCAGTGGCTTCCTGACAAGACGTGGGATGGTGTGTAGGGTTTGTTGTTAGACGGGTCAGCTATTCACAGACAGAGCTGAGAGCTGGTGGAGGGTCTGGCAGCGTCAGCCCTTGGTGCTGGAATCTGTCTGCAATAAAACCCGTGCATCAGGGCTGGGGGAAAACTGCTCTCAGGTCTCTGGATGTTGCAGTGAGAGTTAAACTGAATCTACTCTGTTGCTGTTTATGACCTTCTCTATCTATTTCCCATTAACCTTTATGTGACTGATTGATGGGGATGCAGAAACAAAGAGGTGCAAACACCGCAGCGTGATTAGTGCAGAGGTTTCAAGCTCCTGCTAATCTACCACCCAGGCAGAGGAGCACTACCACATTACTCATCTCCCTGGGGTCCCTGAGTGTCCTCCAGCAGACCTCCCAGAGCTTGGGAATGCCAAGGAGAAGACAAGCAGCTCTGGTTGGCAGCCAGAGCTCTGACCCGCTCCCCTGGCAGAGGTGGTAGATGAGATGAAATTAAGCAAGAAGAGAGGAGATAAGATGAGGTGAGATTGGGTGAGACCAGAGAGAGCTCTCCTGTGCCTCCCATCGGGTGATGCTGTGTTCAAAGCAAATACCCACATGGCTCAGGAGGCAACAGAAACCCCGGGCAGATACTTTCTGACTTGCAGTCACGCTGCCTAGTAGTTGAAATGTGCAATTTCACATATGGCTAATAAACTGCTAATTAAAACAAATAGGAAACAGTCAACTAATCAGATCTCCTTGTTGCCATATGGCAACGATCCCTGGCAGCCTCCGAGAGAGGAGGCACCCTGTTGATACCAGGGACCCAGCAGGGGATGGGGGTGCAGCAGGGGACTGGGGATGGTTCCCCACTTGGTCCTCAAACACAGCCCCCTCCTTTTCTCTATTACTGTGGTTGCCATGAGACTTTACCACCTCCCATCATCTTCCCTCGTGTTACTGTAGAGTGGGTCTGGCGTGTGCCCAGACCTCCTGCTTTCCCCAGTCCCTGATCCCAGTCCCTGCTCCTTGCACTCGCTGCCAGTGGGAGGAGAAGGACGAGGGCGGCCGATGAAGCATCTGACTCGCTTCAGTGGCAGCTGAGATGTTCTCCTCGACTACAACATCTTTCGAGGTGCTTTCATCTGCATCCAGGCTGCTGAGAGGAGTGTTTGAGGAGGGTTTGAGAAAGGTCTAGTAAGTGCTGAGTAAACAGCTGGGAGCAGTGAGGGGGTACTCGGAGCATTCGGTGCAGCCAGAGCGGTTCCCCAGGCTCCCACCAGAGCTGGGGGCTTTAGAGATGAGAGGGAGATTACAGGGAAGAGCTCGACAGCAATTCACAGCTAGGATTTGCCTGCTCCAAGCTTTGATGAGGAGTGCTGTGTGCTAATGTGTGTGGCAGGGGACCAGCCAGAGTGGGGATAACATACAAGCAGTGTGACTGATTCCCTGATTCTAGAACTTCTTCCCAGGGAGGGTCCCGGAGCACTGGAAGGGGCTGCCCAGGGGGGTTGTGGAGTCTCCTTCTCTGCAGACGTTCCAGCCCCACCTGGCTGTGTTCTTGTGCCACTGGGTCTGGGTGATGCTGCTGAGGCAGGGGGATTGGACTGGATGATCTTTCGAGGCCCCTTTTGATCCCTAAGGATTCTAGGATTCAAACACAGATGGTAGGAACGATTTCTGCAGTGAGAACTCATTGCAGAATTCTATCTGACTCCTTTTTGTAGGAGACAAAGCTCAGTGCTCCTTGTGCAGTGGCAGAATTACAGCAAAACAAAACAGAAGTGACTGCCCTGCCACAGGGAAACGCTGGGCTGAATCCATCAGGACCCTCAGCATCGCAGCCATCATCCAGCAGAGCACTTAAGCACCTGCTTTACTGTAAGCACCGCTTAAATCAATGCTGATTTGCTTTGCTGGAGCAGGCACAGGGTTCCGTCTAGCTCAGGAGTCTGTCTGAGTGCCCCTGTTTTTCATCTCACAGCTCATCCCTTTCGCTTTTCCATCGTCTCCTCTTGATCCGCGGGACACGCAGAGCAGAGGTAGCTCCTTAGCAACTACTGGCAGCATCCTTGGCAGCCTGGTGCTGGAGAAAGAGGAAACCAAGGCACCAACTAAGCGATGCTGCTAGGGAGTGATGACTGAACTCGACAGAAAACACTGCTGCCTTTCCAAACTGAATTAGTCATGAGCCCATTGCAGTCGTGGCAGCTACAGGCACAGGAGGGGTTTGCCTTTTGCTGCTGAACAGCCAGCACCAGGGTGATCACAATGTTCCCTTCCTGCCTTAAGAGCTGTTTAACGAAGCCCTGGTCTCCTATGGCCCACTCTGTGTTTCTTTTCTGGTTCTGCCTTCCTGAAGGGCCCAGGGTCTGACCAGACCTCAGAAGGATGGATTTTCCCTCATACAGAGCTGCCTCTGACACCGCTGGGCTGTGAGTGAGGGGTGCTATAGGAAAGGGCCGTGCCCCATAGATGGGGTGCATAGGCTTTGTGAAAGCACTATGAAACCATATATATACACATACAGAGAGAGAGATCACACACGGAGTCTCCTTCAATGACTGTGAAACCATGGGAAGGGCAGTTAGTCACAGTCAATGAGTCTCATCCCCCAGGAATGGAGTGTCTGTGGCTGCACATTGACATCCACAACGTAGCTGCTCTTTCCTCTTCCCGAGCTGCGAGAGAAGCCAAACGCTAAGATCTGAACCATCTGCTCTCTAGTGGATTTCCCTTTTGGCCACAAGTCAGGTCCCCAGTGCTTCCCCTTCTAAGTGGGCCAGACAAGCATGTGGGGAGGCAGGATGCTGGTGCCGGCAGGGCTGCCCTCCCAAAGGAGCTGCAGGGGATTTTGTTTTCCTCCCATGAGTCCATCGCAGCCTCTGGAGGGAGGAGATGGGCTCGTTTTTCACTTGGAGCAGGGTTAGCACCAGGCTTACTACCTGGAGCAGAGGGGTGTGTAGCACTGAGTCAGGCTGACGTGCAGATGTCTCCGTGCCCTGTCTTCTACAAAGGACTGGAATCTGCCACTTCCACTGCTCTTGAGCCAGGAGGCAGCTGCTGCCTTGACTTCTACTTTGCAGAGTCCTCAGCTGGGTCTAAATGCTTCTCACTCAGCTCTGCCCCCCAGTGCTCCCAGTTAGGTCTGGCTGGGACACATCCATAGAGTGTCCATGGGGCTTTCTGTGCTGTGTAGCTAAAACTCTTACTAAAGAGGAGCCAGAGGGGGACCCCATGGCTGTTGATCAAGATGGAAAGGGTGGGGGGCAGGAGGAAGGAGCCAGGCTCTGCTCAGGGGCACTCAATGCCAGGACAAGGGGCACTGGGTGCCAGCTGGAACAGAGGAGGTTCCACATCAAGAGGAGAAGCAACTTCTTCCCTGTGAGGGTGCCAGAGCCCTGGCAGGGGCTGCCCAGGGGGGTTGTGGAGTCTCCTTCTCTGGAGACATTTCAAACCTGCCTGGACTGTTCCTGTGCCCCTGGATCTAGGGGCTCCTGCTGTGGCAGGGGGACTGGACTTGGATGATCTCTCAGGGTCTCAATTTGCAACTGGTGTTGGACCTGCTCGGCTCATTGCTCTCTTCCCCTGCACAAACTGCTTTAGAGGGAACCCGGGTGAGCACACAGAGGCCCCACCACCGTGTTCTTTCTGCATCTCACGCAGAAGAAAAGAGCCAGAGTTGAAAGTGCAAAACTGCTGCTGAATGTGAGAACATGTGGCCACAGGACTCCAGCCTCGTCTCGTGTTCTTCCCGAGCATCGCTGTGCTCTGAGGCTTGAAGGGAAGATTTGAAGAATGACAATGAGGTCATTTTTTCAGATATTCACAGACTGCTCTTCAATGTTTGATGAGCACCGTGGGGCTCTTGATGGGAGATGGCTTTGCAGCTCTACATGGGTTTTTAGTTTGCTTTAATTTGTATTTGTTCCAGGCTCATCAGGTGTTTGGAGAGCTGACTCGGGCTTCATGAAAGCCTGGCTCCACAAAAGCAGGACTGCGTGGTACGAGTCTCTCCTTGCCTTACTCCTCCTGGGATGTCTAAGCTGGTAGCTTGTGAGCGATACCAGTGTTCCCAGTAGCTCTGCAAATAATCAGCAGAAGCGACCAGTTGCCTCTGGTGTCTCCAGGGAAGAATTAACCTCAAGCCTCGGCCATGATTCAGTAACAAGACCCTCTCATAGGTTATTTATAGAATCATAGAATCATGGAATCATTAGAGGTTGGAAGGGACCTTGAAAGATCATCCAGTCCAATCCCCCTGCCACAGCAGCATCACCCAGACCAAGTCTCACAGGAACACAGCCAGGCGGGGCTGGAACGTCTGCAGAAAAGGAGACTCCACAGCCCACCTGGGCAGCCCCTTCCAGGGCTCCAGGACCCTCCCTGGGAAGAAGGTCCTGCTGAGATTGAGAGGNTGCAGTCTCACCAGTGCAGAGTAGAGGGTGAGAAGACCCTCTCTTGATCTGCTAACCAGGGACCCCCAGGTCCCTGTCTCCTCCCCTGCTCTCCAACAGGTCAGTCCCCACCCTCTCCTGGTCCCTGGGGTTGTTCTTGCCCAGCTGCCAGCCTCTCCCCAGCCCCTTGTTGTCCCTCCCTCCCTCCATCTCTCTCTGCCCAGCTCTCCAGCCTGTCCAGCTCTCACTGAAGGGCAGTTCATGACCCTTGAAACACCAAGCTAGAGAAGATGTGGTTATTGCTGCTGACGGGTGGAACCTATTGTGCAGGGATCTCTCATGAAGAGGCATGCAGGGCTGCTTGTTGCCTTTCCCCAGTGCTACCACATGGCAAATCAACCCATTCAGTACCCTCGGTCTACTCCTTCTTGGTGGCAGTGACTATAGCAGGGCCAGCCCCTGCAGTGACAGCACCCTGTGGCGACCAGTTCAGGTTCTGCTTTCTGGGAACTCTGCACCAGGACAGCACCTGCAACCCCCGTGTCCCTGTGGGACCCCCTCATCGCCTCTCCCATCCCCATCTCTGTTTCCCCTCGCTGTCACCCAGCCATGGGAGGCTGTGCTGCCTGACTTTGGGGTTCTGGGGGTTTCTTCCATCCCAGCTGTGTTTTATTCCTCTTGGCAACCAGCACTTTCACAACAAGAACCCTTCATTCCAGACTCTTAACCTGCTCCCTGCTGGATTCCAGACTGACACAGCCCTACCTGGCTATTAGCGAGGAGCAGGATCCAGCAGCTAAATATAGCAGGGACAAAGGCTCTCCTTGAAATAGCTCCAGCACGGGGATAAAATCAATGTCATTTCTCGCACGCTTCCTTGACAGGCGGTTGCTGGAGGAGCCTTATCTGCACCTGTCAGTGATTCTCTGATAGTTCTTGATTCCCATTAGAAAGCACCGAGACATCGATGCCTTCAGGAAGCCCCAAGCAGCCCTCTGCGCCCTGACCCCAGGCTGTGTCAGCCCTCCCTTCCACCCCTGCGAGGGTTGAACGTGTTTGCCCACGTGAGCTCTGCAGTGGGGCAGCTCGGGTCGGTGTCTTTGTCGCCGCGACGCTCTGGTTGCCTTGTGTACTTTGAAGTGAAGGTATTTGCTGCTCTGTGGAGAGGCGCCAGTATCCCTTTGGCATTTCAGAAGAGGTGGGCAGGATGAATTATTCATTTGAAAAGTGTGTGACATTCTGATGGAGCTTCAGCAAAGTACATTTAAACATTACAAACTGGGATGAATCAGTTGAAACTCATCGGAGCTTATCGTATATCAGATGAAATGACTGATATAAAGGCTAAAAGGCAAGAGAAAAGCTCTTCTCAAACCATTTCCAAATCAGACTCCAAAGCCACACCAAATATGAAAGAGGGTTTATTTTCAGATCTTTTAATGCCAAAGAGGTTTAGAGAAAATTGATGAAAACCCAGGGTTAGACCCTTCTTTGCTTAAAAGCCACAGAACCGCTGACGTCCGTCGCCCAAATAGGCAGAGGGGGAACGTGGGGACAGGCGGTGCTGCTGCTGGACTCTGAGGGCTGGGCTGGCTCAGGTGAACTCGGGTACAGAAGGAAGCACCAGGTTCACATAGACTGAGGAATGAGGTGGTAAAGGGCAGCAGCAGGGACCTCATGGAGGTGCTGCAGGGGTCTCCTTAGTCTGGTGTCTGCACAATCTCCTTGCGTTTGGAAAGCTGAGGTTTCCCCCCCAAACCCCAAAGGTCAGTGTTTTCCTAACTGAGATGGATCTGTAAAACAGATGTCTTGAAGGATAAAGCACTGGGAATCATAGAATCCTAGAATCCTTAGGGATTGGAAGGGAAAGATCATCCAGTCCAATCCCCCTGCCACAGCAGCATCACCCAGACCCAGTGGCACAGGAACACAGCCAGGCGGGGCTGGAACGTCTGCAGAGAAGGAGACTCCACAACCCCCCTGGGCAGCCCCTTCCAGGGCTCCGGGACCCTCCCTGGGAAGAAGGTCCTGCTGAGAGTGAGAGGGAACCTCCTCTGCTCCAGCTGGCACCCAGTGCCCCTTGTCCTAGCACCAGATGCCCTTGAGAAGAGCCTGGCTCCATCCTCCTGACACCCACTCCTCACAGACTGAGAATGGGATGTTTGGACTCAGAATTTCTTACAACCCTCATTCTTTTTATGAAATTCCTAAAAACTAGGATTCTATGGGGAAAACCCTTTCTAAATAGTCCAGTAAGGAGAATTTCTGCTCATTTCGAGTCTTTAAATGTTACTCCTTCACTCATCATTGTTCTGCTTCCTACTGGGGCATCAGGATGCCCCACGACTGCTGGAGTGAGCGTTGCCGAGGCTCCTGCTCGGAGCTGGCTGTGTGCTCCGTACAGCCATCCCTGCCTGCTCTGGGAGGGCTGGGCAGTGATTCAGCTGGAGCCTTGCAGTGCAATCCCTCATTTTGATTTCCCGTGACACTAAAATATCAAACTCCTGTCAAACTGCTCCCTCGTCTCGCTGTGCTGTCGGTGCCAATGAGAAATGGCAGCTGGAAGGGGCCCTCCGCTGCCTTCCCGAAGCAGCATCTCCTGCACATTGTCCTCCCTCCCTTCTCTTGTGATGCTGTGAGGTCTCTCTCGCTGTTTCTGTCCTGCCCATGTCTTTCCTATCTGAAGAAGGAAAGTCTTTCTAGCCTAAAGCTGAGCTTCAAACTGCTTTCCTAGCTGCAGCTTCCCTACAGGTGTAGGGATGATCAGAGGCTGTTTGTGTGGGGAGGCTGTGCAGGACATCAGAGCACAGATTACACCTGTCTGCCGGACAGAATCTGCTCTCAAGTGAAGCCCTTCCTTACGAGAAGGGGGAACTTAGAGCTCTGTTGCTCCTTCCTTGCTCTCTTGGGTCCCTCAGAATTATTTCTATGGAGAAGCAGGAGAGTTACTGCCAACAGGGGGCTCGGAGGGAGGGACAGCCGAGCTGGAGATGCTTCACTTCTTACGAGACAACAGAAATCGATCTTTCTCTCATCAGAGTGAAGCAGCAAATTACATTTGGCCTCTAACGAGACCCCGAGAAGGGTTTGGTGCCCCCCAGGTCGTTTGCCACCACCACCTTCTCTTAGAGCCTTTTCTATGTCCAGTTGCATTCCCAGCTTTTCCCAAGCCACTTGTGTGGAGCCATGGAACGCTTCTCCCATGTCAGAGGGAAGGCTGGTTTTACCCGACGTTGCCATGGAAACACCTGCTGGATACTGGGATGGAGATGGAGAGGAGCAGGCTGAGGGAAGGAAATGGGAGAGATGGAAAAGCGAAGGCGCAGGACCCCCGTGGGGGTTTTTGTCCCTGTGCTGGCAGCTCACAGCACTGAACCCAGTTTATTTCAGGCTTTATTTGCTCCGCTCAGAACCTCGGGTCAGAACCAGGCAACTCACAGCATGCTGCTGTGTGGGCAGCCAGGAAGAGAGGGCGAATGTTAGCCCTGATAACTCCATGCAGCCCCTTCCAGAGCCGGTATCTCATTTTTCCATGGAAAGCTGCTGGCAGCCCCTCGTCCCTTCCCTCAGCCCCTGCACAGCTCCTGCCTAACAGGTTGTCTTGGCAACATGTGGTGACTAGAGAGAGGACAAGGCAGCAGCCGGGCTGAGCGCTGAGATTTCCTAGAGGGACCCTTAGATCCCAGCTCCCCGCTGAGGATGCTTTCGGGCTGGGGAGGATGAGCAGCCGTGAGCACGGGGACTGCACAGGAGCACCTCTGTGCCTTGCAGAGTGCACAAACGCCTCACGCTGCTGCCTGCAAACCTGATGCTCAGTCCCTTCCTCTGCCAGCCTGACTCAGGCTTTACTCGTGGCCACAGGAGCCTTTCTGTTTCCCTCAGCAATCCTTGGCTCAAGCATGACCGTAAAAGCTTTTGGATCAAAGCACACGTCGTGCAGGAAACCGGAGAGGTATAAAGAGCATCTGCTGTGTTGAGTCACTAGTGTTTGTGCCGTGCTCCAGACCACTTGTGGATAAGCCCTGCGCTTGGTGCTGGGTACACACCGGTCTAAACGGAGCTCGGTGCCTGCGCCTCTCATTTCAAGCAGAGGGAAGAACACTGCCTGTGTCTGTGCTGCTCCCACAGCGGGGGCTTTGCAGAGCTGGGGGTGTCAGTGCTGGGAACACGGGAGGGGTTGAGGAGGATTCGGAGCTGCCAGACTCACTGCTCAGTGTTTGTGCAGCCCTTTGCACAAGGCTTTTGCCCTTCTCCTCAGGAAGATCAGAAGCCCCTGGATAACTCTCCGGGGTAGGTCTGGGGGGGGTGGATGCTGAGGTACTAGTGGCTGCAGACAGCTACAAGCCTTAGATGACTCCAAACGTCTTTCAGAGGTCACGTCTGTGTGGTTTCAGAGTTTCCTCTTGTGTTCAGAACTTGCAGTTCTGGGGTAGAAGGTGCCACTAGGTGACAGCCAGAGCAGGATGGAGGGCATCTACGTCTCCCCAGACACAGAGCAGCTGCCTCAGGGAGGCCACCTTCATCCTTGCTGACCAGAGCAGCACCGGCTTGTGGAGGTAGTACTGCCTTTGTCTCCAGAGTCTGGCTGTCCCCTTGTGTCACCCCAAGCCAACAAGACCAGGGCAGCTCTGAAATCCAGTTACCTGCAAGTGACAGTATCCACTGGGGACCTGGGTTTGCAAACTGAGCCCCTGTTGTTCCAGTTCCTAGAGTGGTTCAGGTTGGAAGGGGCCTTAAAGATCATCCAGTGTCAACCCCCCTGCCATGAGCAGGGACACCCCCCACTAGACCAGGGTGCTCAAGGCCCTAGCTAATCTGGCCTTGAACACTTCCAGGGAGGGGGCAGCCACAGCCTCCCTGGGCAACCTGGTCCAGGGTCTCAGCACCCTCATCATGAAGCACTTCCTCCTGACTTCCAGTCTCAACCTCCCCTCTTCCAGCTGGAAACCATTCCCCCTGCTCCTACCACTCCAAGCCCTTGCAAACAGCCCCTCCCCAGCTCTCCTGGAGCCCCCTTCAG
>VZRI01002984.1:392-48487 GCA_013397515.1 Upupa epops
GAGCAGGTCCAGAGGAGCAACAGGCTGGGGAAGGGATTGGAGGGAAAGTCTGATGAGGAGAAGCTGAGGGACCTGGGGGTGTTTAGCCTGAAGGAGATTCAGGGATTACCTTATCACTCTCTATAACTACTTGAAGGAAGGCTGTAGACAGGTGGGGGTTGGGCTCTTCTCCCAGGAAACCAGTGAAAGGATGAGAGAAGGGCCTGAAGCTGCCAAGGGAGGTTTAGGTCAGATGTTAGGAAGCCCTTCCCTTCCTCACAGAAAGGGTGGTTAGACACTGGAATGGACTGCCCAGGACAGTGGTGGAGTCACCATCCTTGGAGAAGTTTAAGAAAAAACTGGATGTAAATCTTGGTGCTGTTGTCTAGCTCATGTGGTGATGTTAAGTCATGGCCTGGGCTGGATGGGCTCAGAGGACTTTTACAGCCTCAGTAATAATTCTGTGATTCTGTGAACAACGAAATAAAATGCAGGTTGATCTACAATGTTTATGTTGACTTCAGATGCTTCTGGTTAGAGTTATCTGTGTTTTCACAGAAGAGCTCATCTACAGTATTGAGTTACATGAGTCTTGAATGCCGCTTAATAATGATAATTACAATGAATAATCAACCCAAAGATGCAGTGGTTTGATTCATGAACAAACACTTGCTTTGGTTGAAAAAGAGGATTTTCGTCTCATCTCCTGATTTCATGAAATCTTTGTGTAGTTTGTTCTTGGATTGTTTTCTCCTATACAATTATGCTCTTTAGGATCACTAACTAGCTTTCTCCCTACTCTTTGAAAGCTGATTAACATAAATGTTCTGGTTTGCCTACCCAGTTATGATGGCACTTTGAATTTATGACCTTCAAAAAACCTGGCATAAGTTAAAGCCGCAAAGCTCTCCCTGATAAAAGATAGTTAAAGATACAGACATATATGCTCAAAGGAATTTAGGCCCTAAACTATCACCCAAACTTGTGGCCATGTTCTGCTTCATCTGTGAATATCCCCAAAAGGATAAATTATGAGAGGAGACAACACAAGGCTGCACCAGGTTTTTTAACAGGAAGATACAGCTTGAGTAGGTCCCACAAGAGCTACTATCATCTAACTATTACACCAATAAAAGACGAATCCTTTGTTGCCTCAGCAGCTCCCAGGTTCATTCATCATCAGGTCTGACCACAGGTTCCACTTCCTCTGATTTTACAGAGCAGTCTACCCAGGGCTGGTACGGAAAAAAAAAGGTCATGGAGGGAAGGGGTTATCACTGTTATTCTTCATTTTGACCTTTTTCTGAAGAGAAAAACCACAACTATTCCTGGGTACTTTGAAAGGAGCAGAGTGTAAAAGACAAAAGTGAGTAAGCAGCTGGCAATGGTCTGCATATCGCTTGTAAAACTAGTATCAACCTGGAATGGTATTCCAATGACCTGGAAAACACAACTTTTACTAATATGGTCATTTCTAACAGCAGCAATGCCAAGCCTAGCATGATCTAGGTCTGTGAAAAGCAAGCTGGTACCACACAGCAGGCTCTGTTAAGTACAACACACCAGCCTATGAGTTCCACATGTTGTGCTATCTCACATACATTTGGAAGGCACCACATGGTAGAAGCAGCTTATTTGTGGCACTGGACTGTCCTTTTCTTCTCCTTCTTTCACACACACATTTTTCTCCTCTTTTTCAACTGTTGTTTGTGGAAAGACATTAAAATCCTCACACTACTGCAGTCTTCACAGCAAGAATCCAGTCTGCTTACACACGTTGACTGCTCTGTTAGCACAATGAGGAAAAATGCAATTCCATAGGACTGCTTAAATAAATAAATGCCTTTTCTACAATTCCAACCCATCCATCCCATGTGAAACTACAGAGACCATCCTTCTGCTTGATTTATGATACTCCGTTAGCCACAGAATTACTTAGCAAAATCAGTTTGGCTTGATGTAAAATTCTCTCCCTTCATCAGGAGGAAAAAATGGAAAAGAAAGCCCCACAAAAAGAAGACATTAATTTAGGAATAGTTGAGCTATCATTGACTTATCAAAATAAAGCCAGAGACATAAATCAATTCTACCGCCTGGACAAAGATAAATCAATAAAGCTCAGAAAGACAGTATTGATTCTGTAGCCATCACTCAAAGGCTCTTCATTTGATTCCTCAGCCATCTGTTTAATTGAAATGATAATTCTGATAACTTCTGGTAGGCCCTGTGCATGTTGACTTTGATGCAATGTTATTCAATCAAATCCAGATGGCAGATGACCTGCCATCAGTGAGGATCCTAAGCATGTTAGCCACAAGGATTAGTCTGGATAGATATATTTTGTATTACACAAGATTCTTCTGTCTAAACCTTTCCTTACGTGAACAAAAAACTCACTGGCTGAAGGTCAAGCCATCCTTTACTTCCAGCTAACTTTTGCTCTTACCAGTAGCTGAAGAGTAACCTAAATGGCTTAAAAGTGTTTGACATTCAACCTTCAAACATCCATCCTGCCCTCATTTCTGTATAGAGATTGAATCATTTACTTGTATATTCTCCTTGGATTGACCTATCAAACAAGAAAAAGTTGAGAAGCTCCTTCTCTATGGAGGTTTTAGTGTGTTTATGGCTGGGTTACTCAACCAAATGGAATGGAACACTGTTCACCTGAGAACCTAGCTAGTAGAGCAAAAGATGTGTAAACATTTTTCTTCTCTTAGAGGGTGGAGGATCTCTAGAACAGGCTCTCTAGAGAGGTGGTGGAAGACCCATCCCTGGAGCCATTCAAGGTCAGGGTGGATGGGGTCTGGTGAGCAATGGCCCTGCTTGGTGTAGGGGGTTAGACTAGATGACTTTTGGAGGTCCTTTCCATCCCTATGATTCTATGCATAGTGATTGTGGGAATCTGCAGCTAGGAAAAAAATGGCATGAGATGATGGAGCAACTCTACAGTGAAAAACTATAATTGGATTACATTGTTTCCTTGTTTTAGAGAAGTTCTTTCTCAAGGATTGAAATACAGACTCAGACAATTTCTATGAAAATGTACAACAGAAATCTGCTCAAAAAGACAGAGATCCTGATGCTCTATGGTAACCTCATTCTCCATCAGCAAACTGTGGTGGCATAACATGCTCTGCTCTACTGCTGGACAATCACAGGCACCATAGCGAACAGAGAATGAACATTCTTCTTCTTACAGGATAGAATTAGAAAGAAAAATAAAAATCAGAATGTGAGGCCATCAACCAAAAATTAAGCTCTGAAGCTTTCCTCACCACAGTTAACCTCCTTCCTAACAAGAATGGCTCAAAAACGTAATATCCACCATAACTAAAGTATCTAAGTCAAAGCTAGCAATGCTGCTAAATCAAGTTATGATACTGCAAGCAGATGAAAAGAATTTGGGCTACACTAACCCAAAGTCATAGAAAATAAATCTATTAAAATAATATAGAAATGTTATGGAATTGTAACATTTATTTTATATTTGTAGTATTTATTTTAATTAATATATTATTATTTTAGTACAATATAATTAGTGTTACCTTCCCTACTGGAACCATAATCAATTACACTAGAACTGGGAAATACAGAATGAGAAAAGCAGAGTCAACTTTAGATTTTCTATTCCTTCCAGGAAATAAGGACCAGTGGTTTTTAAATGCATATTTGTGCATGTGTACAGAGCAAAGCCATCTTTTCATTCCTTTACTGGACAGTCCTTTCAGCAGCCAGTTTCCCAATAGAAACCCAACAGGAGAGAAAAGAAGACATGAAGTTGACTGAAACAGTTTTCATCTTATTTTCAAAAATGTCTTAGGAGACACAGAAAGGAAAATTCTATCTTTTATTCTTGAAGCAAAAAACTGATCTGGCTTATAGAACTTGAAGAGACATTTGAAGAGGATGAGATGTATATCTTACTTAAAACTGAAAACAAATCTTTACATGAATGGAGGAATGAACTTGTAGCTGCACTAAGTGCTTGTGAATGCAAATGTTCTAGTGGTTGGACATAGCCTGAACATCATCTCTACCTAGGTCATGTTTCTTGTACCAGCTACTTACAGAGTTGCCTGTGATAGTGGTATCTCAGGTGTTGTCACGTTCACAAGAGTTCTCTTTTTCCTCTTTCTTCACAGCATTCCTGATCTGTCCGCTCTGTGAGTCTTTGTCTGCTGTCTCTTTTTAGTGCCACTGTGTGATTTTTCTCTAGCAAAACTATAGTGGTGAGTTCACTGTGCAAGAACACTTGTCCAAAGGGTCATGTGGACTATGAATATACTTGGTAAAACCTTTAATTCACTTCTCCTGGTCAGGAGATCTTACATTCCATACTGCTGAACTGATCCTGTTTTCTCATGTCACTGTCTACTGCAGGGCACAAAGTCAGTGTAAATGGGAAATTACGCTTCCTGCAATACCACAGTTCAACACCCAGGTACCATTAAGTAGAGAAAAATTTCGCTTAGAAAAGCAAGGAAAGAAATCACCTGCACTTTCTTCCCTCCTCTCCACACCCCCCAGCCCCCCACCCCCCTCCATTTTCAGAGCATCTAAAATACCAAGGGTTAAGTGCATATTGATGCACAGGGGCCAGTGTGAAATTTTACAGCTGGGGGGGAGACACTAACATAATACCACTGTGTGCACTACTTGCAATGCAGTTAATTGCCATTAACATCAATTAATCTGTTACTTACCAGCAAATACACTTTATTTATTGGGCTGAAATAAGTACATCAATTCACCCAACGTAGCATTTCTTAGAAAGCAAATGTCCCTGGGGCAGGTTTTTCTCATTTCAATGGTAATTTCTGTCTATCACAATGAAGGAACATGGAAGAAGGGATTTTTCAATGTGCAAAGCCTGCCAGTTACTATTCGCAAAGCTTATTATTGTCATTACTGGTATAGTTTGCCAGGGAATTGAGTGTTTCAAAGTGGGGAGTGGGCAGAGGACTCTATGCAATCAGTGTTCTGCATAAATATTGTTGGGTTAAACAGCCTCCTCACTCTTTTCACTGCAGAAAAATGGAATTTCAAAAACAAATACAGAGTCAGATAGTAGCAAAAAACCATTCTGCCGTGAATGCTGTGTGTAATCACATCCGATTAAAGCTAATAAATACCATTTTATGATGCAAGCCTAGCAAAAATCCTTTGGTATAATAAATATTGGGATAACCCATTTTTCATAGAGCTTTACCTTTTTCTTTAGCTATTGATTACTATTACAGAGTAGGGAATATTGACATGTGCATCAAACCATAACGAGTTAAAATCAAGTTTCAGATAGAGTATCTGTGGTTCGGCTCCGTGTTTAGAATTAAGCAGAGGCGCCACGGTTCTTCAGTGGATTCTGTAACTAGCTCTACCACACAGCTGTCATGCTTGACTGAACATCCAAAACCTCATTCTCCTGTAATCTCACCAAGAAGCGGTGACACTGCAAAGATGCCAGCCCTAGAAGGGGCTTTACCTCCCAGACAGGTTCTGCTAATCTCTGGCCTTCAGGCCACCTGTGCCTCCACACACAAGAAAACCAAAACCAGAGAAGAAATCTCATCCACAACACCTCATTGGCACAGGTTGAGGAGTGGAACAGAAAAATCTCTGAAGTAAACGACATTATTAAGTTTTAAAAAAAGGGACAAATGCAAAAAAACCCATCAAGGATCCAGCACTCTCACTGCCAAAGTGCAGACCTTCACTCCAGTTTCCCCATCTGCAGAAGTGCACAGGAGCAGACAGTGTATGACCACTCCAAATTAAGGTAATAATGGAGCAGTTAAAATCATATTTGAGATTATACTTTGTACACGACTCTGGACTCTGCCAATTCATCTGGGGAAAAGTGGGCATGCTCTCACTTGTTACTAACACCAAGTTCGCTCAGGATTGTGAGACCCCCTACACAATGAATAATCAGTGCAAAGTCTATCATTTTCAAACAAAACACTTTTTCCTTTTCTTTTCTGAACTGATGGTTCAACAATCATGGAATCATAGAACAGTTTCAACTGGAAGAGACCTTCATGATCATCAAGGCCAACCTTTTCCCAGCCCAATCAGCACCACTAAACCCTGTTCCCCAACATATCTACTCTTCTCTTCAATGTCTCCAGGGGTGGGGACTCAACCCCCTCCCTGGGCAGGCTATTCCAGTGCCTGATGACCTTTTCAGGAAAGAAATTCCTCCTGACATCCAACCTGAACCTCCCCAGCACAGCTTCAGGACATTTTCCCTCATCCCATCACTGTCCACTAGGGAAAACAGACCAACACCTACCTCTCTGCAGCCTCCTTTCAAGTAGTTGTAGAGAGCAAGAAGGTCTCCTCTCCATCTCCTCATCTCCAGGCTAAATAGCCCCACCCCCCCTCAGCTGTTCCTCATACAACACCTGTTCCAAACCCTTTACTACCTTGGTAGAAATTATTTCAAAAGAAACCTGAGAGCTTCTGCTTCAAAATGGTGTTTCATTTACAGATTCATTTCAGTTAAAAATGAAAAAAATAACTAAAATGAACTATTATATCTTAATTCAAGGGACTTATTCTAGTTTCATCAGGGGGACTGTAATTACCCCATTTCACATAGTGAATAGAAACCACAAAAGATGAATCCACTCAGCAACTAAATATGGTTCTTGTAAGGAAGTGGATGTACAGCATATTTCTCATATGGATGTATTGGGTATTTCTTGTATGAACAATAAAATAAAGATTTAATCCCTGCAAAAGCAGTTTGCTTTACTTTCACAATTCCTGAAACAAATCCATACAAAGAGGAAAACTTGGGTCTGAAACAGAATGACTTCAGTTATATGGGCTAACCAAGACCACCAACACATTTACCCTCAGGTCACGGGTAAAAACTACAGTTAGAGTCCAAACCACACATCATCTCCAGCTACAGCTGGACAAGTGGTACCACATGGAGAACAAATTCAGAAGATGTTTGTAGAATTAGATGAGAGTGTAAGAATTTGAAATGTAGATTCTTCCAAAGCAGAAGTGCCTCTACCTCTGAGATATCTCTAAGTAACGATGCCAAAAAAACAACATTAAAAATCAAATATTATTCTCTTTCCTTCTCAACATTTGCCAGTGAATAGCTGGTGCAAAGGTCTCAATTATCAAAAAACTATTCTTAAACGTCCGGCTTTTATGAAACCTTATCAAAAAAAGAATAGGATTTTAAGTTAAAAAAATGTTATTTTTCACAATTAATGTGACCAAATGAACAGCTAGAAAAGTGGGAATCACGGTAATCTTTAAATACTTTGGTGTTAATTTATGAGAAAAAGAAAGTAAAAAAGAAAAGTGTAAGAGAGGCAGTGACTGTTGGAGGAGCATAAGAAAAAACTCACATGATCCCAGAACAATTGAGGCTGGAAAAGCCCTCTGAGTTCATCCAGCCCAGTCCAGGATGTAAAATCACCATAGCAGCCAGACCAGGGCACTAAGGACCATGTTCTTCAACACTTCCACCACTGCCCTGGACAGTCCATTCCAGGGTCTGATCACCCTTTCCATGAGGAAGGGCTTCCTAACATCCAACCTAACCCTTCTCTGGCCCAGCTTCAGGCTCTGCAGTCTCATCCTGGTGCTAGTTGCCTGGCAGAAGAGTCCAACCCCCTCCCGAATGCAACCTCCCTTCAGGGAGTTATAGAGAGGGAGGGAGAAAGTCCTGCTTGAGTCTCCTTTTCTCCAGGCTAAACAGCCCCACCAGCCTCTCCTCATCAGACTTTCCCTCCAGTCCCTTCACTAGTCTCATCATTCTCTGGACCCACTCCTCTCCCATCAGTAGAGACTTGCTGTGCAGACTTCAACATCTAAATCATTCTCCAAATGAATCTTCCATCTTTAATCTTCTATCTAAATCTGTCCCTGCAGCTGCCTGATGAATCTAGTGGCAGCCATAACATTAAAATAAACACTTAGTAGTTTAATTTGTGTTTCACGGCGTACTTTCAGAGCTACAGAAACCAACAGATACCACAGGCCCAGAGAAACTCTTGCATAGTTTACCATTCTACTCCAATTAAATATTCATTTATTCCAATGTTAGGAATTAGGAAGGGTTCTCATTAAAAAGAGCAAACAAAGACAGTACAAACTGTACTGAGCAGAGTTGATAAGAGAGGGAGGGATTTTCAGATCTGTTTCTCATTTCTGTGACTGAAGTCTGTGATCTAGTTTTGCTCTGGAGCAGAGGTTCACTGCTAAACCCAGGTAATGGAACCGTCTGCCAAGAAAAAAGAGACTAGGAATGGTCAGGAATGTACTAATTTCATCAAATCAAAGTGCAGAACCATCAGTTCTGTTAGAACACTTGGATTTCACACTGAGATACTTACGGGGATAAAATAAATTGTTTCAAACACAGTAATTGTCAATTTAACAGTGTTACTTGCTAATTCAGAAAATACAGACAATCATGTGCACCGTATCATACAGGGAAAAGTGGGAATGAAACAGGAATAGCAATAGTGGGTTTAATAATGTGCCCTGGCACAGAGGCCCTGGCTGGGTGCCTGCCTATGCAACACATCTCTGACAAGTTACTGAATCTCCCAGCAGGAGACTAATTGGGGAAAGGGTTGGCTAGGAAACAACAATTCCATTGCAGGAGAGGCAGCGGGATCATGATAATTTCACACGTCCTTTGCTCTATCAAGACAAAAGTGAGATCATTGCAGAATCGTGTCAAGGCCAGAAAGACACACTGAGACGACCCATAATGGCCTGGTGGTTACGGCACTGTGTACGAGATGAAGCTTAAGCACGAGCCTTGAACAGAGCATGTGGTTTATGCCACATCTCCAGCAAAGATCTTAATAACTGTATCCTGACTCCCCCTCTCCTAGCACTAGCATCCCATCCTGACACAGAAAACAGCTTTATTTCAGCAAAGCCATGATTTCCCACAGTCATGCAAAGATGAGCCTTTTTTCATCAGTTTTTTTAAGATGTCCTTGCCCAGCGTCTTTCGAAAGCCACTTCGAGGCCACCAGAGCACAAAGACACACAACTTCTGGGAAGCGTTCGGTAAAAGTGAGGGCACAGCAGCTGTGAATAGAATCATGGAATCGTCCAGGTTGAAAGGGACCTCCAGAGGTCATCTAGTGCAACCCCCCTGCAGGGAGCAGGGACAGCCTCAACTAGGTCAGGTTGCCCAGAGCCTTGTCCACCTTGTCCTTGAAGATCTCCAGGGATGGGACCTCAGCTCCCTGCCTGGGCAACCTGTTACAGTGTTTAACCCCCGTCCTGATAAAGTATTTCTTCCTAACAGACCATTTCAGTCTTCCCTTCTCTAATGTGAAAATTGGGATAAGCTGTGTAGGATTTTTAAACCAAGCAAGTCAAAAGCCTTTGGATATCACACAAATGTAATGAGATCTGTACTGGCCCACATTAATTATTAGAGGGAACCATACAAGAAGACTACAAGGTAGTTTTTAAGTCTACTAGTTTTTAATCTACCCAACATTAAGATACCCTAAAAATATAAGGTCTCCCATCAAGTTCTTGAACACCACTGTTCTTCCTGTGTTCATAGAATCATAGGGTTGGAAGGGAGTTCCCAAGGTAATCTAGTCTAACCCCCCTGAAGGGAGCAGGACTTTCTTTTAAATTTTGAGGTCTTCTCCCCAGACAAGACTGTTTCCCACCATAACATTTCATCTGTATGAATAACAACTCTGAAAGATCACCTTATAGGGAAGTTGTAGGGAAGTTTTCATTATTTTACTTTTGCTTGGGAAGAAAAAAAATAGAAAATAGGATCATTCATTTGAAGCCATCTCAAAATTCCATAAGCAAAGAATTATGCTCCTAACAGTTTCTGAGAAAACAAAGGCTGTGTGTGAGCATCTAACACTGCCTCATCTGTACTAATGCTTTATTTTCAAAATTATACATCACTTCCCAATAAAACATCATGCACTGTGCCTTTAGATACTCTTAGTTAAAAGCAGAATGTCTACTGCTGGGTCTGTGAGTGCATTAAGAGGAGTATGTCCAGCAGATCAAGAGAACTTCTCCTTCCCCTGCACTCTGCTCTAGTGAGACCTAACCTGGAGTATTGGATCCACTTCTGGGCTCCCCACTTCAAGAGTGACAGAGATCTGCTTGATAGAGTCCAATGAAGGGCCATGAGGATGATGAAGGGAGTGGAGCACTTATTCATCTTATGAGGAAAGATTGAGAGACCTGGGGCTTTTCAGTCTTCAGAGAAGGCTACAAAGAGACTGAATCCCTGTCTAAATCCATGAGGGTTGGGTGTCAAGGAGACAATCTCTTTTCAGTTGTGCTCTGTGATAGGACAAGGGGCAATAGGTGTCAACTGGAGCATGGAAAGTTCCACCTCAACTTGAGGAAGAACTTCTTTACAGTAAGGGTATTTACAGAGCATTGGACCAGGCTGCCCAGGCAGGCTGTGGAGTCTCCTTCTCTGGAGACTTTCCAGACCCATCTGGGTGAGTTTCTGTGTGACCTGCTCTAGAGTCTGTGGTCCTGCTAAAGCAGGGGCGTTGGACTCACTAACCTCTGGAGGTCCCTTCCAACCCCTAACAATCTGCATCTGTGTCTATGCTGCTTCTCCCAGTCAAACGGAATCCAGTCGAGATGTTTAGACAAAAAGAGCAGAGATCTGCTTTTACTTACAGCTTAAACAAAACAAAAAGGGTGACAATTTACAGCCTTTTGTAAGCTGGCTAATTTTGAAGCCAAGTTACCTCTGAATTTTAAATGAAGGGGACTCTGCCACTAGTGGAAAAGAATTTCACCATTTGCCTGCTGAGTAAATTCTGGAAATAAGTATCTTGGAAAAGAGAGATCTTATCACATAAAATGTTTCACTTAGCACAAATATTCTGGCCTACAATGATACTGTAAGTGATACAGAAACACAGGATCTGGAAAGAAATTACAAGCCGTGGTTATTTAGTTTCCATAAAATGGGTATTATCTTTTGTTTAACTCTGCCATGTCGTGATGTTTGACAATGTCATACACAGCTCCGCTTTTGCACGCCAAGCAAAATGCGTGGAATTTTCCATTTCTTGAGGCAGGGCCCAATACCCACGTACCAGGAGGCTCACAGGGAGCTGACAGGGGCACAAATGGCAGTGCTGAGAGCATCCTGGGGATAACTCAGCCAGCACAGCCACGCTGTACAAGTCTGAGGTGTCTGGCAGGACTGCTCACAATTCTTTGGTCTTTATGTTCCATAACCAGACCCGCAGCAGGCACCTTTCGCCTGCAGCCCTGTCTATTAAACAATGGGATTGTGGAGATACTGATAGCAGATGGGAACTGAGATTCTCTGCATTTTCCATTCCAGGAACACTGTCTGCTGCAGAGTGAAAGAGCTTTAATGCCAGACCAGGCCATTTAGCTTCAGCATTCCTGGGTGTGGGCAAAGCCTGGTCTTTCTGTCACACTTTCTCTCTCCCCTTATCTGCTTCTACTGTGACACAACCCCTGGAGAGGCCAGGGTGGACATTGGGACACCTGTGTTCCTCACTGGAGGAGCTAAGGTTTCCCATCCTCCCAGGAGTTCCTGAAAGGCTTTTTTATCCTTATTGAATGGGCCCTGAGGCCTCGGAACAGGCTG
The DNA here is from genome assembly GCA_013397515.1 of Upupa epops. NCBI lineage: Eukaryota > Metazoa > Chordata > Aves > Bucerotiformes > Upupidae > Upupa > Upupa epops. The sequence goes on from VZRI01002984.1 coordinate 11,998, forward strand.
CCCAGGGAGGAGACTGAATCACCATTTTTGGACGTGTTTCACAGTCATGAAACAGAGACAGGGTTTAGCAGTGGGTTGGGACAGTTGGGTTGATGATTGGACTTGATGAGCTTAAAGGTCTTCTCTGACCTAAACAATTCCATGATTCTGTGATCTTAACACTCAGACCCAACTCTTCTTCAATCCACATGACTCTGACAAAGCCCTTGAAGGGCATCTCCCCACCTCTGCAAAAAAACAGAAGAGAAGAACAACTGTCACATTTAACACAATATTCAAACTTACTTTTCAACTGCCTCCATGTCATCCCTGTTTTGACATATTTGCGGTGGATCTCTGTGAAATATTTAAATCAAAATGTTTATGGAAACAAATACCAAAACAAACTCTTTCCAAAACACAGAAATCAGTGCAGGGGGAATGTCTGCAAATAGATTTACTATGTGGCCTCCTCACATTACAACATCTAGAAAAAAAAAACCAACGCGTTTCCAAGCTCTTCTAAATTTCCTGATCTTTATTAAATATCCCACTTCCTCCCCACCCCAGTCCTTCAAAATTCTATTTACTAAATTTTCCTCTTTGTTGGCCTGACAAGCATTAGTCAAGGTGGATTATAGATTACTTTTTCCCCCCTTTCTTTTTTCAGAGCCTTTCCTGCTGGCACTTGACTGATGTACTAATATTGTTGGTCTTAAAGCCTTAAGTCTCAGAAAATAATGTAGAGGAGAAACAGCAACTTTCAAAAAGTTATATAAAGAGGAAAAAAGGGAAAGAAGGAGCCCAATTGAAGGGCTAAATTGAACTGCTTAGATAGAATCCATCTTCTGAGAAGCTACCAAGCTGGTGTCAATCAACCACGAGTAAGAAAAATGGCAGGAGGAGTGGGGGGAGAATTATTCCAGGAGATTAATGAAAACAGAACTGCTGTGATGAGAAAATACAGTCACCAGCACTAGTGCTTAACGATGGATTGAACAAGTTTGCTCGTGTTCTTGAGAGGATTAAGGTGATAATGGGCATAGCTGGTATGTGAAGTCACCACTGTAATGCGCCCCACTCAAGTGCACAATACCTTTTGCCTTGATTTGCAGTTATTATCATTGAGGAGTAAATGGACCTTAGTGAGCAGGTGGTTAATCTTCCCCCTTCATTCCCATCCGTGTGATGTGACAAGGAGGAATGTTATCATAACTTAAAAACAACAAGGATTACGTGAGCGATAGTTGTTTGAAGGGCATTGAGAAATGTCTTTAACCACCAAACCTGAAGGTTCCTAAAAGCTGCTGCCCCTACATATCCATCACTCCACAGTAAAATATGCCATCCAGTACTTACAAGGAGCCCAGCATGAGTTATAAGTAATAGAATAAAATTAATTGGATTATATTTTGTTTCAGTTTCTGCTATTAAGGATGATCTTGTGTTAGCCTCAGAACTTGTGAAACCCCAAACACTAGTACTCACAGTTTATAATGTTAAACTCTGTTAAAAACACACAGACAGTGATTTGAATTCACTAAAGTTGAGGATGTTTTAAACTACTCCTTGGGATTTGAGAATCATGAGAACTAGGCTCAGTTCTGAGTTGACTTGTGCTGTTTTACCTTGGAACTATACTGTCACTGCTGTTAGCCCTGGTCTCTGAGTATGGAAACCAGTCCCTTGTGATCCCACAATGTAACATCTTGCAAAACTCTCCTGGTTTGCTGCATTAGTGACCTTACTCATCATCCCTACCACTCATCTGATATTAGTATAGAAAATTAAAGAGAAATGATTAAGAAACAGCAAATATTTCTCTTAGTATAAAGGGAATCACAATTTTTCAAAAGAAAAATAAAAATAACCTGTGGAAGTCTAAAGAATTACTCTGTGGCAATCTTTGGAACACAAGAAATTCCAGAGAGCAAGGTAAAATGTATAGGAGGAAAGCAACCACAAATGCTTTGGAATGGGTATCCAATGGACATTGAAATGCCAAGAGGGTTCAGAGCAAAGCAACAAGGCTGGGGAAAGGAGTACAAGGAACGTCTGATGAGGAGAGGCTAAGGAAGCTGGGGATGTTTACCCTGGAGGAGACTGAGTGCGACCTTCTCTCTACCACCCCCTGAAGGAAGGTGCAGTCAGGTGGGAGTCAGACTTCTCCCAGGCAACTAGAGCCAGTGCGAGATTGCAGGGCCTGAAGCTGGGCCAGGGGAGTGTTAGGTAGGATGTCAGGAAATCCTTCCTCACAGAAAGGGTGCTCAGACCCTGGAATGGACTGCCCAGGGCAGTGGTGGAGTCCCTATCCCTGGAGCTGTTTAAGGACAGCCTGGCTGTTGTCATTACTGCCCTGATCTGGCTGACGTGGTGATGTTAGGTCCTGGCTTGGGCTAGATGAGCTCGGAGGACTTTGCTAGCCTCAATCATTCTGTGATTCTGTGAGACAGAACAAGTAATAATTCGATGCAGGTTGATGATACCTCAGCAAAATCATGGAAAAGCTGATAAAAGATGAATGTGAAAAATAATTAAAGATTAATAATGTCTGCCAGCATTGCTTTACAGCTTCATTCTTTGGTCAGACCTGTCTTGTCTTCAGGAGAACACAGTATGGACAAGAAAATTAACCAGGGGTTGAAAAATCACAGCTACTGCTAAGCACTTCAGAATTTTAAGATACAATTAGTGGGATGCAGTACTGTAATTTTACCCAAATCACAAAAAAAAACCTCACCCACCAAACATTCCAGGGAGCAGATTCAAGGGGGTGTGTGAGCCCAACAATAAATATCATCAATACAACATCCAGTAGAACCAACTGTGAAATTATTTAAATACAGATCCTCTGCTGATCTACAGGAGCACCTCTCCCACTGTCCCACACTTCAGTCTTGACCAAATTGTTTTCCTTTGTCAAAAACCAAACAAACACAGAATCACAGAATGTTAGGGATTGGAAGGGACCTTGAAAGATCATCCAGTCTAATTCCCCTGCCAGACCAGGATCCCCTAGATCCAGCCACACAGGAACATGGCCAGGTGGGTTTTAAACATCTCCAGAAGAGACTCCACAACCTTCCTGGGCAGCCCCTTCCAGGGTTCTGTCACCCTCATCAGGAAGAAGTTTCTTCTCAAACTTATGTGGAATATCCTCTGTTCCATCTGACACCCATTGCCCTTGTTCTGTCACTGGATGCCACTGAGCAGAGCCTGGCTCCTTCCTCCTGACACCTGCCCTTTCCATATTGATCAACATTCATGAGGTCACCCCTCAGGCTCCAAGCTAAAGAGACCCAGCTCCCTCAGCCTTTTGTCATGAGAGATGATTCATAGAATCATAGAATGGTTCAGGTTAGAAGGGACCTTGAAGACCATCTAGTTCCAACCATTCCCTTCCCTCCAGTATGTCCCCCACACCACATAGCTTGGCGTCATCAGCAAACTTGCCAAGGGGGTACTCTGTACCACTGCCATATCACTGACAAAGATGTTAAACAGCACTGGTCTCAGTACTGACCCTTGAAGGACGCCACTCATCACTGCTCTCCACTTGGACTTTGAGCTGTTGTCCACAGCTCTCTGAGTGTGACCATCCAGCCAAGTCACTATCCAGGGAGTGGTCCATTCATCAAGTCCATGTTTTTCCAGTTTGTTGACCAGGATGTTGTGGTGGACAGTGTTAAACGCTTTACACAAGTCCAGGTAGATGATGTTGGTTGCTCTTCCCTTGTCTACTTGTGCTGTAATACCATCACCAAAGGTCATCAAATCAGTTAGGTGGCACTTGCCTCTGATGAAGCCATGTTGGTTACCAAGATGCTCCACTTGCTTCATCATCCTTGTGCCTCTGTGCTGTACTCTCTCAAGGTTTCATTCTTTGTTTACATCAGCAGTAGTAGTGACCCTTCCTAAAATGTTTTCTGCCATCAGATTTTGGTTGTTTTTTAGCAGCACAAATGCATCTTCTGTGCTTAATAAACTAGGAAACATTGCAGCAGGTTGTGAAAAGGACTCTGGGTTCTAACATTCCTGACATGCAAGTGTGTGGGTCTCTGTGGCTCGAACCTTGTAGACAAAACCTGCCAGACCACCACAATTTTAAACTGGTCAAATCTGGAAATAAGAAGCCAAATGTTTGTAGATATGAGATAAAAAGCAGTCTAAACTCATTGCTAGAATAAATGTTTGTGTTTATAGAGATATGCAACAGAACCCTCTTATCATTAAATCTGTTATTCTATCACACAACAAATTTACCCTAATTTTCAATTCCTTTGATACTAGAAATTGTTCGATATGGAAGCAATTAAGCTACTAGCTGGAACAATTTAAGGCAGTCCTGAGATTAATCTCAGCAGCATCAAGGGCTGCAAGACTGGTCTTGCTCAAAAGTACACCGTCTATCTGACACATTTCAAAAACACAAGGAGACTGTGGGCTGACAGGAGCAAAGACCCATCAGCCCACAGGAAAGTAAAGAGTTTAAGGGAAGTAAAGAGTTATCAGTTGTGCTCAAGCCACTTCACTGTACTGATCATTGTAGTTCAGCAGTAGAATATTATTACTTGTGGTTGGTACAATTAGGGTTTTTTAAAAAGGAATGCTAGAGGGGGAACAAAGCCACCCTATATGCTTCTGTATCTTTGGTTTCCCCACACAGCTTCCAGAAGTAGAAAGAGTGAGTCAAAATACAACTTGGAATTCCTCCTTCAACAATTTACTGGCTTTAAAAATTGCCTAAAATGGTTAGATACTATCTCCTGAGTAAACAGTGCATTAAAGGACCACTCATCTCCACATTTCATGAAAGCAATTATGATGGATCTGCCTGTTTTCTCATTCGCAGTCATCATACTCAAATAGTTACTATGGACAAACTCAGTTCCCAACCACATGGTTACCCTCAGCCCAGCTCTGATGCCTCACTACTGCCCAGTTAATTCTGCTCACGTCTTTGCTCAAATGGTCAGATGAACTCTGGCCTACAAGCATCCTGGAACCCAAGATACAAGTGGACTTCACTCCAAAAACAACATCCTTGTCTGAATGTTTGGACACTGATGTCTGTGAAACCACGTTATCATCTCCTAAATAAACACATTGGCAGTCCAAAGCTTCCAGAGAAGGAAAAGAAGGAAAACATTTCCATCATGTAGAGGGTGCTACACTCTAATTACCACCCAGCTATTAAGTGATCTCAATGCCAGATCTTATGGTGTCCACATGTTTTCCCACTGTCAAGACAGCACGGCGATGCCAAATGTCTTGGTGAAAAGGACTTTGAGAGCTACTGATGAGAGAAACTGTAAAGAAGGAAAACAAAGTATTAGCATTTGAAAGTAAATATGGTCCCTTAAGAATAGAGTTGTTCTGTAATCAGGAATTTGAAATTACTGGCATCTACTGACAAATCTACTGCACACACTTTTGTTGTGTTTATCAAAGAAGGATTTAAAATAAGTCATTTCTAAGTGCCTAAATCAAGACTGTAGGAAGAAGCTCTGTAGCAGGAGGAAGGTTGAACACTGAAACAGGTTTCCCAAGGAGGGAGTTGAGGCCCCATCCCTGGAGATCTTCAGGGGGAGGCTGGACAAGACCCTAGACAACCTGATCTAGTTGAGGATGTCCCTGCCCTCTGCAGAGGAGTTTGGACGGGATGACCTTTGGAGGTCCCTTCTGACCTGGGCCATTCTGTGATTCTATTATTACCTTTGCATCAGAACAACTTATAATGAAGTCAAAACTGCTGCACAGATTGAAAAACCACTGTAAGAGGAGAATGTAGACATTTTGCCCATTTCTATAAGATCAAAGAGAAAAAGGTGGACACAATTCCAGCATGAAAATATAGAGAATGTGTGGAAGGAAATAAAGAAATACCAAAGTATCTGATGATTCCTGACTCCAGCAAATAAGATAGAAAGATTGAATAGAATCTACATGCTGGGGTGAAAAAATCAACAGCACTGTCCTCTAATACTATGTGAAATAAGCAGAAAAGTCCGTAGCTGGGTGGTTTATACAACAAAACCATTACTCAGTGCATAATTCACACAATTTGTTCTCCAAAAGAGAAGAGACTGCAATAGTAAAGCACACATCTCAATTAACTCCATTTCTTTTCCTGAACTCTTCAGAGGGAAGTAAAGATACTGATAGGAACCGACACGTGACTGGATGCTCCATATGATCCTCAGAACATTCACACACAGAATACTTTGACATGCATTTCTGTACTCCTGTTTTCCTTGAAAATAGCAGCTAGCAGGCTGTCACCTTTGAATGGTCCAAATAACTCTTTAGCTACCTCATTAATTGTAGATAATAGATTGTAACAGTAAAAATGTTGGACTACAAACTGTATCTGTGGAATGGATAATCACAGAGACAATCAGGGGGGAGCTGTCAAATAAATGTCCTTGTAATTGTTGCAGGCAGTTGGTTTTAATTATTTGTTACAGCATCTCTTACTCCACACTGACAGGAACTGCCCATGACAGTAGAAACTTTCTCCAGAGGATTCCCCAAACCTTTCAAAATACGATCACAGTTGAATGTCACTCTGGTCAAGACCACGTGATCCACATCAGGGTGACAGAAAAGTGAGGAGCCTCCATAACCACTTCCACCCTCCAAACAACAGCTTGCCTAGTGGATGATACGTTTGTGTACTGCTAAGACTGCACAATGCCCACACCAATTTGAGATGGAGAGGTGGCCATGGCCTCACCTTCCTACCACACTGTCCAGTGCTCACAGCACAAAGCGGTGACACTTTCGATAGGTGGCACTTTGCACCTCCCAATCATCTTAGATCATTCCTCTGATGACAGAGCTACAGCTCTCCCTACCAGTTGCTGGTGGGTATATCCCATCCCTTTGGAATACTTTTGATTCCAACAAACTTCAAGGAATTTAGCAAGTCTTTGAACTCTTCCCACTGCTCCTCCACCCGCTTCAGCAAAACAGAAAACACATCCTCCACTCTCCCAGATGCAAATGGATTTGTATGAAAGCAAAGTGCTGACTTGATGTGGTAGAAGTGCTCAATTAGTAGCGGTCTCATCTCTGCAGGGGAAACAAACTCTTTCCTAAGCTCTCGCCCAACATCCAACCCAGAAAAAAAGTGGTGTGTTTTCATTTAAAACATTACCTTATGGTTTTTGGCAGCTTCCTTAGCTTCTGAGCTGCAAACACGTCACTTCTTTCACAGCAGAAGCTTCTCAAAGCTGTTTTCTGATGACTTCTTTGTAAGAACTCAACAGCACAACATATTGCTGTAAATCTGGGACTGGAGATTTGAGTCCATCTAAAATTACAAATAAAACAGAATTAGAGGATACAGCAATAATCAAATCCGCAGACGTGATTAGCACATGTTTCCAGTTTGTAAGACAAACAGGAGGGTACAGAACCCAGCATGAAGGCAGCACACGGCTATGGCTGTGCTGATCCCATAGCTGAATTCCTTCCCATGCTTAGACTCACCAAAATGAAAGGGCATGTCTGTGTTCCACATGGCTAAAGCCTCCAGAGTTAAAACTAAGGGTTTGTATGAAGAGAAACTTGTGTGGCACCAACATACATCAGAGTTCTCATTTCTCCAGTGATTTGAGCTAGATCTCAACTGTGGACGTGGAGGGGTTTGTTCTCTGAAGAGAAATGGAGGGGTTTGTTCCCCTAACCAACATAGAACAAAATGAAAACTAAAGAGATAAAGTGTTGAAATCTACAGAGCAGCAGTTCTAGCTTTAGTCACTGACCTGTGAATGGCCATCACAGCAGCAATTAGGAAAAAAAGCCTATTTTTTATTCACATGATTTCCAGTCTTGTTGCAGCTATGTTGTCCCCCTATATAAAGGGACAGAATCACAGACTTATTGAGTCTGGAAAAGCCCTCTGAGCTTAAAAGCCCAGTCTAGGACCTAACACCACCACATTGGCCAGACCAGGGCACTAAGGGCCACAGCCTGGCTGTCCTTCAATACTTCAAGAGATGGGGACTCCACCACTGCTCTGGGCAGTCCATTCCAGTGTCTGATCACCCTTTTCATGAGGAAGGGCTTCCTGACACCTAACCTAACCCTCCCCTGAAGCAAACACACATGAAAGAAGAGTCACAATCCTTAAGACAGCTGCCTTATACATCAGAATGGCATTTGAAGTGCTGTGTGAAAGCCTATAAATACTGCATTGGGGGAGAACAGTACACCTGCTAATTAGAAGGCAAATACTACTGCAGAAAGAAATAAATCATAGGAAGGAATTACTAAAATAATTTGCATCTGAGAAATTGGAGGAAATTTTATTAACTTTTTTCTTTTTCCATCCTCTTTTGCTTCTTATACCTGTCTCCTTTCTAAGGTCTACATGGAAACAGAAGAACTTCAAATAGAAAGATGTTACAGAATTACAGAATCACTGAGGCTGGAAAGACCTCTGAGATCATCAAGTTCCTCCTATATATTACCCCTCTGTTTCAGAGCATTCTACCTGCTTTTGAAAAGCCAAAGGAAGTGGTGCCTAATGTTGTACCCGAAAGAGTTTGGTGCTTACAGGAACTGCCCATCTGTAATTGTCACCAAAACACATTTCTTTGTGAGTAAATGGATGGGAAAGAGCAGTGGTTCATCTGTGATATTTCTTAAAGTAGTGAAGAATCAGGTTTTAAAGACAGTAAGGGTATACCCTAATACCCACCGATACCAAGAGACACCCTGAGGGACTCAAGTTAGATACCCAGGAGCAGCAGTGTGAAACAGAACTTCTCAAAAGTCTGTTTCTGGAGGGCTTTTTTCAGCTACTTATTTTTGAAACTCTAGGTCCGTTTAGAAAGAAATGGAGCACGATCCTTCGGAAGCTAAATAGGCTTCTCTTTCTATAAGGTCGTTCACACTCTACCAAGCCCATAGCATTTGTGCATTAATCCTTTGTAGCGGTGATTTTACAGGTCAAGCAATCTTGTTTTACAGGTCAAGCAATCTTGAAGTACAAGTAAACATCTCTATGATTCTAACTTGATCCATTGTTTAAGTGTAGGTTTTAAGTGCTGTTTATCTCTTTTTAGAGGTTCAGGTATAAATCCAGAACAATTTTCATTACTATTGACTGATTTTGCATTTATAGCCATGTAAGAGCATACCATGCTGGCTAACCTAAGCAATTCTATGATTCTATGATTCTAACTTTAAATATTAATGGAGCACAATGAAATGCTTCTTTCAGATGCCAACAATCCCAACCATTATTTGAACAGAATCATTGAAGTGGTTTGGCTGAAAGAGACCTTCAAGATCATCGAGTCCAACCTTTTCCCAGCCCTATCAGCACCACTAAATCCTGTCCCCTAGTGTAACATCTACCCTTCTCTTAAACACCTCCAGGGATGGGGACTGAACCCCCTTGCTGGGCAGGCTGTTCCAGTACCTGACAACCCTTTCAGTAAATAAGTCTTAGTGCATCCATTTTCCGTTTTTAAGTGGATGATAAACAGAAAAACTTCTATTTCACATCACTGGATATAGACGGAGGAGAGGAGAAGTAGGCAATAGCTGATAAATTCTTCTCCCTCCCCATAATTACCTGGAAAAATCTAGGATCCTGAACGTGTAAGTCTTCCTCATGATACTCAATGATTTGGTTTTAGGGAGGATAGCAAAGAGTCAACACACCTTCCTCAGTAAATTCACTGTGTCACTGGGGCTCTCAGCTTGCTCATCTGTGGGAAAGGTCATTCTTGACTACAGGGCTACCATGTGGCTACACATCATAGTGTTAAGCTTTTTAATACAATTTCTGGCAACAGGACTCCATGAGATCAATAGTGCTGTTTGCTAGCCGCTAAAACTGCTCTTAGTGATATACAGGGCCATCAATGCCCAATAAAACAAGATGCTGACGCGCCATCTCTCCCACCTAAGATTTGCTGCTTGGTTTTGTTTTACCATGTTGAGAAAAAAAAACAACTATGAATGGAAACCATTTCTTGTAAATAACTCAACCTGTTAGTCCCAACGCAGATGACGAACAGGAAGGAGACTAATTCAGTAAGAAACAACTCCCCTTACATTAAAGAACATGGAGAGACTGGTGTGTAATGCAGATGATACAGCCCACTGCCCATCAGACCAGTCGCAGTCAGTTGTGACTGGGTGGAGACTGGTCCATATGGAGTGCATGCAAGCATAAGAAGTAAAACATAAACCCCAAATTAATACAAAGAAAGACGTAAGCTGCATTGGCTTAGAATTCAGCCTCATGCCGGCACTTGCAGCACAGCAAACAAACAGGAGGGTAATATTTTTCACTCTCTGATTTTAGGAAGCTCAAAAAGCTTCAGTTTGAGTATTTCACAATCACTCTGGGAATAGTTGTGTGTAACCAAACCAACCCCAAAGGGAAACTGAGCATCCCCACAGAAACATCAGCAGATCTGATGGAATCCCTTCAGGTTCACAAGGGAGATGAGATCCATCTTTATGGCTTTCCTAATGATGTGATGTGGTGATGTGGTGTAGTGGTGGACTTGGTAAAGTTCGGCTAGTGGTTGCATCATATTTTGAAGGCCTTTTCCAACTTGAACCATACTAAGGCTCTATGATAAGGTTCCAGTTTGCTTGGACTAATTACAGAGGCAGGGAAGGAAAGCAGACTATCATAGAATCATAGAAACATCATGGCTGGAAAGGACCTCCAGGATTATCAATCAGGCCCTCATCCCAACAGCTCCTTAACCCCTAGACCATGGCCTTAAGTGCTGTAACTACTTGTCTTTTAAACACCTCCAGGGATAAATAAATTCACCCCCTCCCTGGGCAGCCCATTCCAATGCCCAACCACTCTCAGGAAAGAACTTCTTCATAACATCCAATCTAAACCTTCCCTGACACAACTTAAGAACATTTCCTCTTGTTCTAACATTAGTAATTTGGGAGAAGAGAGCAGCATCAGCCTCACCTCAACCTACTCTTAGGTAGTTATAGAAAGCTCTAAGGTCTCCTCTCAGCCTCCTCTCCTCTGGACTACACAAGCCCAGTTCCCTCAGCAGCTCTTCATAAGGCCTGTTCTGGAGACCTACCATGCTGAAGGCCAATGAAAGTACCTCCAGTATCCTGACCACAGGCCACAGCTGCTAGAAGACTTCAGTCCCTCACAGAAGCCTGCACCAAATCTGCTTTGTTTCTCCTGAAAATTGATTTTTCATTTCTATAGCAGGTTCCTGCTTTTTCATTCCCTAGAATCACACCATGAAACATATTGTAAAAGACTTTCAAAGTCATCAAGTCCAACCATGAACCCAATTATCCCAAGGCCATAGTTAAACCCTGTCCTGGAACTCCAGATTTCCATGACTGTGAAACACGATCAGGAATGGATTCGACCCTCTCCCTGGGCAGCCTGCGCCAAGGCCTGAGGGCCCTTTCCAGGAAGAAATTTTTCCTCACATCCTACTGAAACTCCCCCTGATTCAACTTTAGGCCATTTCCTCTTGTCCTATCCCTTGTTCCTTGGGATAAGTTCCTTGTCCCCACCACTCTCAAACCTCCTTTCAGGTAATTTCAGAAAGCAATAAGGTCTCCCTTCAGCCTCCTTTTCTTCAGACTAACCAGCCCCAGCTCCCTCAGCTGCTCCTCACAAAGATCGTGCTCCAGACCCTTCCCCAGTCTTGTTGCCCTTCTCTATACCCATTCCAGTACCTCAATGTCTGTCTTGTATTGAGGTTTCTTTGCAGAGAGACTAAAACGTAAGGAACATTCATCCTAAGTGTTTTTGGAAAAGGGGAAATTCCTTCCCTCCCTGCTTATATAAATAAGTTAAACACTTTCCCTTAATCTTTAACAAAAACTTAGGGATTGAATTTTTCCATAGTGGTAAACCCTGGCTTAATTTTGCTCCCACTGGAGACTTTTATTTCACTGTATTTGTGCAAAGCTCAAGATAAATAAATACCTTTACAACTCCCACCCCCCTCATTAGTACAGATAGCAAAAAAAGAAATGTGGAAAGTGGAAGCCATGTTCGGAAGCAATACAAGAGAATCAATAACACCAACCAATCTTTATGGATCTCATTATCTCGACACATGCTTTTTAGTACTATTTTCCATTACTATTCAAAATTGCTATAGGTCCATTTCCAATTAATATTGTAGAGTTCAAGTGGTCTGCATTTGCCTGTGCAGGTAGACATTTGCTATATGGCCCTATTAACTAAAGGGACAAAGGTACTGCAGAATATATGAGCGTTCTGTGGAAGAAGAGGTTTCTACAACAAAATTATTCCATTATTTTAAATCAATTCTAACAGGAACAGCTATATAGCTCTATGGCAATCTCCTTACGAGTTGCTAATTCTTTTGCCCATAGCCTGCAGATAGTTTAATAGAAATTAACATACAGAAATACATCCCACAGGGAAAGAGATTCAAGTGGTTTGGATCATTTTTCTCACTTCTTTTTGTGAGACTCATGTGAGGGACAAGATAATCCCATCACCTCGTACAGGCAACTGCACTCAGTAAGAAGACTGAAACACAAATTCAGACTGCAAGAATCACAGGCTGAAAGTGAATCACTGCCACGTGGGAGAAACCCACAGCAGGACTTTGTGGCCAAGGCTCCATGTGGACCATATGGTGAAGAGGGGTGAGAGACACCTCAGTCATTAGCATGTGGCTGCCTCTGAGAGCAGATTTGGAGGCTTCTGCCAGCCTCACCAGCCACAGTGACATAAGATGTTAATACAGAGTCCTGCACTCTAAGAACTAAAGAAATCAGAGTATCCAGTAACATCTGCTGATAGACTAGCTCCTCAGCCCAGGCCTTGAAGAGCACAACATGGAGCATTTCCTCTTGCTTTTATCAAAAGGGAATGTCTCCGTGCCTCTCTCAGACTCTCTGCTCCTTCTCTGGAAGCATCAAAGGACTTACAGAATGAATTACACAGACAGCTGCTTCTTGGCTGAGACAACACTGAGGTCTTGCTCTACCTACCAGTTACATATGGCATGTCAGATGGAAAAAATAGAGAAAAGGGAAACAAGTTTCATACAGCAATAGCTCGTCCACTTCCATTTCTCTGAAAAGAGGTCAAATTTTATCCCCGTTGGTCCTTCTATCTGTCTCAAGGGGTGAAAAATAGGCCTGAAGGCAGTACATAGGCAATTACAAGTGGTTAAGAAAAGGACTATAAAAGAGGGGAAAGGAAGTGTTGAGTATACAAAGGAACAGGGTGGAACAACAACACTACTGCTTGCTTCCATGCTGGGCTGAAGTATTTCAAATACTACTGTCTCAAGGAAAGAACATACAAAGGCTAGTAAAAAAGCTGGAGTGGAGGGAGAGAGCTGAAGATGCCTGAGTCAAGATGCTCATGCAAAAGTATCAGCAGATACCCATTGCATCCTGAAGAGGAGAAGGCTCCAGGGAGACCTTTTGGAAATCTTCCAATCTCTGACAGGGGCTGTCAGAAGGTTGGTGAAAAGTATTCACAAGGGCAGGGAACAACAGGACAAGGGATCATGGTTTGAAGCTGGAAAAGGGCAGAGTGAGGCTGGACAGGAGGAAAAAAGTTCTTGAATCTGAGGGTGCAGGATCCTTGGAACAGGCTGCCCAGAAAGATGGTGGAGGCCCCATCCCTGGAGCCATTGAAGGTCAGGCTGGCTGGGGCTCTGGGCAACCTGGTCTGGGGAGTGATAGCCCTGCTTGTTGTAGGGGGGTTGGACTAGATGGCCTTTGGAGATCCATTTCAACCTGACACATTATGTGATTTTATAATTAGAAGTTCTGAAATATTTCATTAGCACACCCTGGAGCATGAATAATTTCTCACAGAAGTTGTCTCCTCTCATGTGGCCTACCAAGATCGTACATTACCCTATAACTTGTGGAAAGCATAACCTGTAAGGGATGATTGAAAGACCAGAGTTTTTTATTTTAAAGAAGGGTCTTTGTGCCAATAACCTCCAAGTACACAAAGGGCTGTTGAACAGAAGGGAATATGCAAGTTTCCCTGTGTTTTGTGTATAAAAGAGTAAGGAAAAGAATTAGACCTAGGGCAAAGAATTCTAAACACAGGGACAGAACTGCATGCAGCTTCAGCAGTGTATGGAGTCTCCATCACAGAGAACCTTTAAAGATAGGTGAGACAAACAAGTGAAGCAATACAACAGGTCAACGCAGCTCCTTTGACTGAGGTCCCATCTTTGCATCAATACTCCTGTAAAAACCCTTTGTCAGATACCTCAAGCTGCAGCTCTACTCTGTTTACATTTCACAGATTACAGCAGCAGAGAGAACTTGGGAACACTAAAAAACACAGAAATGCAGCCTTGGAAAACAAAAAGATGCAGAATCCTGTGTGCAAGGGGAAAGTTCAGGGGCTGTATTTCTGCCTACACAAACACTCTGCTACATGAAAGACTAACCTTGTTCTCACCTTCTGGGCCATTACAAGAATCCCATTGCTTTTCTTTCAGGCCACTTGCATCTAACATGTATCACACATTCATCACCAGCTTCTACACCCGCTCACCGTGGCCTGATGCCAGTAACAGACAAGATGCAAAGGACCTTCAGTGATACCCAAAACCGTGTCGCTGCACAGGATGGTGACATGATGGTGACTTATAGGCTGGACTTCATGAGCTTCAAGGTCTTTTCCAGCCTCAATAAGTCTGTGAAAGGAAGGGTCAGTTTTCTTTAAAGTATTTGCTGTTGTCTTTATGAAAACACAACTATTAGTTACACACGCAGAGTCCTCAGTTCCTGTCTAAACTAGGCTAAGTTTGCATTTGTTGTCCTAAAACACTTCATTTCAGAAGGAAACGGAGGAAAGGTCTAGATGCAAATTTAAAGGTTCCCAAGAGAACTTCTTTCTCCTCAGCACAAAAACAAGTGGTAAACCCCATCAGTTCCACCACATCTCTATTTGACCTTCCTATCTTATTTAACCCGAGCAACTGGAGAGAAAACCTACCAGCTAACCATAGGCATCTTCATTACCTCACAACAGATGCCATAACTCATTGAAATTGGCACCACATCTCCTAAATCATTAAAAGCACAAAGATGATCTTCAAACCCTGTGGGGTCCATAATAATGGCAAACATCAGAAGCACGAAGCAACCAGCAGGGACAAAGAAGCATCCTGTTCTGTCCTTCCTCTGCTCCTCTGGCTATGAAGTTTTAATGTGTAACCTCCATTTAATCATCACCTTTGCCTTCTCTGCGTAAGGGAATGTCAAGAACAGCTTTTATTACTGCAAATTTATTTCCCTCTTGATAAGCTCTCAGCCAAGAGGCAAATCAACAATCCAAGTTTGATTTCCCTTCTCCACCCCAGACTAATAGTACCATAAGTACAGCCAGGTCCAAACCTCTATTAAAATTAAATCTACTCCTATGCCCAAATAAGTGCCTCTAGCAGGACAAAATAAATCTGGGTAACTTTGAGTAATGAAATCATGCTGCAAAAAATTGAAAATACCTGTCAGTCTGGCAGAACAAGTGATCTCTCTTTTGAACTCAATTCATAGACCGCCTATAGCCGCAGGGGTTTTGTTTGGCTCTCCTCCAAACCTACCTCGGCAGCAAAACAGACAATAATATTTCTGCACCCAGGAAAGTGTTTTACTGTCCTTTTTTAACCTTCAAACCACAGTTCTGAGATGTTGTCTGACCTGTTGTTTCCTGCAGCTTCATGAGTCTGAAATGCCCTGCAAGCAGAGATCAGCCAAAGCTCAGAGCTGCTGTGCTGGTAGCATCCATCCACCCACTCTCTTTCCTGGGCAAAGCATAAGAACAGAAATAAACACGATGACCTCCGTGATATCTTGACAGTTGCTGCTTCATGGCAGGGAATGTCCAAATTGCATGGGAAACCCATTATTGGTGAGAAGAAAAAGGACTGAGCTCAACAGCCTCATCCAGTGGCTCCCAAATTCCATTGCTACAAAAGAGCTGATGTGAGACTGTTCAGTCCCTAACTACAAAGGTTATTCTAACTAGAAATGCCTTGTGCACCTATTTGTGACTTACAGGGTATTGTGTGTCATGGCATTAGCGTAATGTTTACTGCAGTGCTCATGTAAAGGTACACAGAAATGCACCTGATATGGATGACACTTTGTCCATTTAAAATGCTCCTTACTGGTACACTTCCCACCTCAGGTAAATGAGCTCCAGATCATAAAGAAGAAAACAGGACAGGAAAGTAGCCCTCTGTGTCACCCCACTACATTGTGTGAAAAACTGAGCCCTGGGTTACTTAAAACAGCATCATGCTGCCAGCTCAACGCATTCACGACTCATGAGGCAGATCTCCAGGAATTCTAAACATGGCTTAAGCACCATGACTTTTACAAAATTAAAATAGTCTGGATTTCCTGTTATTTCCCTGTGTGTGCTTAAGCCACTTGGATCACATTTCAAGCTACATTTCCCCTATGGCAGTATCAGCTCAAAAAACCCGTTCTTTTCTTTTACTTTTTCACTGGAAGTTGATTCTCCTGCAGTCACATACCCTCCAAGAGCTGGGACCATGGCACGGATGCCAGTGTTCCACAAGCAGGAGGCTTGGGAGGAGAGAGCCCTGTTTAGAGACCCAGTGCTCTTCTCTGCTACTTGAGAAAACAGAGTGAGGAATGGAGTGATAGTGTTGGGGGAGCAGACCCTTACAGGAACAATCAAATTCCTCTGTCTGTCAGTGTGCTCAAGCACAAGTTTCAATTGGGTGAAATGACTGTGTTGCTATGGATAAAAATGATGAACTTACCACTTAACTCTGCCAGACAGAGAAGCAGCAATTTTGCAGAGTCCCCAGATTACTGGTGTTACTGGTTGAGCTCACCTCTCCTTTGATCTCAAGGTATTTCCAGGGAAAGCCGCTAAAAGACCCCCTCCTCGATGAAACAGCATGCCCATCTGCTCTGCTGATACCTTCTTGTTTGTTCCCAAAAGTCACCCACAAGTAGTTTAATGGCAAAGAAGAGGTTAAGAAATGGTAGAACTAACCCCCCCAAATTATTTCCATGCAACTCCATTTTTCTTAGTTAGTAAGAAAACAAACTCTTTTCAGCTCCCTTAATCAAAACCAGCGTGCTTGTGCTTTTAATTATATCCCCTAACTGTGAGGGGAGTTGTTTGGCATCACGCAATACAATGCTAGACTGACCTCCAGAATAAGGCAATCAAAGTTACATTAAAACGTTATCAATTTCCAAAAGCCTAATTAAGAGCCCTGAGAGTGGAAAAGCACTAACCTGTTTCTAAATCACTGGCAACCTATACATTCTCTTCAGGTTTTACATCTTACTCATTATTTCCTCACCTTCCGATCTTGGTTTGCTCTCTTGGAAAACTGAACAAAGGTTTTCAAAAGGTTTAACTCCAAAAAAGTAAGACCAAACACCCAGTGAAACAGACTGTTGAATGCACAGGCCAACTCCATTTACTGAGATAACCACTACAACTACTAGCCGATCTGCGTTTGGAAGGAAATGAGTACATGCAGTTGACCACCACTCTTTAACTCAGACTTCAGGGATGCCATTTGGTCAGTGAAAGACGTTCAGTTCCTAAGTCACGGCTGTGACACCCAAGTGGCTTACATCAACTTCTACAGGCAACCCGTTTCAGGTTTCATGATAGAGCCAACCACTGAATTTCTCCAGAGCAATTCTGTCCCCTGAGGTCAGCATCATACATGGACACTGTTGTCTGAGTTCCTGGTGTTTTCGTATTCCGTGAGGACCTTTTTTAGCTGGAGTCCACTAAAATAAACTGTATTATCACCAGCCTAAGAAATTACTTTGGCTTCCTTTCCCCTGGTCCTACCAGAGAGTCCCAATGAGGTGTGAACAGGTGTAACAGCTTCTGAAGTGGCTTCAATGACCTGATGGATGGCACAGCTCATGGGAAGCCCTTCTAGAGCAGGTGATGGTATTTACTCTGTCACAGCCCAAGCCAAATGAAACCCATCATCACTCAGAACCCACACCCTGAGGAGCAGGCACCACGCCATCCAAGCAGATGGGCCAGGGCCACGCACAGCCAAGAGACATTGTTATGTGCATTAAATATGTTTGTTGAGGGCAAGGTTCCCGATCTGGAATAATGAATTAGATATCAAGCATTCTCTGTCCATACACAAAAGGCCTGCAACAACTTAGCTTTCAAAAATAAAACCTCCCAGCATCTATAAGAAGCCAAGAAGAGGGTAAGCCCATCAAGGCAACAAAGTCCTATGAAGACACATTGCTAAAGGCATCTTCATCCCTCTCATTTTCAGTATGTTGGAGGAATGCAGGGCTAATCCCCACATCAGATTCTCCAAGTCCAGAGGACAATAACAAACACTCTGAGTAAAGTCAGACTCAGCTGAGAAATAAATGGAAGCAAGGCATCAGGTTTTCTTGTTCAAGAGGCTTGATTTCATTTTACACAAACCAAGCCGCACACTTTAGTTAGTGATTTTGTACATTTGCCACAAAACATGGTAAAACAGGCAGAGGCAATTTACATGGGTTAGGTGTGAGGAGCATCCTATCTGCTTATTGGGAGGCTGGATAAAAGGGGACAGCAGAGCTTGCCTGCATCTGCACCCAGCCAGAACCTAAACTGCTCTACTGATGCCAGACACACCAAGGGCATCACAGAATCATTAAGGTTGGAAGAGGCCTATGAGATCATCCAGTCCAATTGCCAATCCAACTTAACCCTGCCACCTAAACTCTGCTCCACAGAGTCACATCTATGCATTTTTAAACACCTCCAGGGACAGTGATTCCACCCCCCTCCCTGGGCAAACTGTTCCAACCCCTGACCACTGTGTCAGGGAATAATTTATTCCTAATGTCTAACTAAAGCGTCACTGGCACAACTTGACGCCATTTCCTGCCCTACCGCTGGTGACTTGGGAGAAGAGACCAACCGCCACCTCTCTATGGTCTCCTTTCAGCTAGTTGTAAAGAGATGATGAAGCATTCACAACTAGGCAACCTGTTCCAGTGCCACTCCCCATCAATAACAAAACCTGTATTTTCCTCTTCTTTGATTCTCCACTTGTTTAACTCCCCAATCTCTTCATCCTGATTGTGTTGAGAGAACCCAAGCACAAGACTCACAACACCATTACTCTTTCTGTATGGACTTGCTGCCTGGAGATACACTTATCCTGATGGCAAAGCCAGGCAAAAACATTGGCAAAGACTCCAGCTCTTGAACTGTTCCAAGGGCATGTGACAGTAGGTGTCACACACACGTACAACCCTTAGGAAAGAAGTCAATCAGTTATGTAGGAACAAAGCATCCGTGTTCCTCCTCAGAATTACCAGGATTCATCTACTGAAAGTGATTGGGTTGATCAAATGAGTACAGTTTATCACATGGCACTGCTACAGACATGAAAGCTCCTTGAGCACCAGACTCAGGCATAACAAGCATCAGACTGTGATTAGCGAAGAGTCGCCAAACCTCATCACAGTGGAAACACTGAGTGCACTCTGGTCCAGATGTTCCTAATGTTATCTGGAAACCTGCTGCTGCTAGCCAAGGCAAAGCTGTTTTGGTCTTCAGAGACTCCATCAGCTGACATGTCCTAGCTGCAGATGTTCCCAAACAGCTGTTGTTCTAAGGAAGAACCAACTTGGTGAAAACTACAGATGTGTTTTCTGCCTTACTTTCAAAAAAAACCCCTCTAGCCTGTGAAATCCATACACAGTAACTTCCTCTGTGTGTGCACGTCTGTGGTTGGTAACCAGCTCTGCTGAGTAGGAAACTGCCATCAATAAATTTATATAGGATTTGCAGTAAGGAAAACAAAACTTGTAAGCAGTCAAAAATCTACCTGTCCAGAATGTTCCACTCACAGATGGAACAGCAATGGAGACAGCCAAGAAACCGAAAAATACATTTGCTGAAACCCTGGTACCCCTGAATTGCAGGTGAGTTGAAGGAAGGTCTTTTTACTAGATGATTACTTACTGCAGTCTGGGCTCAGATCTGGGCTTGCTCTGAACATCTCTCCTCAGGATCTTCCAGCCAGCTCCCAAATCTCATAGGGTTTATGACCATCAGCTGTGATCCTGAAGGTCTTACCTAGCCTGGACAGCTCTATGAATCTACAATCTCACCTTCCTCATACTACTAGATGTGGAGGAAATCACAGAACAACCCAGACATGGAAAAGATCACAGAATCACAGAATATTCCTGGCTGGAAAGGACCTCCCATATCACTGAGCCCAAATCATACACACAACACCACCCAAACCCTCAAAAGACACTACCACCACACACTCGACCAGATAAAACACAAAACAAACCCCTGGCAATCTCTACCACTAGAGCATCTCCTGAAGTGCCATGGCTACACATTCTTTTAACACCTCCAGGGATGATGACTCAGCATCCTCTTCAGACCATTTTCTCTCATCCTGCCATTATTCACTAGGAAAAAGAGGCCAACACCCATCTCTTTACAACCCCCTTTCAGGTAATTGTCGAGGGCAATGATGTCTCCCCTCAGGCTTCTTTCCTCCAGCTCCCTCAGCCTCTCCCCATATAATTTGTTCTCTAGACCCCACATGAGCTTGGTACCTCTGCTCTGGACACATTCCAGCACCTCAATGTCCCTCTTATAGTGAGGGACACTCCCAACTGAACACAATACTCAAAGGGAGGCCTCATCAGTGCCCAGTACAAGGACACAATAACTATGCTATTCTTGATACAAACCAGGATGCTGCTGGCCTTCTTGGACACCAAGGCGCTCTGCTGGCTCATTAGAGAGTATAAAAAAATAAGAACACACAACAGAGTCACTCCCTCAGTATGAACTAATCACAATCCAGTAACTGGGTATTGTACCCTCGGGGAGAGCTCTAGCTCTGAGAGCTTTCACTGACTGCACATCACCATAGTCATGGAGGTCACACATGACTGTCAGGACTACCCTTCAAGAAGGCAGCAATAAAGATGTGGCATTTTCAGGGCCTGAGCCTGAAGGAATCTATTGGGGTTTTTGGTTCTTTCCTTAAACAGTTAAAGTGATTGAATTCTCACTTCAAAAGATCTTTCTATTGGTAAAATTTGGGAGATGGGATGTGGGATGAAGTTTATCCCAGAGCTATCACTGTGTGGATGGCGTTCACCTCTGTGATCTCAGCCACATGAGGCAGGAAACCCAGTTAGTCAGATGCCTTCAGAGTACATTCAAGGGAAAAAGGCAGGTTTGACCAGAGGCCACTTCAGAACAACTGAATTACCCCCCTCTCTGAAATGCAGTGCAGAGCCTCTTTCCAACACTGGGATATTGAAAAGTAACTCATTGAAACTACCAAAGCCTTGAAAAATACCCCCACTGACCTATCCCTACTGCCATATCATATGTGGAAGTTGAATTCATGAACAGTAACAGCATCCAGGGAGGCAGAACTTAGACCACAAGTCAGTCTAGAACAGATGGAAAAGCAAGGTGTTGAAGGACCCTTTCACCTCAGCCACAACAGGCTGATTCCATCCAGATTTCCCAGAGGATAAACAGAAGCACAAGATGAAAGTGAGCGTATTTGTAAAGCCAAAGGTATGAAATTCAGAGACTGGCAAAGCTGAGGTTTGCCATGATCTTGGAGATTCCTGGGAAGGCAACGTACTGAGAGTTCCAATCAGAACAGAAATACTAGCTGGAGCAGGATACACACTGGATGGCATTCAGAGAAAATACCAGGGTGAGGTAGTAGTCTTTATGAAAAGAAGGCAAGGTATCTCCCTTCCTCCCCTCCAAGGCTATTGCTTCTCAGTCTAAGAGCAGTGCAGCAAGAAATGAGGGCTTTGCAGCAGAGCAATCTAAATGGAACATATGAAGCAGCTGTTGTGACTTCACTTCTTGGCCAGAAGGTATTTTGCAAATTCAGCCATTTCTTGCTAATTAAAAATCTTCAACCCATCAGAGAAAGCCATTAGATAATCCGTGTGCTTGACCTTCCCACAGTTCTTCTAAATCCTTAGCAAAATGCCACCAACTAGCACGTTTTTCCTATCAGAATCCACTGTAGCTTTGTCTTCTGAAGGCTACTAACTATTACTAGAGATCAGCTTTGCCACCAGTTGCATATTAAAACCTGCCTCTCCCGAAGACAAACTGTTTTCCATTTCCTAGTCTCATCTGCAGCCAAACTGGAGGCTCTGCCAGTGGAGCAGAAGCCAGTGATTGGACCTGGTTCCCCCAGCCTCTGTGTC
Source organism: Upupa epops (assembly GCA_013397515.1). NCBI lineage: Eukaryota > Metazoa > Chordata > Aves > Bucerotiformes > Upupidae > Upupa > Upupa epops. The sequence continues at coordinate 34,222 of VZRI01002984.1, forward strand.
TAGACCTATGGAATGCATGAGCTGTTCCTAGGACTTGCTGAAAGAAGGACTGAGCTCCCATAGACTTGGGATTTCCTATGCAGATGGAGGTGAGAGCTAACCAGCTGTCCTCTTTCCAGTATCTTTCTGACTTAAGCTTTTCACTTGGAGGAATAAAGAGTACACGTACCCCATGTTCCCTGCTTTGGTCCTTACCAGGCACAAAGAAGAGCTGTGAATCAAAATGAATTTCCTCAAAAAATAAATAAAAGCATTGTCTTATGTTCTAGGAACCTGCATGTTCTGTGGTACTGGTGCCACTGGTCTCTTCTTCACTCCTCTTTTCCTTTTCTCACAAAAGAACTTAATCCAGAACTCTCCCAAACACACACTCTGCAATTTCTGTCACAAATCCGGGCTTGAAAAATTAAATTATTTCCAAAATAAAGTAGATTACATATCTAAACCCTAATAATGAGAATTAAAACCCTTCCGGTGGGGTTCCCTCATGGTTGTCTGCACTTGTGTCTTGTTGACAACATAATAAGGAGTAATTAACGCGGAGCGGGCTGTCACGCCCTCACATCTTGAGCAGAGAATGTGCATTGTTGAGGGCAAAAAAAGAGCGGGGTGGGGAAAAGACTGGCATCCTTACTGTGCAAATCCTTGGATTACCTGCCAGGGCTGAACTAGAGGAGCTCTGTGCTGCCTGTTGGAATTGATGACTTCTCTAACACCCGAAGCACTGGGAGGAATGAGCTCAGGGCTGTTCCAGGTGGTGGTTATGTCACCAGCTATTCTTGAGAAATCAAAGCAGCATGAGACCCTGACCTTCAGTCTTGTGAGGTTAGAGACTTGCAGTTCTTTCTCAAGTAACAGCAATCTCAAAGGAACCCAGTGAGTCTATGATTCTCTGACTTTGAACTGAATTGTTCAGGTCAGTGGGAGTTTCGACCCTGAGTTTCTGGAGAACAAGGCAGAGTCCTACAAAGGAGTTAATTATCATCTCTTCAGGAATGCTGAAAACCTATTTTCTCATGGAGGTTACAGAAGTAGTTGAGTGCTTCTCAAATCTGCATGATGCATATTGCATGTTCTCCAGCCTTTGGAAAGACCAGATCCCTACTGTCATTACTGGTTTTTCTATGTTCCATCAGACATTTGTCTTTGTAAGCCTGGAAGAACGACGTTTGGGAGTAAATATCATCAAACCAGCAAATCCCCTGAACAGAGCAATTCTTCCATTAACTAGAACCAGCTTTTTCTATTGGCCCTTTGCTTGTTTTCGATTAGTGAAGAATTAGAGTTTGGGAACCTGAACTAAAAGATGTCTGATTTTCCTGCCTCTCTTTGCTGATATTATGCTGGTTTTAGGGTAAAACACTGGCTCTGCAGAAGTCAGTGGGAGCACAGCCATTAATTTTAGCAAGGCCAGCACTTCTCTTGGAAGCTTTCATGGGGTACGTGCAAGCTGGCCTGCACACAGTCATTAACTGTACTTCTCTCTATAAATCATTGTGAACTCCCTGGAGTATAGAAACTCAAAATGTTTCTGCTTTGCCTCACTCTTTAAGCTGCATGGAGACCTTAAGGCTAAGCAACTGATGCAGGCAACTCTTAGGAACTTGCACTGGAGAGGAAGACATGCCTCACACTGGCATGATGCATTGCCCAGATGTGGGCTTCACCTGAGAGCTACGCCAGCAGGGGGAAACCCTATTTTTTTCAAAATGGACTGTAGAATAAAGGCAACCCCAGCCACACTTTCACAGGGTCAGAAGTTTCAATGGGAGAATGGGTCAGAGGCTCAGAGACCAGTGAGCACACAGAACCTCTTTGGTTGGAAAAGACCTTTAAAATCATCAACTCCAGCCTTGAACTCAGCACTGTCAGGTCACCACTAAGCCATGTCCTTGAGCACCAGCTCCATACAGCCACACTGGCCAGTTTGCAGCCATGGATCTCAATACATCTCTCATGCAGTGGGTTCAGAGCAAGCCATGAAAATGATCAGGGGGCTGGAGTTTCTCTGCTACAAGGACAAGCTGAGGGAGATGGGGTTGTTCAGCCTGGAGAAAAGAAGGTTCTGGAGGGACTTGACAGCAATCTTCCAGTCCCTACGAGAATCTTCCAGGACTACGAGAAGGCTGCAGAGGGACTGTTTGCAAAGTCCTGGAGTGATAGGATGAGGGACAGTGATTTCACATTAGAGATGGGCAGACTGAAATGGGCTGCTAGGAAGAAGTTCTTTAGCACAAAGGGGGTTGAACACTGGAAGAGGTTTCCCAGGGAGGGAGGTGAAGGCCCAACCTGGAGATCTTCAAGGGGACACTGGACAAGGCTCTGGGCAACCTGATCTAGTTGGGGCTGTCCCTGCTCCCTGCAGGGGGGTCCGACTAGATGACCTTTAGAGATTCCTTCCAACCTGGGTCATTCTGTGATACTGTAATTTAACCCTGTGTGGCCTTATGGCATAATTTTTCCATAATTTCTCATGTGTCATGAGATACTCTCCAGTGCCCTCCAGCAAGCCGAGAAAGGGTTAGCTAACCACAAAGCAAACTTGTTCTCTTCCCATGACAACCTCAGTGCCTGACAACATCTGCAGGGGGTTCAACATGGACTACCTCCACTTCAAGTTATCTTTACTAAAAGTCTGGTAGAATCCAGCAAACAGAAAAGTGCACACAGACACACAAGGGTTGGAAAGAACCTCCAGGGGTCATCAAGTCCACCCCCCCAGCTCCATCAGAACCATAAGATCTGACAGATCACACATGAACACACCCAGAGGGTCTTAAAAGTCTCCAGAGAAGGAGACTCCACAACCTCCCTGGGTAGCCTGTTCCAGTGCTCAGTGACTCTTCCAGCACAGGAATTTTTTCTCATATCCAGATGGAACTTTTTGTGCTCCACAGATTAGATTGCAAACACAGCTTGTTCTTACAATCTGCCACAAAGGTAACCAACTCACTGCAGAAAATCCTTGCTCTATCTCAGCATCCAAAGCACCATGATAGTTGTGTAACATCTCACAGCAAATACCTGTCAGCATGTGATAGCAGAGATCCCTCAATGCACAGCTCTGAGGGGGAACTAATCTCTGCTTTCTTTCAGATAAAAAGGTATTTATTTAGATAATGAGGAAAAAAAACCCCTACAATGGCTGTTGTTGAGGTCTGGTATCTCACTGTGTCATCAACCAAAAATATCTGTATGAAGTCATCCTTCAACCCAGTTGCCCAAAAACCCAGGAAAAAACAGATCATTTCTTTTGCTTAGTCCTCAGTCACGATGAACAGCTAAAACACTTATAAATGGTAGTATTTCTGCAACAAGTGAGCTCTCCCTAATAAAGGGGAGTACACAAGCCTTGTCCTTAGAAGCAATTAGCTTGTTTTCACAGAACTCAGTGCATTTAATGAGTAAATATTCAGCAGTTTTTTAGAAAGTACTGAAATAAAACAGATTCTGAAACTCCTGTCTTCACGCTGTTCATCCGGCTGTGATGATCAAGTCACAGTTTGGGATCACCTCATAACTGGGTTTGTTCAGTCAGGCTCAGTGTAGCTCCTGCATCCTGAAAGGAGAGTAGACCACAGAATCATATAATGGTAGGGGTTGCAAGGAACTTCAAAAGATCACACAGTCCAACCCCCTGCCACAGCAGGATCCCCTAGATCCAGTCACACAGGAACATCCCCAGGTGGGTTTTAAATGTCTCCAGAGAAGGAGACTACACAACGTCCCTGGGCAGCCTCTTCCAGGGCTCTGTCAACCTCACTGGAAAGAAGTTTCTTCTCATATTCATGTGGAATATCCTCTGTTCCAGCTAACACCCAGTGCCCCTTGTCCCGTCACTGGATGACACTGAGCAGAGCCTGGCTCCTTCCTCTTGACACCCACCCTTTCCATATTGATCGACATTCATGAGGTCACCCCTCAGCCTCCTTTTTTCCAAACTAAACAGACCCAGCTCCCTCAGCCTTTCCTCATCAGGGAGATGCTCCACTCCCTTCATCATCTTTGTGGCTCTGCACTGGACTCTCTCAAGCAGCTCTGTGTCCTGGAACTGAGGGGCCCAGAACTGGTACCCATGAAAATACCTGAGAGGAGGGTGTAGAGACGTGGGGGTTGGTCTCTTCTCACAAGGAACAAGTGATAGGGCAAGAGAAAATGGCCTCAAGCTACACCAGGTGAAGTTTAGGTCAGACATGAGGAAGAGCTTCTTCCTGAGATGGGTCTTCAGGCTGCCCAGGGAGGGGGTTGAATCACCATTACAGTTGTGGAGATCTGGAGCTTAGGGACAGGATTTAGTGGTGTCCTTGGGACAGCTGGGTTAGCAATTGCACTTGATGATCTTGAAGGTTTTTTCCAACCTAAATAATTCCATGATTCCATGTACAAGGACACTGCTACCAGTTTTATCAGTGACTCAGAAACCCCTTGGACCAATGCAAAAATATGATCCTTATTTTTGATCTGCCTAATATTCCCCAACGAAACATTTGAGTTCAGCTATGTGTGCTAATTTACCCATTAGCCAACACAAATCTAGTGGAAGACAATGAGTTAAGACTGAATTTCTTATTCATTTACTCACCTCACATATAGAACCTGGCATATGAAAAAGACTGGCAGTTGAGCACTGACATTTGAGTTCAGATACAGAAAGAATTAAAAAGACTTTCCTGCTCCTTTGCCAAACATTTCACCTGCTGAGCTCTATTGTAACAAGACAGGCTGAAGCCTGAAATTCAACTAGAGTTGAAAAACAGACTTTTCTTTTGTGCATAACCCAACGGAGAAGAAAAATGAGCAGCTGTATTCCAGAGAAAAAGTTGCAGCTCCTCTTTAACTGGAAGAGGAACATTCTTCTTTACATGAAGGTAGTTCTTGGCCTATATACCCAAAGCACTTTGACACTATCACCTTCACAATTATCAGTAACAGAGATTGCCACTTGGACATTCAAAATTTACAGATCCAGGCAGGGTTCAAACAGAATTAGGGCCACAAGAATATTCTGGACATTGTCTTCTCATTCCCAAAAGGCATCTTCCTTGGAACATCCACTTCTACAACACTGCATCCACTTCTACCACACAGGAAAATAAGCAGCAGCCCAAATCCTTTTCTCCTGAGCTCACCCCACATACATTTTCTGTGAGTTCCTTTCTCTTAATCCAGCAATGAATTGTGACGGAGGAAGAGCTGACTGCTCATGATCTCAGTCTCTGACATACACACTCCAGGAAAAGTGATCACTTGAGTGCGAATAGATTCCAAAGCTCACTTTCAGACACATTTAACTTCCCCAGACTGTGACTGGTGCCTGGGAGAAGCTGGTTAGGATTGAGCAGCACAGCTTTTTTTCTGAAGGGACATGAAAAATGGCTCATCCATGTGACAAACCAACATCACGCGAATGAGGGCTTCCTCATCAGTTTCCAGCACCGTGCACCTTGGTGGCAAGGCATAAAGAGTCCCTAGAACATCACACAACAGCTTTTCAACATATGTCTGGACAAAACCCTGGAGTATTAGCTACACAAAACAACCCTACGCTCTGGCACGTGTGTCCCAATGATAGCACAGAGTCCCACTCCATCTGCAGCTTCTAGGATTCTGTGACTGTTCAGGGATTCCATATTCATAAATTCCTCAGCCAAATTGGCCACAGGCTGTAACGATTTCCCACCCTTAAATCAACTACAGACCACAGATCTCCCTGGGAAGAGAGGGCCATTGGCGGAGCTAAGCAGTAAAATTACAAGAGGCTAATTTACCGAGTCCAAGCCCCCAAACACAGCCCACATCCCTCCATCAATGTCAAACACGTATATGTGGGGTGTCACAACATGGTCTGGGTTCAGCAAGTCAGTCTTGAGCATACAAGTTCCAACTTCCAGAGAAAGGAAGTGTTGTACAAAGAGAGGAAGAGGTGTTTCTGGGATATGAAGGCAGATATCATAATTGTGCTCCACTCATTCATTAGTTACTAATAACAAAATATTTATCTAACCTCACTCAAGGATTCAGCTTGTATTATGACACCCTGTAGCTGTGTTTTCAGAGCTACAAAGAGAAGTTAGACACTTCACAGGACTCATTGAGGAACTCTGCTTATCTGTATGGTTAACTCTTTGCTGTGTAGACTTTGGCTCAGGTAAGGAAAGGGACGATAGGAAGTAAAACTGCCTGTTTAAATGACCTCAGCAGAGAAACTCCACCTCCAAGTACTTGCCCAATTTACATTAGAGCTTTATTATTAAGGTCTAGAGCTTATGTCGTCAATTAGAGTAGTGCAAGTAAGCACAGACCACAGCAGTCTTCAAGTAAATGTGCCTGGAGGTCACCTACACAAGGGTGTATGCACATCATGAGCCTGCACCAGACTGTAAAGGGTCTTTGAGATGGCAGGAGAAAGTATTACCAGTTCCATTAATCCCCAGTATCAAGCTTGGTTCATTTTGGCCTGAAATACATTTTACACATTCTCCCTCTTCACTCTAGCTACATCACACAAATTCTTAAGCCCATGAGAATTGACAGATCAGCCCAAAACAGAAGAATCCTAGAATAATAGATTCACTCAGGTTTGAAAAGACACTTGGGATCATCAAGTCTAACTATCAACCCTACTCTACAGAATTCCCCCCTAAACCATGTCTCCCAATCTAAACAACCTTTGAACACCTCCAGAGATGGGGACAAATGCCTTTAAAACAGCCCAGAAAGAGGAAAACCACAGATGGATGCATCCTCCAGCACTCCCAGTGCTTTGTGCAGCAAGGACCCTTCACTCTGGAGCACTTTCTTGGCATTTGGTTGTTCCCAAGAGCAAAGCACTACATTCCATCTCAAGGAATGTAGATGGTTTAAAAAGCAGACCCAGTTTTTCTAAGTCGCTGCATCTCTCGGCAGCAAGTGGCATGGTTTAACATCCTATGATGGGAGTAACTCACAGCTTTGAGAATATCGCTTCATTTTATAGGTTCCTGTTAGCACCAGTGACTAGATTCTAGTCACGGCACAGTAAGTGATTCATTTGGGCAGACTGAGGTTAATTAAAATCAAATTCTGCTTAATTTAATTAAGAAAAATAAATAAACACAACAAAACAGCGCAGGTAAAGCTGTTGCCTCCACAATATCAACCAGGCAGAGGGACACGCCCACTCATGATATGGAAATAAAATTGAAGGTTATGACAGAGCACGTGTCCTTGGCAGTAAAACACTACAGTGTAAAGGGTGCAGACATGTTATTTCCTCTCCCTACCACACTTGGATGCCATAAAATAAAATGAAAGGTGCTTTGTCTTTCCTGTGAATACCAAGGAGAGGAACAAGTAATAGGATTAGCATAAGAGTCATCTTTAGCACTTAAGAATCACTTAAACACACCCCTGGCACACTGGATGCCAACAAGCAACAAGGAAGAGCATTTGAATCACACCTAAACCCAGCAATAGGGGAAAATGAACCATACCATTCAGCAGGACCCAGACAGGCTGGCATCTGGGCAAGAACAACCCCAGAGATCAGTATAGATTGGACCTGCTGGAGAGCAGCTTAGGAGAAAGGGACCTGGGGGTTCTGGTGACCAGGAAGATGGCCAACAATGTGCTCTTGTGGTCAAGAAGGTCAATGGCATCCTGGGGCGGATTATGAGATCAAAAGAGGTTCTCCTCCCCCGCTGCTCTGCCGTCTTGAGACCACATCTGGAATACTGTGTCCAGTTCTGGACCATTCAGTTCCAAAAGGACAGTGCTGCTTGAGAGAGTCCAGCACAGAGCCACAAAGATGATGAAGGGAGTGGAGCATCCTGATGAGGAAAGGCTGAGGGAGCTGGGTCCTTCAGTTTGATAAAAAGGAGACTGAGAGGTGACCTCATGAATGTTGATCAATATGGAAGGGGTAGGTGTCAGGAGAAAGGAGCCAGCTTCTGCTAAGTGGCACCCAATGATAGAAGAAGGGGCAATGGGTGTCAGCTGGAAGAGAGGGGGTTCCACATGAATATGAGAAGAAACTTCTTTCCAGTGAGGGTGAAAACTTAAATGGGAGACTGCGAGCAAAATTAAACACCAGAACCAGAACAACAGACAAATGCAGGATCTCTCCATTAGCCACCTCGTAAATTATAGTTTAACAATACATTTGGAGATGATTATATGCGTTATTTGCCATGGTGTATTAACACAGCAATGCCAGGAAATAGGAATTTTACCATCTCTTAAAATGCACTTGTCACGTCGCTTGGTCCAACCCACTGTTCCATGCTGTTATGGAGATTACGAGAGCTGTCCTGCATCAGGCAACACTATAATCAATGGGAGCAGGTTTTTTCATCAAAGGGAGAGCCTGGAGATTCATGTCACAGAATCACAGTATCAAATGGCTACTAAGGCTGGAAAAGCCCTCTGAACTCATCCAGTCCAGCCCAGGACCTCACATCACCACACGGGCCAGACCAGCTCACTAAGGGCCACAGACAGGCTGTCCTTAAACACCTCCAGGGATGGGAACTCCACTACTGCTCTGGGCAGTCCAGTCCAGGGTCTGATCACCCTTTCTGTGAGGAAGGACTTCCTGACATCCAATCTAACCTTCCCCTGGCAGCTTCAGGTGCTGTCCTCTTGTGCAGGTGCTGGGTGCCTGGGAGAAGAGCCTGACCCCCAACTGACTACAACCTGTATTCAGAGTTGTAGAGAGGGAGAAAGTGCCTCCTGAGCCTCCTCTTCTCCCGGCTCAACACCCCCACCTCCCTCAGCCTCTCCTTATCAGACTTTTCCCTCCAGTTCCTTCCCCAGCCTGGTTGCTCCTCTGGACCCTCTCAAGCCCCTCAATCTCTTTCTTGAAGTGAGGGGCTCAGAACTGCCCCCAGGACTTGAGGGGAGGCCTCACCAGTGCCCAGTACAGGGAGAGAATTACGTCCCTAGTCCTGCTGGCCACATTATTCCTGACACAAGCCAGGCTGTCATTGGCTTTTCATGCCACCTGGGCACTCTGCTGGCTCCCGTTCAGCCGGTTGTCTACCTGTCCTCCCATATCTCTCTCTACCAGGATGCTCTGCAGTCTCTCATCCTTCAGTCTGTAGCTGCAGGGGGTTATTGTGGTCAAAGCATAGGACCCTGCACTTGGCCCTGTTAAACCTCATCCCGTTGGCCACTGTCCTGGTTTACTTCACAGAGACTGAATTATTTCAAAACAAAAAAAACACCGAAAAGCCCCAAGGAATTCACAGTGGCAACAGCGTTTTCGATCTATTCCAGAGAGTTTTGGGCTGAGCCCTTTCACAGGCACCTGCTGCTGGACAACACTAACAGACACAACCTTTGTTATTCCAAGGATGCTTTCCTGAAATCTGAGGTCACTACTTTCTTTGCAAGAGACTTCAACAATTATCTACATGGATAAAATGCTGCAACAAGGGGACAATAAAGACTATGACTCTGTTTTAAGTGAGATGGTGGTGACACTCCTGGGCTTTGGCTGTCCAGCAGGTTGATCTAAGGTGGTGGATTTGTTAAATCAGTCAGGAAAAAAAGGAATGAGAATTGAAAGCATGGATGCAGTGGAATCTCAAACTGTGACATTGAGTTCTTGATTCATACACGGTGCTTGAACAATGTCACAAACACTGTGAGGCTGCAGCAGGCTGTACTAGCAGCTGGAGCCAAGGGCTTCTAATATCCAACATTCGGCTTGTACAGTTTGGATTTGTCCTCATGACTCTGGAGTCAAGAGTGCTGTCCTCACCTCCTTTTTACACAAAGCCACACTTGCAGGGACCACACATGGCTCAAGCTGCTAGTGATAAGGATGAATGGAGAGAGTAGAGGTTGTTCAGCCTGAAGAGGAGACATCTCCCAGGAAACCTTATAGCGACCTTCCAGTCAATGAAACAGGCTGTCAGAAAGCTGGGGAAGACTGTTCACAAGGGCATGGAATGATAGGATGAGGGGTCATAATTTGAAGCTGGAAAAGGGCAGAGTGAGGCTGGACAGGAGGGAAAAGCTCTTGAATCTGAGCACTGGGCATCTCTGGAACAGACTGCCCAGAGAGTTGGTGGAGGCCCCATCCCTGCAGCCTGGGACCCTGTAGGCTGGATGGGGCTCTGGGCAATCTGTTCCAGTTAGAGATGTCCCTGCTTATTGTAGCGGGGTTAGACTAGATGACCTTTGGAAGCCCCTTCCAACCCAACACATTCTACAATTCTATTTACTTACACATCCTCAAAAGTTGATCTTCTCTGATGGGTTTTACATGACTTAGAGGTCTTCCAAGAGCAAATGATTCAATCCTCGGGACGTGCTCTCTATCCATTTTCCATCCCCTTTCAAATCATGTTATTTTGCAGTGCCATCAGATAGCAGCAGCAGTGCTTGCTAACACTACATACTGCTGTTTAATTGCCTTAAAAAACTGTTTCCCTCATCGTATCATTAATAATGGCAAGCCTAAATTGGATTAAGCACTACACCACTATAAAGTTAATTCACTGCAATACTAATGAAATGTCATGTGAAGCTTCCTGTAAATCCAGCTAAACAGGCACTGCCAGGGATCGTTAAATTGATGGCACGTTCAGCTATTCTGCTGAGGGGGGACCAGTTTAATTGCTACCAGGCGACTTCCCTTAATATGGGCAGCTTCCATTTTACCCACTCATGAGGTCCACTGGCACAGAGAGCCTTTTGCAGCTCAATACAGACCATTCTCCAGGAAGGGAGTGAAGCGCATTCAAGAAGGGGGTTGAAGCAGAATGGGAAAGCTTATGTCAAACCACTCCACTGCATAGTTACGAAGCAAGTGGTGACCCACTCTGATGCTCAGGTTTGGGCTGAGCATAATTAGAAGGCGTCTGTAAGGTTAAGTACCTACAATTCCAAGAGACTTCCTGTTAGACACCTGAGAGGCGCCTTCACCTCTCTGCACCAATTTACTCAGGTAGAAAAAGAAATAACTGCCTTTGTGCATTGTTTTAAAGGCACTGAGGATGGAGGGCAATTGAAAATGCAAGTGCCAGGCTCAAACACTGGCTAAAAGTAGTTGCCAAGCGGACAGACATTTGCCACGATCTCAGCCTGCACATCACACCACTTCGCATTGGTCATGTTCTCCATGGGGTTGGCTTTGATTATAGCTTTGGTCTAGATACTATTGGTTGTGTTTGGGTTTTGCTCTGACTTTTTCAACACTATACACATGTAAAAAACACCACTGCACAGAGTATCCTGTAGTTTGTTCACTGCAACAGTTTGGAATAGGAAGATCTTGGTTACTACAAAAGGATTAGCAAATAGGGCAGAAAGCTTACTCCCATTCAGTGGCTTCAGTTGCAAACATTCCTTTCTCCTTAACAGCCCTTCTGTATAAGAATTTTCAGCAAGGCAGTAAGAAAACCTCAAGGGAACCATATATACTCATAGAATGGTTCAGGTTGGAAGAGACCTTAAAGATCATCTAGCTCCAACCCCCCTCCCATGAGCAGGGACACCTCCCACTAGACCAGGTCGCTCAGGCCCCCATCCAATCTGGACTTGGACACTTCCAGGGAAGGGGCAGACACAACCTCCCTGGGCATCCTCTTCCAGTGTCTCAGCACCCTCATCATAAAACACTTTCTTCTGACTTCCACTCTAAACCTCCCCTCTTCCAGCTTGAAACCATTACCCCTGTTCCTACCACTCCAAACCCTTGGAAACAGCCCCTCCCCAGCTTTCCTGTAGCCCCCTTCAGGTACTGGAAGGATGCTATAAGATCTCCCCAGGGTCTCCCCTTCTCCAGGCTGAACAGCCCCAGCTCTCTCAGCCTGTCCCTGTAGGAGAGGAGCTCCAGTCCTCCAATCATCCTCATGGCCCTCCTCTGGACACCTTCCAACAGTTCAATATCATTCCTGTGCTGGGGGTTCCCAAACTGGATGCAGTACTCCGGATGGGGTCTCACAAGAGTAGAATAGAGAGGATCATCTCCCTGAACCTACTGGTCACACTTCCCTTGATGCAGCTCAGGATGTGGTTGGCTTTCTGGGCAGCAAGAGAGCATTGCCAACTCATGTTGACTTTTTCGTTGACCAACACCCCCACGTCCTTCTCCTCAAGGCCGCTCTCAATCTGTTCCCCACCCAGCCTGTATTGGTGCCTGGGATTGCCTCGATTCAGGTGCAGGACCTTGCACTTGGCCTTGTTGAATTTCATGAGGTTGGCACTGGCCCACCTCTCCAGCCTGTCCAGGTCCCTCTGGATGGCATCCCTTCCCTCCAATGCATTCCCAACGCCATACAGCTTGGTGTCATCGGCAAACTTGCTGAGGGGGCACTCTTGTTTCCTTTAATCCCCCAGCCAGATTTAATTCTATCTCTGCTCTTGCTTTTCTAATCTGCATCCTGGCTGCATGGACAAGTCCTCTGTACTCCTCCCAGTCAGCTTGTCCTTGCTTCCACTGCCTAGAGACTTCATTCTTGTATCCAAATTCTGGAGCACCTAGTTTATCCATGCTACAATCTTGGCATTCTTGCCCACCTTCCTCTTTTTTGGAATACAGTGGTCCTGGCTTTGAGGAGTTTGCCTTTGAATAAGCACCAGCTCTCTTGGGCTCCTCTTCCCTTCAGGAATTTGCCCCATGATATCCTGCCAAGTAGATNCAGCTTGTCCTTGCTTCCACTGCCTAGAGACTTCATTCTTGTATCCAAATTCTGGAGCACCTAGTTTATCCATGCTACAATCTTGGCATTCTTGCCCACCTTCCTCTTTTTTGGAATACAGTGGTCCTGGCTTTGAGGAGTTTGCCTTTGAATAAGCACCAGCTCTCTTGGGCTCCTCTTCCCTTCAGGAATTTGCCCCATGATATCCTGCCAAGTAGATCCCTGAGGAGGGTGAAGTCAGCTCTCTTGAGGTCCAGGGCTGCAAACTTACTACACATCCTCTTAGGTACCCAAATAATCTTAAATTCAACCATTTCATGTTCACTGCAGTCAAGACTGACCTTGAGCTTACTTCACTCACCAGCTCCTCCTTGTTGGTGAGGACAAGGTCTAGGACAGCACTTGTTCTTGTAGGTTCCTCTATCACTTGAATGTGAAAGTTATCCTCAACACACTGCAGGAACCTCCTAAATTGCTGGTGCCATACTGTGTTGTCCTTCCAAGAGATATCTGGGTGCTTGAAGTCCCCCATGATGACTAGGTCTTGTGAACTTGAAGCTGCTCTTATCTGTCTATAAAGGGCCTCATCGTCCAGGTCTTTCTGGTCAGGTGGCCTGGACAAACTCCCTACTGTGTTCTCCCATTTTCCTCTGATCCTCAGCGATAAACTCTGTGTTAGTTCTTCCCTCCCCACATGCAGCTCCATGCATTCAAGTTGGTCTTTGATGTAGAGAGCAACACCCCCTCCCTTTCTCCCTTGCCTGTCTTTCCTAAAGAGTCTGTACCCAGTTATCCCTATACTCCAGTCCTGAGAACCATCCCACCAGGTTTCAGTGATACCAACGATAGCATAACCCTGCAGGCATGCACAGACCTGCAGCTCTTCCTGCTTGCTCCCCATGTTCCATGCATAGGTATGAAGTTGTTTACAACCAGCCCCTATTGAAGCTGGTTTACTGACTGGGTTCCGTTGTTCTCCACATCAGGTGTTCTCTTCCTGGCCTGTGGTTTATTTCAGACCCAGAGTGTCTATTGGTATAATTGCCCATTGTGTAGAATGGATTGTGGATCCCTCCACCCAACAAACCTAGTTTAAACCCTCCTCACTAGATTGGAAAACCTACGGCCAAAGAAATCCATTCCCTTTTCTGATAGAAATACCCCACCAGCCCTAGAAGACCGGGTTTCTCAAAGGCATTCCCACACTTTGAATAGCTAAGGCCCTGCCATAGCACCACTCCCTCAACCACTTATTGATTTTCCCTATTCTATCGGCCCTTTCAAACCCCTTCCCCTTAACTGGGAATATTGAAGAGAAGATAACGTGTGCTCCTGAGTCCTTCACTGCTGCTCCCAGTGTCTTGTAATCCCTCTTGATGTTTTTTAGGTTATTCATTGCTGTATCAGTGCTGCCCACATGGAGCAGTAGCAACAGATAGTAATCAGTGGGGAGCACAAGGTCTGGTAACCTCTCTGTGACACCCCTGATGCAGGCCCCTGGTAAGCAGCATACCTATCTAGATAGGTCAGGGCAGCAAATGGGTGCCTCAGTGCCTATCAGAAGAGAGTCATCCACCACTATCACCTGTTACTTTTTCTTGGCTGAACTGGTTGTTATACAGCAGGGAACTGGTTTG
>VZRI01002985.1:0-35295 GCA_013397515.1 Upupa epops
GATCCTATGATCCTATGACCTGGCTTGCTCCTGATCCCAGTCAGTAAATGAGCTCTTGAAAACATTTTTGTCAGAGAAAGCTTAAGATGTCTATCACTGTTCAGCAGAAGAAACTAGAGTATAAAACTAAAATCTAGAGCATGCTAGAACCCTTGCTAAGATGTTATCTCTGTTCACCAGCTCAGTCACTCCAATGCCTGCTAGGGTTTTGCTGAAGCTACTCATACATGGAAGTTTGCCATTAGCAGGACCTCAACTGAAGTAATCTATTCTGTATCAAAACCATGAAAGGAGTGTACTCCAGAGAGACAGGTGTGTTTCAACAGACAAAACTGTTCACCATATGATAGAAGAATGAACTTCCACAATGGACTTCCTGTAGATGGAATTTATTTCTAGATTTATACAGGTGTTTCTTGTACAAGTTAAGAGAAAAGGCTCACGTTAATTGCACTATCAACACAGATCTGGTTTAGATAGTACTTGGATCCTATTTAGATCTTACCTAGAAAAACTAGCATCATAAATTATTCCTTGTCATTCTAGGCATCCCTTCAAGACATGATACCCCAAAGCTCGGATATTTTTTCAGATGCTTTAGAATAATTGAAAGATACTCTAAACATCTTTACGTTGTGATAGAATACAAATATTCTGATAACTAAACGACAAGAGGATCACTAGGGACAGTCAAAATGGTTTCACCAAAGGGAGGTCATGCTTGATCAACCTGATAAAAATTTTATGAGGAAATAACCAGATGGACAGATGATGGCAAAGCAATTATGTGGTCTGTCTCGACTTCACTAAAGCATTTGACACAGTGATCCCAGCACCCTCACAGCCAAACTGAGGAAGTGTGGTCTGGACAACTGGGCAGTGAGGTAGATTGTGAACTGGCTGCAGGAAAGAAGCCAAAAAGTAGTGGTCAGTGGGGAAGAGTCTATTTGGAGGCCTGTATCTAGTGGAGTACCCCAGGGGTTGGTACTGGGACCAGTACTATTCAATAGTACTATTCAATATTCTTTTCATCAGTGACCTGGATGAAAGACTGGAATGCACTGTCATCAGGGTTGTTGATGACACAAAGCTGGGACAAGTGGCTGACACAGCAGAGGGCTGGGCTGCCACTCAGCAGGACCTAGACAGGCTGGAGAGTTGGGCAGGGAGGAACTGAATGAACTTCAACAAGGGCAGTGCAGAGTCTGGTATCTGAGCAAGAACAACCCCAGGGACCAGCATAGGTTGGGAACTGACCTTCTGGAGAGCAGCATAGGGGAAAGGGACCTGAGGATCCTGGTGGACAGCAGGATGACTATGAGCCAGCAATGTGCTCTTGTGGCCAAGAAGGCCTAAGGCATTGTGGGGTGGATATGAAGGGGGATGGTTAGTAGATCAAGAGAGAGGTTCTCCTTCCTTCCTACTCCATCTGTCTGAGACCGCATCTGGAATATGTTGGAAGGACAACAAAGCATGGTACCAGTAATCTAGGAGGTTCCTGGACTGTGTTTATGGTAACTTTCTCATCTAAGTGTTAGAGGAACTTATAAGAAAAAGTGCTGTCCTGCACCTTGTCCTCACCAACAAGGAGGGGTTGGTGAGTGAAGTGAAGCTCAAGGGCAGTCTTGGCTGCAGTGATCATGAAATGGTTGAATTTAAGATTATTTGGGTACCTAAGAGGATGCACACTAAGCTTGCAACCTGAATGATGAAGGGACCAGATATGAAGCCCTGAAGGGAAGAGGTGCCCAAGAGAGCTGGTTGTTATTCAGGGACCAACTCCTCCAAGCCCAGGAGCAGTGCATTCCAAAAAAGAAGAAGGCAAGCAAGAATGGCAAGAGGCCAGCCTGGATAAACAAGGTGCTCCTGAACTTACTTGGGTGCTAGAAGAAAGTCTATAGGCAGTAGAAGCAGAGACAGGCTGACTGGGAGGAGTACAGAGGACTTGTCTGTGCAGCCAGGATGCAGATTAGAAAAGCAAGAGCAGAGACAGAATGAAATCTGGGCAGGAGGTTCAAGGGAAACAAGAAGGGCTTCTTTGCATCCATCAGTAACCAAAGGAAGGCTGGGGATGACAGAGGGCCTTTCTGAAGGGAAAATGGAGAGCTGGTCACAATGATATGGAGAAGGCTGAAGTGCTTAATGATTTCTTTGTCTCTTCATCCTGTTCACAGTTCAGCTGAATCTGAGAGTTCTTGCAGCTGATGGCAAGGACACAGTCACAATGAATGACTCAAACTCTGAGAAACTGATGGATTCAGAGGACTGAAATGTCTTACAAAAGGTGGTGATGACTGCAGAGCAAAGAAACCACTGAAAATTGCCATGACTGAAGTCTTCTGATGCAAAATATTGTGAGATTGAATCATTCCTGATGAGGTTGCCCTGTTGCATTTACTGAATACTTTTGTATTAGAATGTGTTCCCATCTCCTTCAGACCTTAAATGGGAATGTCTGATTTGAGCAAGACAGCTGAGTGAGATGGCAAGTTTAAAGCGTTTCTCAATACAGTTCATCTTGAATCAAGGCAAAGCTTTAATAATGTCCCTTGATCACAGAATCAGTCTCTTGTTGAATGAAAGCTCAAAAATCAGAACCATCATACTATTATTCTGATTGATGAGGACTGAGTTAGAGACCAATTAAGCAGTCTTAAGCAAGTGCTAAAGGAGACTGCAGAAGTCATCTTTGGTAAGTCACAGGGAATAGGAGAGGTGCCTGGGGCTTGAAAGATAGCGAATGTCACTCCAATCTTCAAGAAGAGCAAGAAGGAGGACCCAGGTAACTGTAGACCCGTCAGCCTTACCTCCATCCTCAGAAAGGTGCAGAACTACTTGCCCTTGGTACTGTCTCTAGGCACATCAAGGACAAGGGGATCATTAGGAACAGTCAACATGGCTTCACCAAAGGGAAGTCACGCTTGACCGACCTGAAAGCCTTTTATGAAGACATAAACAGATGGATAGATGATGGCAAAGTAGTGGATGTGGTCTGTCTTGACTTCTCAGGAGACATTTAAAACACACCTGGACATGTTCCTATGTGACTTGATCTAGGTGATTCTGCTCTGGCAGGGGGACTGGACTGAATGATATTTCAGGGTCCCTTCCAATCCCTAACATTCTGTGATTCTATTACATATTAGAATTAATTACTAGCACTAAATCAAGCTTAAAATCAGATCAACACACTATTACACTGTTACATATTACTAACATTACAAACCGTGGAAACAGAAGGCATCCAATGGAGCAGTGTATTCTAAACCTTTCTGTAGCTGAAAAGAAAGGACTTAAATAATTGTACAACTTTGAGCTTGTCCACCACATTCACTCAAAGCCTACAGAAAATACTGATGGAGCTTTTAATGCCTTTCTATCACAGGCATTTTCAAGACCTGCTGTAGCAACACACCATTACAATAGCAACTGTATTATTTGCATATGAATTAAAAAAAATCACTCCCACAAAGTGGGCAAAAAGATTCGTATAAAGTCCTGCAGTATTATGAGTGCTAGACAGGCATTTAGGCAACAGGTTAGAGTGTAAAAGTGCTAGGACATGGTCTTTAGTGATTTCATTATTTTGATGTAGTGACAGTGCTTGGGTGGGTCACACTTGATAAACTCTACTACACGCCAAATATCTGATCCAATGAGATGGTTCCTCTGGTGCTAACATCACCCTTTTCATCACAAACTGCAACAATTCTACAGTGGTACTTCCAAACTCATGGAATCATAGAATCATCAGGGATCAGAAGGGACCTCGAAAGATCATCTAGTCCAATCCCCCTGCCACAGCAGGACACCTAGACCAAGTCACAGAACATTATGGACTGGAAGTGACCTGGAAAGATTATCCAGTCCAATTCCCCTGCCACAGCAGGATCACCCAGAACAGATGAGTTTCAAATGTTTCCAGAAAAGGAGACTCTACAAACCCCTCAGGCAGCCCCCTCCAGTGCCCCATCACCCTTCCTGGGAAGAAGTTATAGAATTGGTCAGGGTTGGAAGGGACCACAGGATCATCCAGTTCCAACCCCCCTGCCATGGGCAGGGACACCCCACCCTAGATCAACTCACATTTTTTCTACACTTTTGGCCATTATACATCATCTTCCAAGAACTGCGTGCAGAGTAAATTCCAGTTTCTAGTCCCCTCAGACATTGGCAATTAAAAGCCACTGTCCCGCCAGTGTGGTTAGTGAACCCTCACAGGGAGGTATCAGTTCCTTACGAGTTTTTCTGGGTCTCAGAATTTGTTTTTGAAAAGCAACCTTGAAAAATACTGGCAGTGACAGCAGAGGAGACCATTTCAACATGTTAACAGACCAAATTCTGCACCAGCTACAATTTCTGTGGTATTTAAGATGTAGCTTTACAAGAAGCACAAAGTATCCCAAAACGAGCAAAACATTTACTCAAAAAACCCAGCAGCAACCTATTGCTGCCAGCAGGTAGGAAAAAGAAGTAACTTGGCAATATGTACTACCTGCTCTTTTAATTACAGCTGGAAATCATCACACCTGAGACTGAAAATGAGTTTCCCAAACACCTTACATGCTCAGTTGAAAGGGATTACACTGCTCCTTCAATTCCTGTGCACATGTGTCCCCAGTCAGTGAGGTACCTGTGCCTTGTCAGGGGCACATCAGCAGTCTTACTCTCCCCTCAGATACACCCTCACTGCCACCAAATAAGGAACTGCAAATTTAAGCAAATCAAGTGAGATGAAAATAAAAAGATGAAGCCTCTTGAATGTATACCTTTTTACTGTTCTCTTCAATGTCAAGACACACAAGTGCTCATAAGTGAAAAGCAAGGGAGAAAAAAAGAAAGCCTTTTTGAATAGAGCTGTGTGGTCACACCTCATTAGATAGATGCCCCTTTAATCTTCCACTGGATAAAAGGTATGATAATAAACGTTAATTTCAAACAGAGGAAGTACTACTGTCTAAAAAAACCCCCACTGATAACCTGTTTAGGCTTTCCCACATATATTTTCTCCAATATCTCAAATGTCTAGAATCATAAAGGGATCATTCCTTACTAGGGTCAAGAAGCAATGATTTTCAAAGTCCTTTCCTTCAATATATTCTATATAATCACAAGTAAACCTATAAGTACTTTATATTGCCTTTCCCATCAATGTTTTAGCCCTTTTTTAAATTTGAGTTTTCTAGCTTAATTTTACCACGTTGGCACCTGAGGCAATAATTTACCTGCATATGTCTGAATACTCAGTATTGCTGTCTATCTCTAGACTGTCTCTGCCAACATGGCCAGAAAACAAATCTAAAGCTAAAGGACATCCCAACCCACTACTTATTTCCTGAACTATTTGCATTGATTAATTCCTCCACTGAAAAAAGACACAAGTGCATGTAACAGCTGCTGAATTGATAGTATATGAATCTTACCTACTTGCCTGTGAGAAGTTCTTTAAGACAGCACATTTTAGAAGAAACCTTCAGTACTGGTGCCTGGAGTTAGAAGAGATTTATCCTTATACACCTAAAAGGTAGGCAATTTGTTTTTTTAAGACACCTATTTACCAGCCTTCATTGCATAAGCTAAGTGAATGATAGAAGTATTTCTAAGGCTCTCAAGTTCCAGAGAGGTTCCACTGAGGTGGCTTTTCTGAGAAGGAAGTCCTGAAACTTGTGCTGCCTTTCTTCATCTGCAGTTTAACAGCAGTGCACAAAGAGCACAAACTTAAGGTACAATTTTTATCCAGGAATCACAGGCCACCATAAAACTTCCACCAGATTTTGAAAAATTTAAGCAAAGCAGCTCTTGTTCCTTGTCTTGTGACATGGTCAAGTATAGGTTGAGCTTCAGCCTAGCACGTAGTTTCAGCATCAGCTTAGGCTGACACTAGACAGAGCTCTTGTTTAAAGAGCTTGTTCTCATTCTGCCCTCTCATTTCCATGTTCCTGCCCCCTCCCTGGTGTCAGCGTCACTGACTGTGTGTCTCCACAGACTGGCAATACAGTTAAAACCTAGACCTCAATAAACAGGAGGAACCCAAATCTGACCTCAGCCCTAGAGGAACTGCTGCTCTTCAAGATGCTGTGCCAGTGTCAAACGCTTATCTGACAAAGCCAGCACTGCCAAAACATAAGAATGGAAAGCAAATCATGGACTTTATGCTGATTATAACATATCAACCAACCACAATTACTAGAGTGAAAATTATTGTTCTTTAATTATGCCTTTGTGAATTAGACCCCAGGTGAAATATTGTACAAAGAAACTTCAGCTGGATCAGTCAAGTGATGACAGCAATACTGCAGTCAGGATTTATAGCATAGCTGTTTTAGGAAAATTACCCAACTGTCAAATGTGAATCAAAAATTAAAGCTGATAGAGAACCCAGCTCTTGACTGTAATTCTAGTTAGTATGAGTCATCTCACTTCTTTCTGCATCTGTCTTGTTTTCATGTTTGACCTCCTTATTCGATAGAATATTTCATTATTTGGTTTGGTTTCCTCTAGAAGGTGTAATTCAGTGTAATAATTCACTGTAATATTCCTGTAATTTCTGCCTCCCAGAAGTCCCTCTCTCTTTCTTGATCAATTTTTAAGGCTGCTGCTATTTTCTTTTTGGGTGCAGATACACTGCCAATTAGGTTTGTAATTCTCCCTCACACTTTTTCTTCTTTATTTGGGATACAAAGACCTCATCATTCCAGACTTCTTGATTTAAGTTAATCCCCTGCGTTCTCTGCACTTCAATGTATGAGACCTTCTGTCAAATTTATTTGATACCTAATCATATTTTTTCAGTGTATTACTTTGAAATGGAAAAATACTAGTTTAGCATAATATGATTTTTAAATTTAAATAGAATCATAGAATTATTAGGGATAGGAAGGGACCTCCAAAGATCATCCAGTCTAATCCCCCCCGCCACAGCAGCATCACCTAGACCAAGCTGCACAGGAACACATCCAGGCGGGTCTTGAACGTCTCCAGAGGAGACTCCACAAGCCCCCTGGGCAGCCTGTTCCAATGCTCCATTACCCTCATGGTGAAGAAGTTCCTTCTGATATTTACATGGAACCTCTTCTGTTCCAGCTTGTGCCCACTGCCCCTCGTCCTATCAGGAGATAACCTTGAGAAGAGCCTGGCTCCATCCTCCTGACACCCACCACTCACACATAATGCTATCTCATTTATGATGCTATCTCACTTTTTTTATCTCCTCAGAATCCCCAGTAGCATTAACACACCTCACCTGTACCTACATTTCTAGCTTTCCTGAATAACCTGGACCCACATTCCAGCTATGACTAGTATTCTATTTCCCATTAACTGCCATTATCCCTGTGAGATCTGGTTTCATGTTACATACCAGATGTGTTGAGCTACTGCACTTTGTTGTTCTTTAGGAAATATGTCAGTTTTCCTCTACATTTCAACAGGTCTTCTTGCTAGTGTTACAGATTGCTTTCATTATTTATTGTCTACTTGACTACCAAGGTTTCACCTGATCTCCTCCCTCTTCTCTGAGTGTTCTTTTGTAACACTGCACAAGCCTCTCCTCATGAAACACCTGTTCTGTTTTCTAAAATGATTCTTCCTATAAGGTCAGACATTGTATACAGAACGTTTTACATTAATTCTGCAAAGGAAATCTTAGGGTTTGGTGATAGCAACAACAGCACAAACACAGACATACGTTCCATTGTAATCTTAACGCTTACTATCTTTATTTCAGCCTTTTCTGCTTCCTGCTGCTGCTAGCGTGCAGGTGGATGGAAAAGGGAGATGCCAAGTGTCTGGATAAGGCCAAGAATAGCAGTGTCCAGAGGAAAAAAAGAAAATGTAAACAGTTTCATTCAGCACTGAGGCATCACTTTGCCTTTTGCTCCTGGTAGCTTCAGTGACTGTTGCTGTAGTAGTCACAAAAAACTGTTTCTAAGCAAACAGAAGTTGCTGAAAGGTTTGAGGACAGGAATGGAACAGGTGTCAGGGGCTAGTGATAGAAATTGGATATGTTTAGTTCCATAACTGTAGCAGAAAAGGCCCAGGAGGTTTGATTTTAATTTCCTTTTCCAGATCCGGGTACGAAAGTAGGTGCCGCTACCTGCAATCTTTCAGTGCAGAAGATTTGTTAGAATAGGCACTATCGTATATTCTGATGAGCTCTGAACACAAACAAATTTCCACATGCTTATAGCTATGGGTACTCTACAATAAATAGGAAGCATCCTAACATCTTCTTTTCTGCTTTTCTCTGTTTTAGTTCCTATACTTCAGGAAAAGAAACTGGAACTGTATGCTTTAAAACAGTTTAGGAGACTGAGCATGTGTTCTGTGCTACAGAAACAAGCCTGATCTACATCACTGTTAAGCCTGATCTAAATCATTGAAACAGACCACTGTCAACCCCTTATTATCAGATCCCAGATAAACACAGAGACAAGCCTTCTTCATGTATAGATTTAAAGAGTTTTATAAAAAGGATAATGAAGCTCAACAGCCTCAGAGTAATCTCTTATTGTCTGTTTCATTATGAGACACATGAATCTTAAGCAACACGTCACAAGTGAGAAAGTGAGTCATACTGATATGAGGGAACTGGAAAGACCGAATTCTTACATGTTCCAGCTACCACTGCATTTTCAATTAAATAAATGTGAAGCTGTCCTTATGCTGTAGTTTATCAAAAACTCCCATGAAAATTGCCTTATTGAGGAAATATTATTACATAAATTCACTGATATAACTCTAGCTTCTTAGAGAAAGTAAAAAAAAAATGATTACAAGGATATGAAATGGAAGAAATGAACTTAAATCAACCTGGCTCTCCTGACAACCTCTATACACTGTGGTGTTCCTATACCTTCCTTTAAGTAGCCTCTCGGTTGTTTCAATACGGTTGACAGTAACTTGGTAGTACCACTGCTAAGGAATGTGTAATTTGGCATCTACTTATGTTTGGAGACTTGTGAGAAGAATTAATTTCTTGCAACAAAATTTCTCGTTACATTTCAAGATGTTTAAATCTCATCTACTTCACAGAAAAATTGTGCATATTTTCCAAGGCTGAATTTAAGAGAATAAAGTCCAAAATCTGAGTGTTTTGTAAGGAAGAGGACTGCTCTACATGTTAGAGCGTTTTCATTCTAGCAGTACTGTTTAAAGACTATCAGAGCAAAAGTGGGTGTTTCTGACAGTTCAGAACTATTTAAATCAATTTGATTAATCCAGAAAAAATCATGGCAAGAAGCAATAAATGGGGTACGGGGGCAGAAAATAACTGCAAGGCAAGGTGAATAAGAGTGAACCAGACAACTTTGAATACTGAAAGAAATAGGTGTTGTGCAAACATCAACAAAATCTCAACATTTTCTGAAGTGCCTGGTTCAATGAATTTGCATACACTATTTACTTCAGAGAAGAATTGTACATCTGGTAATGTCTGTCTCTAAAACAGTGCCATCCTGAGCTGGAACCAGTCAGGTATCTTTTTTTGGTTTGGTTTTTTTCCCTGATTTATTGTTCACTTAGAGGAAAAAGGTAACTACCAAAATCTACAAGCAACCTTCTATTTCCTTAGTGTACCACCAGTACGCCAAGTTTTCACTTTTTCACACAAGAAAACTCAAGAGGCTACAGGGCAAGAAACTATGAGAGAAACATCAGAGAAGCAAGAGAATTCCCCTGCCACCGATCCCCAGCAGACACACAGCACAATGCTCCTGGGCAAGCACAAGTGAAACTGCTGGCTCTGAGCAAACCTGCGTTTATGGATTTATGGCAGCCTCCCATTTCCAGGCCCATCTGGGTCGGAGAAAGGAGAGGCTGGGAAGACCATGCACCGATTACATTTTTGCCATTCCTGCTGTGGTATGGCATGAATAAATCACAGAGCTGAGGTCAGAACAGCCAGCCCATAAAGTGATTCATGGGCCCAGCAGCACATTCCCCCAGGACTATGTACTTTATTACAGTAAACCTCAGAACAAGATACAATTTCCTGTCTCAAGGAGCAGCCTTTAAATCAGGACACCTGGACAGCCCTGCAACCACTTAGAGAAACAATAGGTCTCAGCCCCACCACTGCCTCTCTTTGCTGGCCCACACTGCCTCAGGCTGCTGTGTTTAATGCTAAATACCACCTTTGGAAATGATTGCCTTCTGCAACAGATTACTGTGGTGACAGTCATGGAGTCATACGTACTGCTATAATCCTATTCTTCAGCCATACTTCCCCACCCAAGAACTAAATACTCCCCATCTGTTTTTCTCAGTTCTTTAGCTCTCTTCTGCACTGTGACGATTTGACCTAAAATGTTAAGACAACAAGAAATTGAGAGGTAACTCATTTTCTCTCTTTGTGAACAGATCCCTCAGTGAGAGGGTATTTTCTGCAAGCTGAATAACCTGTAGCTTGTACTATGGACATTTTCATGGTGATCAATGACTGTGATCTGGATTGTGGGTTTGGTACCTGGAAAGAAATTGAGGTGGTGACAGAGCTGATGGGACAGTTAGACTCCTGAAACTGTCACTCTCAACTAAGAGTTAGTCCTAGCCCACAGGTTATGTTTGCAGGAGAAAGGACACCAGGAAAATAATTTTAAGCCATGGAACAAAGCAGGTATTTTATGAGGAGCCTTATCTCTAAACATTCAAACCACACAGGCCTTCTGAGCTGCAAAAGCTGCATCATGTTCTATTTGTGTCTCGTAAATGTGAGGCATGTGCTCACAGCACTTCTGTCACTCTCCTTGG
Source organism: Upupa epops (assembly GCA_013397515.1). Taxonomy (NCBI): domain Eukaryota; kingdom Metazoa; phylum Chordata; class Aves; order Bucerotiformes; family Upupidae; genus Upupa; species Upupa epops. The sequence continues at coordinate 10,750 of VZRI01002985.1, forward strand.
AAGCAATGGGACTCTTTTCAAATGCAGGCTTTCCATGGTCATACAAAGTGGCGCAGAAGGAAAATGCTCTGCCTCCTTCTGATCCCATAAAGGATCACTGGAATTAGAGATTCAGGTGGGTGTATTTTGTCAGTATGCATTATTCAACAATGAGGAGCAAGAATAAGAAAAGGGAATAAAGCTTCCATTGAAGCATTTATTGTCAAAAGGCAAGAATTCCATGGCTTGGTAAGTCATTCGGTATAACCACTCTACAAATAGTGCAACAGATCCTGATTATTTTCACTCCTCAAAGTTTTTTCAAATCTTAGAACTATAGACATAGGTGATAGGCACCTGGGAAGCTGCTTCATAGAAAACACAGCAAGGAGTAAGAAACTTACATGTACTGAGACACACCTGGAAAAATTATTTACCAAAAGAGAAGGGGAAGACTGGGGGAAATTTAGGCAAGAATTCATCAGACACTGAAAGATAACAATGCTGTTGAATAATGCTATTGAAAATAAAAACACAGACTCCTAGATAAGGAAAGAGGAAAAGAGAAGGACTGATAAAACAGATGTAAGTAACTCTAAACTCATCAGGTTTTTTCCCAGACTGAGACCTCCTGAAGCTATTAGTTTCATGATTACTCTCCATTTACGGAGAGCAAAACAGTTGTGTAGAAAATGACTTCTGCAAGAAACGGAATATGTTTTTTATCCTACTTGAAGTTTCTCCTTTACTTTTCTGATTTTTTTAAAGGCTTACTGCAGACAGAATCAAGGCTTATTCATTGATTTTATACTCTGATTTCCTGTACACAACAAATACTTATATTGGCTCCAATTGCAACAATTGAAGCCAATAACTTGTTCTGGGGGAGTAGGAAAAGGCCATCTACTTGTGACTGAAAGCCGCAAGGGACTGGCTGTTATCCTTCTGTGAGTTAGTCCTGCTGATTATTAATTTTTGCTGCCAGAAAGTCATGTGTACTTCTAATCCTAATTTTTCTGTCCTCAGTTTCCAGACAATGGTCCTTGCTTTCACTGCCTCTACCAGAATAAATGGTGTTTCAATATCACTACTAATTTCTAGATATTAGACAAGTGTTAGCAACCACCCAATAAAATCCTCATTCTGTTTATACTTGTTAATCCTAGTGTCTCGTAGCCAAAGTCCTTCTGCCGCCAACATCATGCTGCTTTTTTCCATAACACATCTACATCTTTTCCAAGTCATTGCTTTCAATATAGCGTCCAATAGTCTCCACATTGTGCTAATTTATACACCTAACGCTCAGATGCATTTTGTGAAAATGAGTTCGCATTAAGCAGTAATTTAAATTTACCTACATATCTGTTCTCACCATTGGGTAACATCATGCCGTTTTCTTCTTCACCTGAAGGTTCCACCAACTGTCATTACATAGTCACTGATAAAATGATTATTCCCACCAAGTCTGCTACCAAAACCAATGCAGCTCAAATATAATTGCTCACTTTAAGTGTATTATCTATAGTGTTAACAGGTAATTTTGGGAATCAGAATTACAGAACTATTGAGGCTGGAAAAGCCCTGAGCTCATCCAGCCCAGGCTATGACCCAACATCACTATATCAGCCAGACCACGGCACTAAGTGCCACCTCCAGCCTTTTCTTAAACAACTCCAAAAGCTGGGGACTCCACCACTGCCCTGGGCAGTCCATTCCAATGTCTGATCAATCTTTCTGCGAGGAAGGGCTTCCTAACATCCAACCTAACTCTCTCCTGGTGCAGCTTCAGGCCCCGCCTTCTTGTCCTGGTGCTAGTTGCCTTGGAGAAGAGCTTGACTCCCACCTGTCTACAACTTCCCTTCAGGTAGTTATAGAGAGGGAGAAGGTCCCTTCTGAGTCTCCTCCAGGCAAAAATGGTCATTTACAGGAGTCTAATTATAAAGAAAGCAGAAAGTTATTTCCATTAAACATGTTAATCTCTTTTTTAAACCGAACTTCAGACATAATGAAAGAATTATATCACATTTGTTTCAACATTACATATCTCACATGGTTGACTGGTATTAATTAAAAGCCTAGCATTTAATTCTTTACATTAGCATTATTTTTTAATCAGCTTATTCATTACTTTACGCACAAGTTGTAACAGTTTTCAACTCATAGCAATTCAGGCATCCTGCCTGCTGTTTTGCAACATTTCCATAACTTCTAGAATTTCACCAGAATTCCTATATTTATTACATTTTCAACGAGCCAAAATTCCTTACAGACAACTTCTTGTAGTTCTCAGATACCAGAAACCTTGGTCTGCCACCTCCAACACACCTATGACATCTTCAGAAGGAAAGAGCTATGGAATTCCACAGAGCCTTTCTAGGAAGAAAGGCAAAACCAGTTCTGTTAAATTCCTCTGTGATCCAAATAAACAACAAAGGTGTTAGAAATCAGTAAAATGATATGGCAAGCACACTGCAAACATCTCAAAAGGCTTAATGAACTGAAATAAAAAAAGGTATAGATCTTCTAATAATTCTAATTATGTTGTCTGTTTTACTATCAACAGAAAATAACATGTTTTTATAGAAAATTTTTATCATTACATAGGCTTTAAATAATTTGAATGCTAGCATTAAGCAAAAATCGGTGGTTAATTTCATCACCACAGAAAACATGAACGGAACTCTGTCTGAAACCAAAGACAAAATTCCTCTGACTTCATACAGTAAAAGCTGTATTACAGGAGTGGATTCCAACTGCCTTCAAAGCAGCTTTAAATATTCATTAAATATTCCTAAAAAACCTTAACAATTCCATCTCTCTCTTTCAAAACACACATAAAATCATACTTGAACAGAAAAAAGTATTCTAAAGATGCAGTGTGAAACTTGCAGATGTTGAGAAATGTCATTGTATCCCTATGTACTTGTGGGGATGATTTATTCTAAGACTTTTATTACATGAAAATATATAGGTTTGACTAAACAACTTATATATCATTTAATCACAAAAACTTCATTTACACATGATAACAACACACATTCAGGGACTATGGCAGGAGAACACCTTCATTTGTTTAGCAAAATCATCTTCAGGTAAAATAGAAATGAACACAGAATTACAGAATAATCGTGGTTGGAAAGAATCTCATACATCACCAAGTCCAACCATCCCCACACCAACAAAAAACCTAAATACCTGATTGATGGAAAAACACAAGATAACCCTCCTCCATGCCTGCCACTCTAGCAGGTCACAAAGCACCATGGCTACACACTTCTTAAACACCTCCAGGGATGGTGACTCAACCACCTCCCTGGGAAGGCCATCCAGTGCCTCACCACTCTTTCTGTAAAGAAATTCTTCCTAAAATCTAATCTAAACTTCCCCTGCCTCAACTTCAGACCACTGCCCCTGGTTCTGTCATTAGTTAACAAGGAGAAGATGCCAACACCCACCTCTCTTCAACCTGCCTTCTCGTAGTTATGGAGGGCAATGAGGTCCCCCCTCATCCTCCTCTTCTCCAAACTCAACATGCCCAGCTCCCTCAGCCTCTCCACATATGATCTGTTCTCTAAACCCCTCACAAGCTTGGAAGCTCTCCTCTGGCCACGTTCCAGCATCTCCATGTCTTTCCTATAATGAGGGGCCCTTAAGAATTTTACAGCTAATCTTTTGCCACCAAGTGCTTAGCTGTGACATACAGAATGGCTTCAAGGCTGGAGTGAAAAAGCAAATTTTGATTTTTCAGTGTTATCTATTTTTTTCAAAACCTCTAGCAAGTAATGTTTTATTACACATTTATGATATATAAATAGTATTACCTAGTATGGCAGTTTTCTCACTGGTGTGATAGGGACAAAGGGAAGATACTGGTAACTACATTGAATAAATGGTAGACATTAGAAGGACCTCTTGGGCCTTGATGGTGGCACTCTCTGTAACCTTCTGTTCAAACGTAACATTATCACACTGTCAATCAAGACATCCATCTGTGGTGTTCCAATCTGAGAGATCATTTGTGCAACAGCAAATATGCCAGAGATGCCATGAAAAGCTTGGGAAGGTGCCCAAGTCTCTACCTTTTCCATGTGATTTTTTTTTTAGGTTGCATCAGATACCAAGGGAACCTTTTAGTTCCTTCCCTCTGGACAAGTGTGTGCTATGAAAGCATTACCCATGGTAACCCAAAGTCTGCCACAAGCTGTGGTGAGGGAATTAGCACCACTAACTTTCATGTGGCTCCAGAGCTGTGGCTGCACTCCTCAGAGAGATCAGCACCTTTTTGTCTGGCTGCAAAAGGAATAGTGTGTTCAGAGACGTTTGAAAGCCCCTCTTCCCCATCAAGATGCTGGCAGAGGCCACTGTGTGTTCATAGCAGGGGTCACTCTGAGGGGATGAAAGAAGTGACAATCTGACTGGAACAGACACCTTCTTCAGGGAAAAGTCAGTCTTTTATGTTTTTGGTCCTGTAGACCTAACTGTAAAAGATTTTGAGGTAGTTAATTTAAAAATAGAGCAGGGATTCTGCTCTCAAAGCAGAAACAAACTACACACACTAAATATAACCTGTTTAATCCTATAGAAAATACTGTCAGCAGTAATGGCCCAACAGACTCTCTGGGACAAAGAATGTTTTAGAACAAGGAGGTTATAACACTGGAAGAGCTATACAACCTTAAAGTGGATGACACTGTTACATTAACATGGCTAGTCAACATAATTTTGTTTAAATTAGTATTTTACCATTTCTGATGTCTTGAGTTAGCTACCAAATCACAGACATTTCTTTTGCCTGGAGACTACTGAAAAAGGAGAATTTTTAGTTTCTATTAAGCACTTTCAGAACAAAGAATGGTACAGGTACAAACCAAAGCAGTAGAAGAAAAAACAGCATCTGAGAAAAGCTTTCAGGTTTTCCAACAGTGACTTCAGAGAGTAGCAGACGATTGCATGACCTCAGTGCATTGCTTCTTCTCAAAAAGAAAAACAATTTATGACTAACAAACTAACCCTGAGAAACAACATCAAACATTTTGTCTCCCAAAGGATACAGATATAAGCTGCGTGTTTATATTAATTGAGAACCTCTCCTTAATTTTCCAGGCAGTCACATCACCCCAAGCTCTCACATGTTCTGTGAAGTTCTCACAATCATAAAGAAACAAATACAGATACAAAACCATAAAACAAATGTGTATGACTGACACCCACACAAACTGCTCCATGACTTTGAATGGGCACATTCCAAGAAGACACTAACTTTTCCTAATTCTAAACAGCATTTTCATACAAGGTGTCTGAGAACTTTTTCAGATTCAGAATAGGTAATGGAGAAGGATCTATGCTACTCAGTAATTTAGGAGGAGAGGGTGTGTGCAAAGAAGAAGGGGGTGTTTGAGTGCAATTTGGTTACAAAGCTTGTTTGCACAGGGCTGTACTGGCCTCATGGCGACTATTTGTAAGAGGTCCCCAGAAGAGTTGTAAAGTCTGCCTATAGCCCAGGTGCTATAATTGCTGTCTGTCAAAACAGACTTGTTTTCTCAGCAAACATTTCAGAATGCCCAGTGCTATGTTGATTAGGCTAGGGGGTTTCTGAGGAGGAGTAAAATGATGATGGCTGAGAGGTCGAGTAAAACTGACGGTTCAGACATAAAACTTTGATTTCATTAAAATACTCCAGAGAACACTTTAATTTTTCAATCAAAGGAGCATTCCTTCGAAGGGAAGGAAAGCAGACAGTAGTACAGACTTGTTACTAAGAAGGTCCAATTCCCACTGTAAGAAACATGAACCAGTTCAAGGAGCAGAGATGTGTTATCAGCACAGAAATTGGCTCAGCTGCCCCTTGTGCAGCTATGATTCCTATGTTGCAGAAGTTATTCTCAGACAGTTCACCCTGGCCTCAGTACAGAGAGGTCTCTCAGAGAGTCTCTATGTTTCCTGTGCACCAGAGCTTTGAGAATCTCTATCTTCACAGCAAACCTATTTCCAATCAAGCCTGCTCTGCATTGGTAGTTTGGAAAGACACAGCTGGTTCTCTCAGGTGCTGGCAGCAGCACTCACCTACAGAGCCTATTCAACCACATGATGACATCGTCCACTGCATTTGTACACTGGTTGAGCCTACACAGGTCCCAAACACCTGAGGACACGAACTCGATAAAAAAACACTTCTTGCACAAAGCTGCACACCAAAATGTCAGGGCTGGGACAGCAGAGCTGGCATGAGGGAACAAAGAATGAAATCTGAAGCATACAACAGAGTTGAGGCTTCAGCTATCTTTTGCAATTAAATAAACCCTTCACAGGCCCTAAAAGTGGCAGAAGGCATTAATATTGGATTTAGACTGTGGCTTACGACTTCCCACCTCTCCCCAGCATGGTTAAGAAAGGCAATGCAAACGTAAGTCATCAATGACCACAGCAACTCCTCAAAACAAACCCTTTTTAGGAAGGACTTGGTGAAGCAAATCCATAATGGCTCTTCCTGTACATTATCTGCACTTCTGTATTTTCCATCAGGAATCATTGCTCCTGAGCGTCCACAGTATTAGAGCAACTTCATTTGCACTGCTCAGGTTACATCAATGTCAACGCTTACTTGAAATCACAGAGCTTCAGGGGTTTGGAATTTTGCCACCAAACTTCACTCCAGGATGAAATGTGGCAAAGTGGGGCTCTGTCCCTCCTCATTTCCCAGGCAGTTTTACCTAAGTTTCTCTTCAAACACTTAAGTTATACTTTTTTCCAAACTAGAAATGTATTGAATTCCTACTTTTATCATTATGTTTGACAAAGCTTAATTTTGAAGTCTCAAATTGTACATTAAAAGTTATTAAAAATTAAAAACAAACACCTTGTTAAATCCAGTGCAGCCAATGCTCCTATTAGAGTGCACCTCCTTATTTTAGTTGATGCAAATTATTATAGTTGATGCAACTAAAGATCATGTAGTTCAATTTAAAGGCCAAGAACAGTTCAGACAGTATAGGCATGAAGTAGTAACATGATTATTTAGGAAAAATACTAAATCATTATCAATGCTTAGGCACTGGAGTAATTTCAATTACTGAACTGAATAACACAGTAGACTGATTCAACAATTTCTAAGATTTAATATTGATTACCTAATCTAATGATTTTGTAACAACACCCATGGAAACGCTAAGATAATTTATTATGAAATTTTCTTCAAGCTGGTGGTCTCTATATAGCATTCTGGGAATGCATCTGTGAAGCAGACATCATGCCAAAGGTTTCTTCACTGAAGAAACTTCTTCACAGTGAGGGTAACAGAGCCCTGGAAGGGACTGCCCAGGGAGGTTGTGGAGTCTCCTCCACTGGAGACATTTAAAACCTGCCTGTACATGTTCCCATGCGACTTGATCTAGGGGATCCTACTCTGGCAGGGGGACTGGACTAGGTGATCTTTCGAGGTCCTTTCAAATCCCTAACATCCTGTGATTCTTTCGCAAGCTCTTTGGCTCCCTTAAAAGTACACTTATTTATGTTATCACTCCCAGCACTGGCTCCAGCTAGGCACTTGCTCCACAAGTAGAAGTCACCATCCAGAATTACACACACAGGTTCCCTTTGCAGTTAATGCTAAGAAGCTACAGGATTTGTGATTTTTGTGTGTTTCAAAAGAAACAAATAGTGGACATTTCATGCAGCTTTCTATAGGTGTTCTCTGTCTGTATCACAGGCCAGTGCATTAAAAGGTGCATATGAATGATTAAATTAATGCCTTATCATCTAAATGGCTGCCACCCACGTGGAATTTTCCATCTGTTCTTATTTTAGCAAGTTCACCAAGTTCAATCCCTTGCCATCACAGAGAGGCTTACCACATAATCATTTTTAAGTGCAGTACAATTTCGTCTTCAGCCCACTATGGCTATCAGAAGACTTCCAGAAATGACACTGGTGTGCTAAAACAACATAATTCTACCTAGTACTAGACTGGGGCCCATAGCTTCAATGGGAAAACATATCCTGAAGCTTGATGCACTAAATTGAGGTTTACCATTCAGAACTACTCTCTCCAAGTTTTATTTCATTAAACACAAACTAAAAGGTATTCTAGGTAGAGTCATGTTACATTGAAAGTTGTGACAGTATCACTCATAACAACAGAACACCAGGTAGTAGCATTTTTCATAGGAAGTTCCCTGAATAATCTAAATCCATGTGCCAGCAGAGGGGCAATACTTCTCAAATACCTCCTAAGAATTCTTCTATATCATTGGTGACTTCCAGTGAAAAATACACAGCTCAAAATATTGCACACAAAATCAAATAGACCCAGTATTGGTATTCAGTCAGTTCTGCAGCTCCTCTAGTATCATGGATGTAAATTCTCATATTCTTACACTTCAGCAGACAAAAAGGTCACTGTGATAACATTTCCCACCTTAAAAGATGCTTCTTTTAAATACAACTTGCACTGGTTTCTGTATATACATAAACAGTAGCAAATGGGATCTAGCGGGAAACGTTTACTCTGCAAAGAGTTGAGATGCCTCACTGCTGCAGCCACAAAACAATAAAAGAGATTGGTTGAGAGTTTAACGAGTTCTGACAGCCAATTCTACTACTGCTGGCTGGCTCATAGGATTTAAATATCTGCATCTCAAGTTTTATAACTTGCCTCCCTAAGGAATTGCTAAGCTTCTTTCCAGAGCCTGTTTAGAAGAAGGGAAACCATTCACTTTGGAAAAGACAGGACTAAGGCCCCTACGCTGGGGACTCTGGTTTTGGCTTAGTCCCCTCTATTCCCTGTCAGACACAACAAGAGTGAACCTGATTGCTGCGAGTCAACAATTCTAATCCATAAAGTTAAAACATCAGGATGCCGAGGACCAGACTCTGCTCAGAAGCATTACTATGTCAGGCTCTTATTTCCTGAAATTAATGGAAAAATCGGAGGTAAAGCAAGATGAAGTTACAATAAGCAGCAGTGAAGACTGGGACTGCAATTGTAGCAAAAGGGAATCAGATAGATCCTTCCATTAACGGGAAACCTAAAGCAAACATGATTTTTACTTTTGAAAGAATCATTGTGTGATCAAACTGCTTAAAAACTATTTGTTGGGACTTCTGAAGAAACTCCAAATCTGCTTCCTCCAACAAGGAGTTTTTACTCATGATTGGGGTAACGGAAACAATCTCAACCCAAACTAACTGCCTCAATCTGATCCCCTTTGACACTTGATAATACACAGAAGCATTGTAGAAAGAAGCATTCTTAAGAGAAACAGGATTAACAGGATTAAAGCCACATGACAAAAAGAAACATGTATTTTTGCTGTTATACCACACACACCTACAGGAAAAAAACACAATTCTGCCACTTGTCTTTTCAGGCAAAAGCCCATGATTTTCTCAGCATCATCCTTGAACCACACCACTGATTCCAAAATCATTTGGGCTTGGTTTTGTCTTCTTAATTTCAATACCTATAGGGATCTGCTTCAGCTTTCCAACCAATCTGGTCTCTTTCTATTTGTTACCTTCTCATTATATTAGACGGACTATGCTTTCTAAGTCTAAAATGTTGACTTACATTCAATTCCTGTTTCTTAAGCAGAGTACTGTCTCCTCACTGCCATTATATCTCTGCATTCTCTGTATTGGTATAAGTGAATCTGGGTACCAAAAAAAGTAGCACATACAGTGATTTCATTTGGTTAGTTATACAAGTATTTCTTTTTGGGGGGGCATTATATGTCTTATAAAATCTCTCACTCCTCCCTAGAATTGTTTTAATTGCAACTTTTCAGTCATCACCGTCATCCTTTTTTCTGGTTTGCATGTTTTCAGTTTTACTATAAATTGTAATGAAGCCTAACGCTCTTTCACCTCTTATCTGCCAACATTGAGAATTACAGTATTAAGAATATTACACATAATAATACGGGGGGATAAGCATATCCCTGTCTAATCTCATCCTAATATCCACTTAAGGAACTATTGTCCATGAATCTGTCTAAGACACATATGATCCTGCTGGCACTGTCTCTACAGCACTCTGTAGCCACAGAGCCCTGCTGCATGCACAAGTGGATTTACATGTTTTTAAACCATTCTCTAGTTTCACTGAGTAAAGCTCAGTTCTTTTACAACAAAATGCAGCATCAGACCATGAGATAGATCATCTGAGTTGAAAACAGACAATGTTTACCATGCCTTCAGTCCTTTACTTAGCAGAGGAGCAGAGCTTCTCCAGAGTAGCCCTGTCTTCCTCTGCAAGCAGCACAGTCCAAAGCTGTGCAAGAGTTAAAGACCAACATGATAAACACCTCCTTTCCACAAAGAAGCATTTTCTTTCACTCAGTAAGTGGCACAGTAGTGCATGAGTAAGCATTGTTATGCCATCATATAAAGAATTAAAAACCATTTGACACTCTATTGGGTTTCTATGGTGAGGTGTCAGCAGCAGGGGGATTGCAAGACTATGCAAGAAGAGAATGGGGCTATCTTTTGCTTGATACAGCTGATGCCTGATCGCTGTAAAATGAGGGCAAAACCCATCACAGAGACAGAGGAAGGTGTTTGAGGGTGGGTTAAGACAGTGAGAAACAGCAGTGGGAACACCAAGGTCAGAGTACAGGGAAGAGGTGCTTAAGGTGCTGAAGTATGTATCTGCTGATGCTTTTGGACAGTCCATGCTGTCTGTCCATGGCAGTCCTCTGAGAGCTCACACTGGAGCAGAATTTTTCCAGAAGGACTGCAGCCCCAACAGGAGATCCTATGCTGGACCAAGGGCAAAATGTGAGAGGGAAGGAGTGGCAGAAAGATCATCCCTATCTTATCCATCCTCTGCACGACTCAGCTCAGTAGAGAAGTGTATAGTGGAATAAAGCTGAGCATGGGATACAGTGGAGGGCTCGAAAAGTGCCCAACAGAAAAGGACCTGGGGGTGCTGGCAGACAGCCAGCTTCATATGAGCTATCAGTGTGTTCAGGTGGCCAAGAAGGCCAACAGGATTCTGGCCTGGATCAGGAATAGAGTAGTAATTAGGAGAAGGGAAGATATTGTGCCCTTGTACTCAGACCTTGTGAGGCCTCATCTTGAGTACTGTGTCCAGTTCTGGGCCCCTCATGATAGGAAAGACATGGAGATGCTGGAATATGTCCAAAGGAGAGCTAACAAGCTCATGAGGGGTTTAGACAACAGACCATATGAAGAGAGACTGAGGGAGCTGGGCATGTTGATTTTGGAGAAGAGGAGGCTGAAGTGGGACCTCAATACCCTGTACAACTACCTGAAGGGAGGTTGTAGGGAAGTGGGTGCTGGCTTCTTCTCTTTGGTAACTAATGACAGAACCAGGGGCAATGGTCTGTCATTATGAGGCATTATGAGGCAGGGGAAGTTTAGGTTAGATCTTCAGATGAATTTCTTTACAGAAAGAGTGGTGAGGCACTGGAACAGCCTTCCCAGGGAGGTAGTTGAGTCCCCATCCCTGGAGGTATTTAAGAAGTGTGTAGCCATGGTGCTTTGTCACCTGCTAGAGCAGCAGGCATGGAGGGGATTATTTTGTGCTTTTTGATTGATCAGGTATTTAGGTTTTTTGCTGGTGTGGGGATGGTTGGACTCAATGGTCTAGGAGATTCTTCATGATTATTCTGTGATTCTGTGAATATTCTGTTGCATGCAGTGGGAAGAAATGAAGAAAACTGCACTGACCAAGTAAGATGCAGCTGAGCCAGTCAGAAAGACTGAAGGCACCTGGTCTCCCAAAGGAAACTCAAAAAGAAGCAATGAACAACAACAGTGAAATGCACTCAGGCTGTTTCATTTTTCTCTAATCCACATATTCAGAAATGAAATATTGTTTGAATGATGCCCCACCCAGCACTGCTGCCATGAAATACACTAAAAATGATGGTGTTAAAAAATTTGCTTTATTTCTAACACAGTACAAAGATACAAAAAAATACTTTTCAGTCTTAAGAAGTACTTTCTTTTCTTTTTTCTTTTTCATCTTTGTCACTGTTTTCAATTTTCATGCTGTCTGTTTTCCCTACTCAGCCAAAAGCAATAGTGATTTTGGCTCTATGCCATGTATCACTGTAATCAGTGATACCAAGAAACTTAATCAAGATGGCAGCCCTGAAACAAGCCAAATCAGGTTTATCAGGTTTTGAGTTTTGTAGAGCCTAGGAAATGTTTCTTAGGCTAGTGTTTCTCTTCAGCTCTACACACTGCCATGAAACATGCTCTCACACCGTTCACATGCTTCTTGTGGCCAAGCAGTCACCTTGGTTTCTGAGGACAACCTTCCTGAAGGACAGAAGCATTCATTAAATAGTAGCAAGAAACTATAGGAGGTTAGCATAGAAACCGAACAAGAACAGGAACTCTGACTCACCCTGACCCATATACTCATAGTATAGTCAGCAAAAAAGAGAAGAAAAAACAAAAGAGGATTGAATGAAAAATCATTTTCCGGCAGATAATGACTTGATATTTTCAAACCCATATTCCAGTTTAAGAACAGTGAACTCAGGTTTCCTTGAGAGAAAAACATATATGGAAAGCGAAATATGAACGGGCTGTGAAAGCCTAGTGATAGTCATCAATAGAAGTTGCTAAGTAATACTTGTAATCAAGATACATCTGTCTTTCTACTTATTTTTTTGTTATAGTACATAGCTTTCCTAGTTTTCCCAAGAATTAGAAGACCCTACTTGGAGGGTACAAACCCTTGAAAGATTAAAAGCAGAAATAGACATGATACAAAACCCAAAGCTGACTGCCTTCATGTCCAAGTCTTGAACAGAACAAATCTGGAGATGACTTTTGGGTTTCTGTGCAATGGCTCCAGTTTCCAGAATTCACTACCCAATAGACCTTGTACAGAGACAAAGGAGTAGGCAAGACTTACCAAGATAACACGATCAAGAAGATAGCAGTGTATTTCTCAAGTGTACATGAATAGCTTTTTTTCTATGGCAAAATTTCTATATCAAAATAGTTTCTATTTCAGTCAAGAAAAATAGGTGAATGATCATGATCCAAAATAAAACAGTAGTAACATGTCTGTGCTATGTAATTAGGGAACATATGAGAAGCTTCAAATTCTGTTCAGTCATGAATGTTTGAATCTGTTGCTCTGGGTTACATTTTTACAAAACTGATGTGATCAAAGGCAAAAAAAAAAAGCCCCTTCCTGACAGACTCAAGAATGCAATTTGATAACCTTCCATCTATTCTATTACAGGAAAAAGAATACTTCAAGATAGTATGACTAAAAGATTATTAGTGACTCTGCACAACATCACTGCTGGCTTTGAGACAGAGACACTGTTGAGAAAGTAGACAGACTACATTTTCTGATTCATTAGTGGGCAGTTATCAATCATATCTCATTTTACCCCAAATAGGGCAGGTTTGCACAAATAATCTCTCCCTCCAACATAAATGAATGACAGAACTGACACACTAATTTTACTTTTCAACTCAACATCAGCACCACCCGTTATGTCACTGATGTTGTCCCTTATCCCCAGATGATGCACTACATCAATGCAATAGCTTTACCAAGTATTGGGGGCAGTTCTAGGCTCCTCACTTCTAGAAAGACAATGAGGTACTGGAGCAAGTCCAGAGGAGAGCAAAGGAGGCTGGGGAAGGGATTGGAGGGATAGTCTGGTGAGGAAAGTCTGAGGGAGCTGGGGTTCTTTAGCCTGGAGGAGACTCAGGGGCCCTTATCCCTCTCTATAACTACCTGAAGGGGAGTTGTAGACAGATGGGGGTTGGGCTTTTCTCCCAGGCAACTACTGCCAGGATGAGAGGGCAGGGCTTGAAGCTGTGCCAGGGGAGGGTTAGGTTGGACGTTAGGAAGCCCTTCCTCACGGAAGGGGTGATCAGACACTGGAATGGACTGCCCAGGCAGGTGGTGGAGTCCCCATCCCTGTAGGTGTTTATGGACAGACTTAGTGCCCTGGTCTGGCTGATGTTGTGATGTTAGGTCATGGGCTGAGCTGGATGGTCTTAGAGGCTTTTTCCAACCTCAACAATTCTGTGATTCTCTGATTAATTTTAATTAATTTGAAAACTACAAACCAGAACCATGACATGCATAAAAAGGACTAGTTTCATAAATAAACAGTCCACGATGCTAACACTTCGCTACCTCTTTCAATTATGTTAGAAACAATTCCTTCATCTTCTGAATTATAATATTCACAATACAAATGGGGCATAGTGAAAAGACGCATTGCTTGGCTAGCGATGATTAGAGTTATTAGAGCCCTGAAAGTATACCACATGATGTGCTCTCATACAGTTGCCTGTATCAAAGTAACAGCAGAGTGCAGCATTTAAGAAAGGGCAGGTCTAATTTGCAAGTCATTAGTTATTTTGACTGCACAGGCAGGAATATTTGGATCCTCATGATTCCCTACCGTTGCTAAAGATCTTTGTGATTGAGGCTGATGAAATTAGAATTTCTTCCTGTGAATGCGGGGCTGTATAAAGCCATCAAGTAAATTATATGAAAGTATTTGCTTCAATCTGTCTGACTGCTAACAATTAAACAACCAAATGAAGGTTTTATAAGGTCATTATGTATTTCCCAATACCCATGACATCCCATTCTGCCCATTAGAGCAGTTGTCACTTCTCAAGGTTTAGGTTTTTCCTTTTTGGATTGGTTTATACCTACAAAACATATCACTGCAGCTGATATGTGCAACCCCATGAATGCAGACATTGTTGGAGTCATATTGACATACTTACGCAGAAACAGTTTGGGCCTATGGGCTTAGGAAAAGAAGTTATATCAATTTAAGTCATGTTTATAATGACCAAATTGCATTCAGTCTAACGATTGTACTAACGATTGTGCTGAGTTAGCCCTTTTTGCTGGGACCAGAGCCGGGGGGCTGGGGGGTGGCAGGGGACTGGTATGGGAAGAAACACCTTCTACCAAAATAGTTAGAATGCTATAAAAAAAGCCTGTGTATGTGGCCCAGGCCTTATAAGGAAGTGTTCTTGAACATTTATTTCTTGAAACACAAGGTTTCAATCAACAGCCACTGGAGACTGGGGGCATGATCCTCTCTGTATGCAACTCCCTCAACATTCTGCATAAAGGTCAGAGAGGTTTACTCTCTGTGAATGAAGTTGCCTTCCAAACAACACTTGTATTACAAAATATACAGTTTCTCACTAAGACTGCAAAACTTTTACCATTGTTTTCTAAGAAAAATGCAGTAGATTTCATATTCTGTCACTCCGTAGATCCTACAAATTAAAGGTCTATAAAATTCTGAACCGTTACGAATTCTGTCAGCAAGTTAAGTTGGGAAGAACATCATACATTAATTTAGGATGCCCACTGAGTGTCTATATTGTATTCTTCAGCTATTTGACTGGCTTAAAGTGCTTCTTACACCTTGATTTGCTGAGACATCCATACTACGTTTGCATACATATATGTATAATGAACACATATGCTTGGCTTTAGTTGGACTTGTGTCAGAAGTAAAATACAGTGAGGTTACAGGTAATCTGGAATATGTTCTGAGGTTTCAGTAAGAAAGAAAAACAATGCTTTGTAGCACCTAAAGCAATGAAGGAAAATACAAAACAATGCCTTTAGTATGTATCTGCAAACCAGATCTGATTACTGTAAGGATTAATTGCTAGGGTCAAGCAACATTAATAAGAGCCATAAAAAGTCCTAACTGAAATGGAAAAGTTACCTGCTGCAGAACTTCAGGTGGTATTTTAAAGGAAGTTTTATTTTTGCAATCGATAAACATTCTTATTTCTGACATTGCACATATTTGATTGGGTGCCTGAACCTTACAGAGTTGCCATCCTGCAAGAAACACGTTACATATTTCTTTGGTGTCCAATGGTGATAAGTTACATTACTGAAACTCGTCCAGGAAAGTATACCTTTTAATTTTGGTTTAGATGGATTCTATTAAAATGTGACAATCTTGGCAAGAATGCAGGTGAGACTTGCCCACTGTCTCTGTCCCTTTCCCACACAGCCAACGGGGCAGACTTTTTAGTTCATTATCACTTCATCAGCGCTCCTGTCAGCTGCCAGCAGTGAGAAAGGACTAAGCCCTCACCAATTCCTGGCCTTCCTGCCTCCACTGAAGCAGCAGTAAATCCAGAACAGATGGATGCTCTTTAACCTTCTCAATCCAAACACATACTTTAATCAGTCTAATCAACCTGCTCAACTCAGAACAAGAGATGACTGACAGGCACAGAATGACAGAGGGAGTGAACTACTGCAGCTCAGATTCTTAACAGAAAACACCACTCCATCCCCAATACTCTGCTGATATAGGAGGTAGTTGGCCAAAGGCAGCAGGCCTATCAGCTCAAGAGTAGAACAGACCTTCTATCAAAATGGAGAAAACAGTAGAGGAAGGGATTATGAAGCAGAAGAAGGTTACTAAACAGTAAGATCCCATCATAACGATCTCATCACATTACACAAGCTATGACAAAGACTAGAAGACATTTACTCCATAAAAAGGCAGCTTTTGATTTTGCAACTGAAGTTGCAGTTCAAGCCAATCTAGCAGCTTGCTGTCACAGCCTTTTCTTGTCCAGGACACAAGACATAAGTTTTAAACCTTGCACTCTCTTGCCTGAGACTTATGTTTTGCCATTTCAGTGCAGTCAGCCAGCAGAAAATTAACTTCACAAAAATGTGAAGATTTCATAGGTAAGTTAGCATGCTGAATTAGTTCTGTGGAGTTTCCTTAGAGCCAGAGCATAAAGGACGGACTGGGAGTGAGGAGCAGGTCCAGATGGGTCAGTAACTCAGCCTGCAGTGCAGTGAGAATGCAACTCGCATTCCTAAGAACATTTTTTTCAATGTTTGCCTTCATACCACAGAGAACAGTTGCATTTATACAATAAGGTAGAATCAGAAATTACATGTGAAGTGTAAAACACATTTTAAAGGGTAACTCCCTTATGTTTATTGTCATATTCATTATATTTCAACAAGGCCTAAACAACTGTGTGGAGAACATGATCAATTATAATATTGAGAGAGAATTTCTTTTTTTTTAAGATTCTCTGTCTGGTTTTGTTTTCCTTACCCTGCTGCAGAAGAGATGAATAAAGAAACAGTATTACAGTGCTCTTGCATCTCAAATACTTTTCACAGAATGCTCTGGGTTGAAAGAGTCATTATATACCTAAAAGCTTAAAGAAAACCTCTGAATGATGAGAAACACATACAAGAAAAAGCAGTTGTATATTGATTTTAGAGCTCAGAAACTTTATCAAGTGACTTGGCTATGAGGAAATTCGATACCTAGAAAAATGAAGTAATTTAATTTGTAATGACTACATTCAGCATTCAGTCTGGCCATTCTGGAGCATCCTATTTATAAAAACAAAAGGACAAACAGAAACAAATTCAAAGAGCAGTAACAAAACCACAGTGTATTTGTAAAATCAAAGGTGACACCTGGGGAAAAATTCCAACATGGTGGCTCTGAACACAGATCAGCACATGGCACGAATTACTAGGAGCATCAAACCAGCTTAATCACCCTTTCAGTGAGGCCTCTTTTTAACCTCCAAAGTCTTAATTAAGTGACTGGAGCTTCTCCCTTTTGTGTCTTTCCAACATGTATATAAAACAAATCCTGTTGTAGAGAGAAAGATAATGAAGAAGAGAAATTGAAGACACAGCATCTTGCCCTGCATACTGTGAACTGTATCTCTTGTTTACCTAAGAGCCTAACTGAAACCAGTTGCCTGGAAAGGCTGACAAGCACGATACTACAAATGAAGCTTTACACAGAAATAATCATCTCACTACTTGTTATTATTAAACAGTATGAAGACCACCCTGTCCCCGTATCTTTGATAGGAAAATTCTATCCTCTAAGCTTTTTAATTTTTCAATTATAAGTCATGCACTCCAATTTTAAGTTAAATGTAAATATATGTACATAAACAATTAACAACTATAAACATTAGAAATGAGGAATACAGCTCATTTATTCACTAATACAATGCATTTAGTATCCACCTTCATTCACAAAACTGGCTTCCTATAGCTAATGCTGATGAAAATTTGCAGGAATTAGTAACTATATTCGTAATTTTAGAAAAAACTTGTTCAAAATGAACGTTTTTTGTTAAATATGACTGCAGGAGCAGTCAAAAAGACAAAAAACACAGATGAGGTCACTGTAATTGAAACAGATGGGGAAACTTGCATGCATGCGTCTTCAATAAGTCTGTGAATTATCACTGAAGAGAAAATCAAGGACAGCAAAGTTATCTAGCAGAACCATAAGCACATATTAAGACTGGCATTGCAAATGGACTTTTCTATATTAAATAATGCAGTCAAATTACACTACTTTTTTTTAAAAGAGTAACATATTCAGCCATGGAAGGAGCTATCAGATATGTTGTGGCATCCTCAATGTAAAATGTGACAAGTAAGAGTGAAGTCCTATCAACTTTTTAGGAATAAATTATTATTCCACAATATAAAAAAGAAACAATTCATTAAAAGACTCTTTTAGCCACACCCATTATGACAAACCTACGGCATGGAAGTGGCTTGAGTACAGGTATTTTGGATCTAATTCCAAAGCATTTAGGAAAGTACATGTCCTGAAATGGCCTGAGAACAATAACTCCTAAACCAAATGAGCCTGGGAAGCACTGTGCTCCTGAATAAAATGTAGAAGACCTTCACCGAGAATGTGACTGCTTAAGAGAGGTCAAGAGAGATGACACAAGTTCAACTGAAACTATGAAGTCTTGCAGCAGAGAGTATGTTTATTGTGTAAAATTTGGGGGGTATTAATACAGTTGACATAGCTTCAAGACTACCTCTGTCAGTGGTGAGAAGCTGTCTGCTCAGACTGCAGTCCTGTCTCTCTGACTGATGCTGATTGGAATTGTGATGATTCAGCTGTTCTTGGTGCCCGCTCTTGTATTCCACTGCCAAACAATTTAATGCCATGTTGGCTAGCTTGGAATACAAGTGAGAAGAAACTGGCAACACTACACAGCATGGTCCATGCCTTCTGGAAGAAGGGCTTGGAGGTCCAGTGGGAAAATCTAGTGCACCTGCAATGGCAACAGACTCATGAGTTCAGACAAAACAATGGCAACAGACATCTTCTGTGCTGAATGATGAAAGTCTCAACAAGTACTTATTGAAGTCAAATGTAAATTAGAGATGGTCATCAGAAGGCAGAGGACAAGGTTCTGAAAAGTCAGCCAACTACAGAGGGGAAAGTGAACACTTGAGGAACAGACAAGATTGGAAAGAACCTAGCCGCTCATATTTTGGTATCTGTCCCATCCAAAACAATTTTCTGTCATGACATGAAACAGATTTTAATACTGCCCTTTAAACAATACCTTAATAGCTGTCCTTCATTCATTTGCAATGGAATATAAACTGTACTTATAGCAAAAGATGAGTCATTTCCTACAAAATGAAATCTTACATTGGAGTGCAAGAAACAGTAAAACGACATGGTCTGGAGGTTACTCTGCTACAACCAACTCAGATGAATTTTCATGCGTTTCAGAATGCTCATAGAATCGTCATGATTCTATGAGGACTCACTCATAGAATGCTCACAGAATCATCATAAATTTCTCTGTAATTAGTTTCTTATCCCTAAATAACTACTCTTTTGGGGTTTTTTTCGTTTTCCAGAGGAGTATTTGAGAATTAAGATGACATTTGTTACTGCTTTAACACTCACAGATGAAAAGTGTTATATAATGTGAAGTATCATAATGAGAATTTATGCCACAGCATGGGGTGTATCTTGGGGTGGATTGGAAGGGGGGTGGTTAGCAGATCGAGAGGTTCTCCTCCTCCTCCTCCTCCAATCTGCCCTGGTGAGACCACATCTGGAATATTGTGTCCAGTTCTGGGCCCCTGTGAGCACCTGAAAGAAGGCCCCTTTGTCTTCTCTCAATATGGCCTTATTGCGAACAGGCCTTCCTTCCCCTTCCCCAGGCACAGAGCGGCAGGAGATACACAGCTCATCAGCACCACAGTGTTCTCAACCTTGAGAGTTCACCTGGCTCTATCTGAGCTGTCAGTGACTGATCTTACTGACTGCTGACTATTTCTGGACATTACGTTGAGACAGCAGGACTGCTTTTTCAAGGCTGTAAGCAGCAGAGGCCTCCTTTCCCTTTATGGATCGTGACAGTTGTTCAGTTCCAGAAGGACACAGAACTGCTTGCAGAGCCACAAAGATTACGAAGGGAGTGGAGCATCATTCTGATGAGGAAAGGCTGAAGGACCTGGATGTCTCAAGCTTGGAAAAAAGGAGACTGAGGGGTGACCTCACTGATGTTGATAAACATGGAAAGGGTGGGTGTCAGGAGGAAGGAGCCAGGCTCTGCTCAGTGGCATCTAATGACAGGACAAGAGGCAACGTGTGTCAGCTGGAACACAGGAGGTTCCACACAAATCTGAGAAGAAACATCTTCCCAGTGAGGGTGACAGAGCACTTTAGTGGCCTGCCCAGAGGGGTTGATGGAGTCTCCATCTTCTCTGGAGACACTTAAAACCCATCTGGCTGTAGTCTTTTGTTACTGGATCTAGGGAATCCTGCTCTAGCAGGGGGATTGGACTTGGGTGATCTTTTGAGGTCCCATCCAATTCCTGACATTCTGTGATTCTGTGATTGTAGAAGGCTACATAGTTAAAAAAGAAAAATCTATTCTTAGATGTATTGTAAGATCACATTGAGAGAAGTCATTGCATGCAATTTTGATCAGCAAACTCCTCGTATTCATTAAGGGCATAATCATGTACTTCCAAGCCCCAGCAGGCTGCCACCAAGTTCAGTTGGAAAGGCTGAGAAGGCAGGTAATGAAATACTTCCACTAGCCTATCCTAACTCTTACCTCAAATCAAAACACAGAGTTAACCCATAAAACAGAAAAATGTGCAATGCATGAATTGCAAAGAGGTATGCCACTTTTTTGTTGTTGGTCTTTCAGTTACTACTTTTGAAAGACTGTTTCTAAGACTAGGAGAATTTCCTTGGGAATAGAGCAACTAGAAAATGCAGGCTTCGTCCTGTGCAACACATGTTCCTATCAGAAAGAGGATGAATGTTTAACTGAAAATCTGTGGCTGTTGGTCATGAGAAGACAAATTTTCCGTCTTTTCCAAGTAGACATTTCCTGATCATTGTCTGATGATTTACGTGCAACTGCTTCAAAAATTACTTGGCGGTGGGAACAGGGGGTAGAGCAAATCTGAAAGGGTTCAGGATTTTATTTCATGCCTCGTATTAAACATGACAGCTCTACAACAAGTATTCCTATCCATGCAAATACATTAGAGTATCATGAAATAATTTACCTGCTAGGAAACTTACAGAGCTTATCAGGATCTACACAAAATAACAATATATATTTATAAAATAAAAATGGTCCACACACTAGACAGGGCAAACAAAACACAAGCAGTTCATGCATGTTGTACACACACAGGCTTCTGCATCAGGCAAGAAAAGTAACAGCAATCAGGCTCTAGTCAGTATACGTTGAAAACTGTGTATTTCATTACTAGGACTCACTGGTCTGAGTAAAGTGCAATTCACTACATCATTCACATACAAATTCCACACTACTGTGTTATCAATTAATGAAACAGAACATGAAACCAGAACAGAGATTTGTTAAAAGACAATGCTTCTCCCATGCATGGGAATAAAATGTTTTATTTCACAGAACCACAGAATTACCGAGGCTGGAAAAGACCTCCAAGATTATCCAGCCCAACCAATGACCTAACATCACCACAGCCTAGATCAGCACACTAAGTACCATGTCCAGTTTTTCTGAAATGTCTCCAGGCATGAGAAAACCACCACCTCCCTGGGCAGTCCATTCCAGTGTCTGATCAACTTTTCTGTGAGGAAGGGCTTCCTAACCCTCCCCTGGTGCAGCTTCAGGCCCTGCTCCCTCATCCTATCACTAGCTGTCTGAGAGAAGAGCCCGACCTCCACCTGACTACAACTTCTCTTCAGGGAGTTACAAAGAGTGATGAGGTCTCCCCTGAATCTCCTCTAGGCTAAACATCCCACCTTCCTTACCCGCCAGTCCCTTCTCCATCCTCATTGCTCCTCTGAACCTGCTCCATCCCCTCAATCTCTTTGTTGAAGTGAGGGGTCCAGAACTCCCACTAGTACTCACACAGTGCCTAGTACAGGGGGAGAATTACATCCCTATATGTATCACTGAGATAAAAACCAGGCAATTGTTCAATTCCATTTCTACCTCTCAAACTGATCCCATTAAAGGTCTTCAAAGTCTGTTTCAGAAGTAGGGAACAAAGGAAGAATTTCTCACATTTATTTGTATTTAAGTTGCATTGAGATCATGTTTGTCCATAAAATGGAACAATAAATTCAGTACTCATATAAATAACACGACTTGAGATATAGCCATGTACATCACAAAGTCATCTGGAGCTCTCCCCCAGATGAGGTCACAAAATGTATAATGAAAGATGCTGTCACTACAGTGTCTCTAGACATCTCTCATATTTTTCAACTTAACCACATGGAGGAAGTGCTACTCCCACATTCCATGTTGTAAATGAGACAGAAGATACACTGACACCACTAGAGTGAAGCTTCAGTGAAAGGTCTGTTGTCTGAAGGGACTATGCATGACTACTGTGCCTGACTCTAGCTCAGTTTCATCTGACTGGCCCAAGTGCACTGTGAACACATTCTGCAGCTCAGCACCAAACACCTTTTCCATATTCCAACAGTTTACCTGCATTTCTGTGTAAGTGCTGTCCAAAGACAGCTTTACCTGCAAGATTTGATTTTTCTGTTTGACACCTTACTGTTGATTTTCCCTTACTGCACAAAAGAATTTGTTCCATTGCATCTTTCACAACTGCTTCTTTATAGTAAATGAAAGTCTTGCAAAATTGATTAATTTTTACTTCGTTTAATTTGTGACTTTTGCTGAGATCTTTAGAGCTCGGAATTAAGACTGCACACTGTATCACCCTACTTTGGACATCATAGCTTTGTCAATTCATTTCATGCCTCATTTGTCACAAAACCAGTGGAACTGTAGTCCAAAGCCAGCTTTGTATTTTTCAAGGCCAGGAAAAAATGCATTTGCTTTTGTTTTAATTTAACATCTCCTGGCTAAAATGATCTAATTTTGAAAAACTCCAAACCAAAGCTCTTGTTAGCAATGGAAATCTAGCACACAAGACAGATCCAAAGATCAGCTTAGCAAAAGGGAACAGATGCAGAAAGGATCTTCAAGAGAACATACTAGAAAATAAATAAATGAAGTAGCTAATGGGTATCTTATATGCACAACAGTTTTTATTAAATGTTTGTGTCTCAAACATTAAGATATTTTAAACCCTAGAAACCCAGTATCTTCAGATTTTCATTTCTGACCTCACTTAAGTTCTGTGGTCACAAGTGAATGAGTCACTTTACATCTTCGTTTTCAGTTTAGTCCTTTGAGGAACAACATCTTCTCTGTTGCTATAAAAATGTTGTGACAAGTAGATTCTTCAATGAAAAGAACAGAACTCTTAAGTACTACTATCAATAGTTTTATTATTATTAGAAAATGTGGTGTCTAGCTGAGGTCATAAAGGTTTTAGAATTCTTTATAGCTTAACCAGACCTAACCATGTGAGATTTCCAACACACTGAGGGCTTGAAAGGCAGCATGAATTTTGCACTTACCTTGAACTAATGTTCACCTCTTTCAATTAAAAATAAAAATAAAAAATCTTCTTTGCATTAGAGAACCCATACCAAAGGCCCTAGCAAGGTCACATAAATCTGGGATATCTTACAGCAATGACAACCTCCTCCACAAAGAAGGGTCCTAGTTATTGTTGACTCACTCCTGAAAGAGACTGAGGGCCCAATATGCAGAGCTGACTGTCATCACAGGGAAGTCTACAGTCTACCTGGAGCCCATATCAGGGATATCACTAGGATGGTCTCTAACCTGGTGAGATCAGATGACTATTGCCCACAGCTGATCTTCCACACGAGTGAGGAGGGAGCTGTATTCCATAGTCTGAGGGGAATGAAGAAAGACTACAGGGCCTTGGGACATTCAGTAAAAGAGTCTGGGGCACAAATTTTATTTTCTTCATCACTTCCACTTTGGGGTGAGGACACAGGCTGGAATAGAAGGAGTCAGTCCATTAATACCTGGCTATGAGACTGGTGTTACAGGCAGGGCTTTGGGTTCTTTGATAACAACTAGTTCCATAAGACATCAGATCTCACAGGTCCAGATGGTAGAGGTTTATCCCAGAGGGGAAACAGGGTTCTTGGGCAGGAATTGGCAGGGCTCATTCGGAGAGCTTTAAACCAGATTCAAAGGGGGGTGGGTTTGAAGTTGGTGGGTGGGACAGAGCTCTGGTCTTAATGAAAACCAGGGGGCTTCTTGCTGTCCTAGGGTGAAAGGATTTCTCAGCTCACTCCTTAAAGTGCCTGTACACCAATGCACGCAGCATGGGGAGTAAGCAGGAGGAGTTAGAGATCTGTGTCCAGTCAGGTGATT
>VZRI01002985.1:35718-73983 GCA_013397515.1 Upupa epops
GAAATCCCATGGGACAGGGTACTGGCAGGTAAAGGGGCCCTTTAACAGTCAAAGACCACTTCTTTGAAGTACAACACAAGAGCATCCTGACAGGAAAGAAGTCAAGGATGGGAGCCCGAAGACCTGCGTGGTTAAACAGGGAGCTGCTGGGCAAAGTGAAGAGGAAGAAGAAAGATCATGGAAGGAGGGGATGGACACTTGGGGTGTCAGGAGGATGGAGCCAGGCTCTTAAGGTCATCTGATGACAGGACAAGGGGCAATGAGTGCAAGCTGGAACAGAGGAGGTTCCACATAAATACCAGAAGGAATTTCTTCAGAGTGAGGGTAACGGAGCATTGGAACAGGCTACCCAAGGGGGTTGTGGAGTCTCCTTCTCTGGAGACGTTCAAGACCTGCCTGGATGTGTTCCTGTGATCCTGCTGGGTCAGGGGGATTGGACTAGATGATCTTTTGAAGTCCCTTCCAATCCCTGATGATTCTATGAAGAATATTCTAAATGGATTGCACATAAAATCAAAATTTCTCTTTAGAAACTGAATTTGCAAGCCAAATTCAGTATTAACAGAGGGAACTGGGCCTACAATACAGTAGAATCACTGAACAATGCTCATGGCTGGAAAGGACTTCCAGGATCACCAAGTCCAGGAATTTCATAGACATATATATGGTGGGTTTTATTTTGCCTATAAAACCCAAAAAATATTGCTTGAAAAGGCAGGAAAACAAAAAATGTATCCTGAATACTCCCATAAAGACCAAGATTGTAGGGACTGCCAAGAACTTGACTAATTGATCCAGGTTTTCTTATACAGCTCCCACTTGCTGTTTTCCAGGACTGTAGAGAAGCAATTACTGGCTTCACAGGTTATTTCTGTCATTAAAGCAAATTACCCTGACTTTTGTAAAAGGAATTTCTGTTTAACTGCAAAAAATAGTCTGAGTTAGACTTTGCCTTACCTACACCCAACAAAGCTACACTCATATATGCACAGTGGCTGTAAGAGTACATGTAACATCTGAGACCTCTCTCCTTCTATTTTGAACTATGTTGACAATGTCTGGATGGGACTTACAATGTCTCAAAGCTAGTAGTGTTCATATTACATGATATCTGCAACGAGATACCATACAATTTTCACTTGGAACTTCTATTAACCCACAACTTGATGGTATTTAATAATGTAGTGCTCTCAGAGTTTATTTATACACATCACTACTTACAGTGTGTGCTTATAAAAGACGAACAAGTACCCTAAGGAACTCACAGTTTTTTTAACTTCAGTAGAAAGTAGAAAGCACCTGATGTGCTTTAGCTCACTAACACCTCTAGAAGCTCCAGAATCTTATAGCTAGATTAGGGATGGTGACAAGGAATCACTGATGCAACCAAGACAACTGACAGGGAATGTAACATTGTTACCCATTCGGAGTCAAAGCATTCTTGCATATTTTAAAACAAACCCCACAGTCCTATTCATGTTTGCTGTGTAAACAAATATATAGAAACAACAACAAAAGCCACCCTGAAGACCTGGAAATCTGCTTTTGGTAGTTTCATTCCAAAAACAAGGGGAGCAGAGAATTCATAAGCCACAAAGAAATAACACAGATTCTCCAGAACACATAAACCTTTACCTTTGACAGAACTTCTGAGTGTATTTAATTACACAAATTATACGTTAGAATACAGTAGAAACATAAGAGTTCTGTACTGGGAAAGGCATACAGTTAGCTAGCAGAAGGTGGTATATTAGTGGCCTCAGAGCTATCTTGCAAGCAATCTGTTCTACATGTCTCTGCTTCTTTAACATTGGGCTAGCTCAGTAATTATGCCTAGAAAAAAATATAACTGGTTTTATTCTTTTTGATAAGATGATCTGCATGTAAAAACCAGATTATTTTTGCAAAGCAACACTGTTTGGGAAGTAAAGAACACAGGGCACTAATGACTTCCAAGAAGTTACCTTGTGCTGCACCTGCTCTTACCATGTTTGCAGTAATGAACTAGCAAAGTGAGGAAAGATGAGAAGGATATTCATATCCGTGCTAGGATTGTGTAACCTTCAAAGAAAATCTTACATTTTAGTACTCTGTGTATCCACGCCAAGACCTCTGCTGAGGAGAACTGCCATGGCAGTTTGTGTAAGAATGCTGTAGTCTACCAGAAGAAAAATGTAAAAAAATCCACGCGTTCTTAAGACTGAAGCGATACGCTATGTTTTTCACATTCTTACTTGAAAGAGATCTAATTTCCTTTCGACATCTAGGAAACTATGCTCTGAGAACTACGAAAGGGATCACTTATACTAAACCCAGACCCCAGAAAACATATTCAGAAAAGAAGTATCTCTTATGGAAAGGCACAGAAGCAAGAGCACAGTGCTAGTTAATAACTAGACCTGTCTTCTCAGCTCCTCTCTACAACATTAAGTCTTAGAAATTACTGAGTGAAACAAACCCCTTTAACACCACCTGGTGTAGTTTTCAGCAGTTAGGTCTTGCTTCCCAGGCCTGTCATGGCTCATTAAGATAGCATAGTACTTTCTCTCTGCAAGACTGTTCTTAGGGATCATAGAAATCACAATAAAATGAGATATGGAGGTTTTATCACAAGACAGAACAGGACTGTGTCAGATTTTAGTCTACAAAAAAGCCATGGAAGAAAGTTTTTCAGGGAAGGTGAAAAGTAAAAACAAACCAGTTACAAAAGATAAACATTAACAGCCTGATACTTAAAGAAACAGAGTAAACTACAACAATCTGAATTCTGGGTATGCTCACACGAGGCACCCCTAATGTATGTAGCCTAGCTTCGCAGTTTACCTGATAGTGAAATTTGGAGATTTAAGTTTAACGGCATGAATCATTTGAACAACTAGTTTGTTCTGCTGCTCATAAATAGGTTAAGTTTCTTAGCTTGTTTCAATGACTTGGACAAGAAATATCTGTTGATGAAGCAGCAGGCTGTTTCTAATGCTGCCACAACACTGAGTGTCTTGGAGTGCTTAAGGAGGAGGACAGAATTCTTTCCTTAATGCTGAGAGAAAAATGTGCCTAAAAGATTATGTTTTCTTTCAATCATAGAATCTTCATGGCTGGAAAGGATCTCCCAGATCACTTAGTCCAGCCCTCATCCCAACATCACCCCAACTCCTAGACCACAGCCTCAAGTACTCGATCTACTCACCTTGCAAACACCTCCAGGGATGGCTACTCCATCACCTTCCTGCGCAGTCTGCTCCAGTGCCAAACTACTCTCTTAGTAAAGAACTTCTTCCTAAGATCCAATCCAAACCTCCCCTGATGCAACTTGAGGCCATTTCCCCATATCCTATCCTTAGTAATTTAGCAGAAGAGACCATCACCAGCCTCGCTACAATCTTTTTTTAGGCAATTGTAGAGAGCAATAAGGTCTCCCCTCAGCCTCCTTTTCTCCAGACTGAATAACCCCAGTTCCCTTAGCTGCTCGTTAGAGGTTCTGCTGCCCAGATTTCTCCCCAACATCACTGCCTTTTTCTTGTTGCTCCTGCACCTCTTGCAGCTGAGTTTAAAAATAACACTAGAATCCACCAAATCTGAAGATAAGCAAGATCTACAATCAGAATTACAACAAGCTAAATGTCTTATTACAGTGAGAACTGTGGAGTTTAAATAATATATAAAATTTCTGATCTTTTGATAAACTTTAGCCTTAAAAGACATAATATATTTACACATTGTATTTCAGCTTTCCTGTCAGATTCTCTGTGATTCACCTGGAGATTAAACAGGAGCTGCAAAGTCATCTTATTTCCAATAATATATATATTATTTATATATATTCATGTGTTTATATATATTACATGTACATATATATTGTTCAGGAATTAGAAATGGATCAGATGTCACATTTCAGACTACTGCAACCAAGCTTTTTGCAAGTACATGTCAAAATCTAACTGGGCAACCATATATAATTAAGATAGACAGATGTACTTATGCATTTTATGCTAGAAAGTTAAAGGACAAAACATTACTAGGACATTGTTGCGTTCTCTCCCTCTACTCCACTCTGGTGAGACCCTACCCTGAGTACTGAGTCAAGTTCTGGAGCCCTTATTACAAGAAGGATGTGGACGTGCTGGAGTGAGTCCAGAGGAGTACCTCTCCTATGACGCCAGACTGAGAGAATTTGGGCTGTTCAGTCTGCAGATGTGCAGGCTCCAAGGTGACCTTATTGTTACCTTCCAGTATCTGAAGGGGGCTACAAGAGAGTTGGAGAGGGGCTCTTTAAGGTCTCAGGTAGTGACAGGGCTAGAAGGAACGGAGCAAAGCTGGAGATTGGTAGATTTAGACTTGATGTGAGGAGGAAGTTCTTCACCATGAGAGTGGGGAGAGCCTGGAATGGGTTGCCCAGGGAGGTTGTTGGGGCCCTGTCCCTGGAGGTGCTTAAGGCTGGGATGGATGAGGCTCTGGCCAGCCTGATCTAGGGTGGGGTGTCCCTGCCCNGTTTACATGGTTTGCCCTGAAAAAAATCCACTTGAAAGAAAAAAAATTCTAAGCTTATAGAAAGAAAAAAGGCACGGTTTGTCCTGAAAAAATCACTTGCAAGACAATAAAACCCCTAAGGTTATAGAAGGAAAAAGGGGGACTGACATACATAGGATGCACTTGTTCAGCTGTACCCCAGACAGTAGGTGCCATGGATATGGAGTGCCCTCTGTGGGATTTGAGTTTATTTAATATCACACAAACTAAAGGAGGTGCTTTGGTACCACTGCTGCAATCACATAATGGCCTCATACACCAAGTGCCCCATAGACCTTTGGACTGGGCCTAGAAAGCCTTGCAGAAGCAAAGTTAACATGGTAGTCCTTTATAGCACTAACAACAAATGGGAAGTCACCCCAAACTACAGAGACAATTGTACATACACATAGAAGACACATGCACTTCTAGGAATCACTTCTCCACTGAACAACTGTTAAATAACAATTTACCTAATGGAAAAAATTAAATGCTTCTTCTTTAATTTCCAACACAATTTCTGACAAGCTGACAAGTTATGATTGGATACTCTGGGGTTATTTTTGCTCATTCTGTTCACGGTGGGTACATATAACTCGAAGTCTTTTTCTTTGGTTAAACGGCTTGCTGTGTTTGAAATTGCTTCACACCTCATTTTGGATTGACTGAAATGACTTTTCTGGCAAATAAACTATGTGCCAATTAATCAGTTTCTTTTGGACTATTTTCAATGTCAGCCTCATACTCATACCTCCAGACAATACCACTTTATTGCTGAGAAGACAAACTTTTCAGAAAATAAACTACCTCTGCTTCCACTGACTTCTCAGTTGTGTTAGTGTGCTCACTTTGTATTTGTTTTATCTCACAGACAGAAGATGAACGTGTTGACATACTGACTATATACGATATTTTTAACAGTATTGCATATCATGTAGGAGAACTGTAGCAGAGACAGTCTCCCCTGCATAGCCCTAGGACAGCATCCTACTTTTAATAGCAGCCCTCATATAGCTCTCAGCAGGTCTTCAAGATGAAAAAAGGAAGGAATACAATAAACAGCTTCATTAAGCCACACATGCCTGGTTCATCTCTGATCACCGCCTACACTCTGTATCAAAAGAAACAATATCTGCGGGATGTATTCATGCAATTAGAGACTGCTGCGATAAATATTCAGAAGATCACTCATGTAAAGTCACAGAACAAATCAAAAGACATTTTTGACAGCTTGATTTCAAAACATAAATGATGTTCTATTATAACAATTCATTCATCTGTAACACCCTTGATTATTTTTAAAGAAAAAAGAGGATAATAATTTATTCTCAGACAAGTAATAATCTTTCTGTTACTTGCCAGCAGGATGAAGGATTCAACTCTGAAGCACCAACTCTATTATGCAAGTCTGCATCCCCCGAATTACAGGGCTAGCAGCAATTGCAATTAGCAAAAAAAGGCATAATTCAGGCAGGACTGTTGGACAATTTTCCAGTTTTGAAAGAACAGATTGAGAAATACTCCAACTGGGGCTTTTCAACCACAAAGCAGATGACTAGGAGGAACCTTCTGGTCCATAACAAAAAAGACCTGCCTAGTTTAAAAAAAATACTAATAAAACGTCTCTACATGCAGACACAGTGTCTGTTCTCCTTCCCTATAAGCGCACTGTCCACCCCTCCAGTTTTGGCAATTGCATGAGCTCAGCCCCAGATTAGACTGCGTTCGGTTATTTTCACACACTGCCAAAATCTGCTGACAACACAGGGGAAAAAAAAAAGGAAAGGAAAGCTGGCGATTTTCAACAGTTTATAACTCAGCTCAGTCTAAGCAGGTTTTTATGGGACAAAGAACAGAGATTTCTCGGTAGACAGCACTTTATTCCTGCCTAATTTAAAAGATTTGCTGTGAATGATGGAAACATTAGACCTTCTTAAAGAAAACATACCAAAACAAAAATCCTACTAGTTCACTAGTGATTTTTTTACAGCAGATGGGGTTTGGTGATATAGAGATCATTATCTACCTCTCATAATTATTTACAACTCTTTTTTTAAAGAAAATGAAAATATTAGACTTAAACGAAGAGGGCTTCAAAATACACAGTGTTTCTTTAATGAGTGAAATTTCTTCCTTGGAGTAACTTTCACTTGAGCTATTCCAGCGCCACAGTATTCCTTAAGGAGTGTGAAATGATCTTCTCAGGGTTACAGAGTCTGTAGTAAACACAAGTTCTACTCTAAGAAACAGTATTTAAAATATATATTTTCATGAACATAATATATAACAACTTCCTGTTAATACCCAGAGGTAACTTTCTGAAGCCCTCTCATTGCTTTAACACTTTCTTTCAGTCCACATCTAGAAACTTCTGAAGCAGCATTTCCTAAGCTATTCTTGCATGCTTCCCTGTCCATTAGCTGACCGCAGGGCCTAAGCTGTTCAGCTTTCATCTCTACCAAACTTAATGGGCTGCTTCTGACCACCTCAAACTTTTTCCCAGTGAAACATGCTGCACAACTTGGGAAACAATACTGCTTTACTGAATCTGTGAATCGGGTCTGTATGAGAGCCACTGATTTCTGTTCACAATATCAAAACAGCTATCTGCTTAAACACAGACCACTCGTTCAGTTCCTGTTATTTTTCAGTTGCATTAGTAGGGAACATTTGAACAGCATTAGAAACTTTTTGCAAAATTCCAAAACAGATGACAGGAGTACTTTTCATAAAAGGCATAGGCTGGGAAAGCAGGGGAACAAAGGATATACTGGAGTTTCTGTAGATGACTGCAAGATATTTAATTGACTGGAAGTCTTCAGTGCAGACTTCTTTGCCACAGCCTCATGGTGAGGGTGTTTTTTTGAAGGTTCAATGCCTTTGGCAGCTTTATAAAACTTTAAGACAGCTCGACTATGCCTAGAACACGCTCAGTTAGTTACCTATGCAAATATAATGCTTTTTCCATCTCTCCATGTGCTGACAGCATTACCATTCTCTCCAATGTTCTTCTTCCTTCTGAGGTACAATGGACCTACCAGTTTACTGCAGTTCCTGATACTACATTTCAGTACAATAACTTTCCAATAATAATTTACTCAGCTAAGAGAGGTCATAATTTAGAAGAAGTGAGTAGTTACTTTAAAGGCTCTAGAACTGCACAGTTCCAAATACATTTCATGATACACTCTACACTGCGTGTACATTTTAATGAGACAGTTTGGCAGAGCAGTTTGGCAAAAGCAAGTACCACCAAGTGACTGGATATGGGATACATCTCCAGTTGCTTTGGATTCCCACATCACCTTAAAGCTATTTTTCCCATCCCCCAATACACCAACTCTCAAGGCAGTCAAATTTATAGCTCAATAAAATTTTTTATTAAAAATAAAGTGTGGCTTTTAAATACTGCAGCCTTCCAACTGTCCTTATGCCATGTCTAGATCGGACTGTTGTAGCTGACTATGGAGGCTTGGGCCACTATACACAGCACTCCTAGTCAGAGGTTGAAGATCTAAAGCACCTCTCTTTCCATTTTGTAACAGCTGTTTTTCTATCCTTTCATTTAAAAGAAAAAAAAAAAAGGAAAGAGAGTAGTGTAGAAAAGTTAAATAAATAAATAATGGCTTCCAAACCCACACTAGAGCAGCAACTCCTGGGCCTTGCCAATAAAAATGTTCCTTCCCTTCAGGGCTGGCTAAACAACTGAAAGTGTTTCTAATGAACTGCTGGCAGCACTATCCATCATTGCACTAAATGGATTCATGTCTTCTTAAACTAAGGATAACTATTTATCTCTAATGCACAGTCAGAAATCAGGAAGTATTTAAGCCTTGGAAGTGTAATTCCTCACTTCTTCCCACCTCCTCAAAGCTCGGTTTTATTCAGGTCTCCTTATTTAAAGATCACAAAAGAAGTCTGACTGACAGAGAACTTTGAACTCTGTTGCAGTGCTGAAGAATTATCAGCAGTCTGATTTTAGCAATACAATACACCTTACATTATGATTACCTCTTCCCCATTTCTTTTGTGACATTTTTTACACCGATTTGTGTCTTACCATAGATTACAGACCACTGAAAGCAAGACAATACCTTCCAAAGACACACAACATAATTGAGTCTGCATAATTGTATAGCACTTTTTGTGCTATCACACAGATGTTAGCAGTCTACTGCAAACAATCATAAGAAAGACATGTTTTTGAGTTCTAATGAAAGAGTGAAAGTAATGTAGCCAATTCCTTGCCAGAAGTTACTTCTACAGGCTCAACTGATTACATAGACAGCTTCTGTCTACAGAGACTTATTGATGTAGTGGTTGCCTGTAGAACACCAGCACTCAGAGGAAAATTCAGAGAGATCAATAAAACATGCCAACAAAAAATGAAAAGAAAAACTTACTTCATTTCCAGGACTTCCTCCAAATGTTTCCTTCTTTCAGCTCGTAGGTTGGTCAAGTGGGTTTCCTTCTCAGCCAAAGACTGTTGCGTAGAGGACAATTTTGCCTTCATTGACTCCAGCTCCTGCTTAACCTTCTCCATGGCCATCATCAGCTCTTCAACCTAAAACATTTTTAAGGAAAACAGGAGGAGAGAAAAAAAGCATCATGTGATCCACTGGACCTTACTAAAAGTCAGAACTAAATTGGAGCACAAAGTTTACTAGTGCAGATGCACTTCATAACACTTGGTAGACTGGAAAGATCATCTGGTGCTGTGGACAGTATGCCTGCAGTTGACTGCACCAACACTGCAGTCTGTGAATTAACATAGTCTGGTTGCTAGAACATAACCACTGGATTCAGAATCCTCAACTCTTCAGTATTTTCAACAGAATTACAAACCTTTAACTCTTCAGTATTTCTATTTTAGAAAACGTACCACAAGGATACAAGGATGACCTGTTCATATTAAAGTAACCCCACAACAGCTTGAGATTTTTAAACGGAATACAGCACAAATATACCAACAGGATAAAAACCTTCTTTATAAATAGTGCCTAAAGAGAAACTACACGTCATGTAAAAGTGATGGTAATGTTTCTGAAACAGGGAGAGGACTGGGTTTCCTTGAAGATCTACGTAAGGATACTTCCCCTAAGTGTTTGTTGAACAATGATTTCAGGAATGTTCATGATTGAGCAACATAAAAGATGTTCAAAAAGTTGCTGATGGCACAGACAGGTGCAGCAGAACAATGCTTACATGACCAGCAAATAGGAAAGGTTCAGAAATAATATGACTGTAAATGCTAGCATAGATATTATACAGATGAACAGTCATACTTCCTTGTATGCTTACAGTTGACACTGAGTTAAAATTTACCACTAGTTCACACGCAAAACCTGACTAAATGCTCAAGCATAGCTATATGCAACATACAAAAACCTCTTGATAGTCTTTCAATAATTTTACAGTAATTCTCAAAGGAACACATTACTTTCCCAGACTTCTTCCACACAGATTTTCTGTCACAATGAAGTTCTCATAAACAATTTCATAATGTGCCTCAAGTGGGAAAAATTCAGATCCTACTGCTGCACGTGATCAAACATTTCTATAAATTTTGTACAACAGTACAGTACTGCATTGAATTGATGCTCCTGCAAAGCAATTACCTAGTGCTCCATCCTGCAACTCAATTAATGCCATTACATTAAGTCAAATTTCTACTTACAAACTTTTACACAAACAGGTGAGCACACTGCTTGCTATACAGGTGCTGGAAGCTGTAAGGTATAAATCATACCACCCCTTGCTTTAATAAATCCTGTACTCCCTTAAGGCAGAGCTAATGACTCAGGAGAAACAAGGTTTGTTTCCATCCTTGATCAGTGACTCAGAGGTAGCAAATCTATAAAGATACATCAGAAAAGAATGCAAAGAAAAGTTACAAGAAGAATTAATAGAAAAAAATACTACTACAATGGCAACTGATACCGAGAAAGGGAAAACTAGCAACATATCAGGCACGTGGCTAGTGTATCAGCTTCTACTGGCTTTGTGTGGATCAGAATTATCTATACAAAAATTTTCCTTTGAACTGAGAAGCAATGAGGCATGCCAACTACGAAACCTCTGCTTATGACAAAAAATAATGTAATACAATTGTCCAGTGCTGGACAACTGCAATAATCAGAATGGCTTGAGTCAATCTTTCAGTTGCCAAGAACCCTTGAAGCTACATCTTCTTCTATAATCAATTTTAAAAGACTTATGACTTACTTAATTCCATCCCCAGTCATCAATATTTGTGATATTAACACTGAAGAGCTGGTTTGCTTGATGCAGCTCTGTTGCAGATAAGAAGAGTCATTGAGGCTAAAGACCAGTATCTGCATCAAGGCTTGTAGTGCTTGGCGGGCAAGATCCAATTCTGCAGGAAGAATTTGTAGTAGTGGGCACTGCAGGTACCTAACATTTTTCTCACTGCTGTTTGTTAATTCTTCTAATTACTGAATGTTAGGGATTAGAAGGGACCATGAAAGAAATTCTATGGTTACATTCTTTATTTTTGCACCTGAACAGAAAAATTATCTAATAATGCATTAGGAATGGCTGAAATGCAAGTGGCTTTTAAACAGTGCCAAAAACTTTGTTTACAGAACTGTCACTAGCTTCCATTCTCTCCAGCAAGTAACACTAATCACACAATTTACTGAAGACGAGACTCACCAAGAGTGATGACTGTATTCACAATAAAGACTTCATTGTTCAGATTCAAGAAGTTCTAGATATTCCATGAAACAATTTCAATTAAACTTGCACAAAACCAAACATTTGATTCGGCAGCTTATGAATCCCAGTGCAGACCTGTCTGTTCATGTCCCAGGAAGCACACAAATAAGAAATGAAGTATGCACTGGAAGCAAAGTACAAACCACACACAATTTAACCTATACAAAAACTTCAATCCTACTCTTCTCCTGAGAGCAGCCAATTATATAATGAAGAAAAAAAAATTTGCCAAGAACATTGGCATGCTGCAAATTTTCAGAGACATGCTGCTGACCTTTTCAATTCAACTGCAGTAAAGCTTGTGCCCTGTCAGTTGTAACTAGAAAGTTTCCATTTCAGAAGGTATAATGAGCGCTTCTCTTCCTCTCTGCTCAAATTATAGTATATAAATGAGAGTATATTTTTCACTCCCTGTGACTTAGTGATTCAGTTCTATGTAGAGAAGTCTGAAAGGTTCTAATGTGTTTTGAGCAGAACAATTTTGCTGAGAACTTAAAGAGAGACTAGTTTTTTTTCAGAGCTTTTAGGCCTTTGGAGACCTGACCCTGACCAGGGAGGTTTAGATTGGATTGTAGGAGGAAGTTCTCTCCCGAGAGAGTGGATGGGCACTGGAACAGGCTGCCCTGGGAGATGGTGGTGTCACTGTCCCTGGAGGTGTTTAAAAAACGAGTAGCTAGAGCACTTGAGGCCATGGCCTAGGAGTTAGGGAGATGTTGGGATGAGGGCTGGACTTGGTAATTCTGGCGGTGCTTTCCAGCCAGGATGATTCTATGAACAGGTGACAGCTTTTCTTTAACAAACAGGAGACTGCTCCTGAGAGACTGAAGAAACTATGTGGAAGAGAGTGATGCCAATTAGATCAATATGGGAATCAGAGCAGCATAAACAGGAGAGGTCACTAAAGGATAAAATTTTACATAGTGATATGTTTCCTTAGAAAGCATGAAAGCAAGGAGGACAGAAAAGGCAATACAGAAGAGAAGTTTATTTACCACATCAGAGGTATCCTGTAATGAAACAGAAGAAATCACAAACACACAGAATGTTAGGTATTGCAGAGGCCTTAAAAGACCATCTGCCAGAGCAGGATCCCCTAGACACAGTTCCACAGGAACAGTCCAAATGGGTTTCAAATGACTCCAGAGACTCCAAAACCTCCCTGGACAGCCCCTTCCAGTGCTCTGTCACCCTCACTAGGAAGAAGTTTCTTCTTGTGTTTATGTGGAACCTCCTCTGTTCCAGCTGACACACATTGCTCCTTATCCTATCATTGGATGCCACCGAGCAGAGCCTGACTCCTTCCTCCTGACATCTGCCCTTCCCATATTGATCAACGTAAGTGAGGTCACCCCTCAGCCACCTCTTCTCCAAGCTAAAGAGACCCAGCTTCCTCAGCCTTTCCTCATCAGGATGATGCTCCACTCCCTTCACCATCTTTGTGGCTCTGCACTGGACTCTGTCAAGCAGTTCTGTGTCCTCCTGGAACTGAGGGGCACAGAACTGGACACAATATTCCAGATGTGGTCTCACCAGGGCAGAGTAGGGGGGAAGGAGAACCTCTCTCCATCTTCTAACCACTCCCCTTCAGATCCACCCCAGGATGCCATTGGCCTTCTTGGTCACAAGAGCACACTGGTGGCTCCTGGTCATCCTGCTGTCCACCAAGTCACCCAGGTCCATTTCTCCTACACTGTTCCCCAATAGGTCAGTCCCCAACCTATACTGGTCCCTGGGGTTGTTCTTGCCCAGATGCCAGCCTTTACAGTGCCCTTGTTGAATTTCATTCAGTTCCTCCCTGCTCAACTCTCCAGCCTGTCTAGGTTCTGCTGAGTGGCAGTCCAGCCCTCTGCTGTGTCAGCCGCTCCTTCCAGCTTTGTGTCATCAGCAAACTTGCTGACAGTGCACTTTAATCACTCATCCAGGTTGTTGATGACTATATTGAACAGTACTGGTCCCAGTACGGGGGGACTCCACCATATACAGGCCTCCAACTAGATTCGGTCACAGTGGCCACTGTTCTCTGGCTTCTATCCTTCAGCCAGTTCATGATCCACCTCACTACCCGATCATCCAAACCATACTTCCTCAGTTTGGCAAATAATGTAACACTGAAAAAATCAAGCCCTTTTCCAGAGCCCATCTACATTTTAACTGCACTGATACTAGAAACTCTAACTTCAGGATTCTTTGACATAATGTTAAGTCAGAAAGTTGTTGCACAGACCTGCAGTTAGTATTTACTCTGCAAGTATGTAGTGTTTCTGGTAAGCTTTTCTAGCCACTGGTAATGTGAATCTACCCAAGAGCTTGGACAAGATGTCTGAAAGTCAGAGAACAGATGCTAAAATTTGGAAGCAAACTAGATACACAAAGTATGCACAAGGTTGGGGATTCTACGGACAACTGTTACTAGCTCCTGGAAAAACTACTGATGATCAAAACAGTCAAGCTCAAATTCTCACCTCTTATATGAGAAGACAGTATGCACTACTGAAAATTCCTGAGACACAGTAGGTATTTCAGGCCAGGAATAAGGCTACATAAACTGATGTGGTTGGTATTGGTAGCCTCTTTAATTTAGAGCCCAAAATTTTCCAATCTGAAATAACAGGTTAAGAATGCATCCACAGTTCAATGTATATGATTGGATTAAATACTAATAATTAAGGAGAGGAAATCACCGGTACGCTATATAAAGAAAGGTTTTATGTGAACATTAGACAAGGCTATTCCCCACCCATAGATCTTTTTACAACCTTAATAAAATAGACTGCATTTCTCTGTTACTAATTTTTTCATAGATGTTTTGAGTTGGAGGGGATCTTTAAGTATCACCTAGCCAAACCCCTCTGTCACAGGCAGGGATGTGTTTCACTAGATCATGTTGCTCAAAGCCCCATCCAACCTGACCTTGAACATTTGAACACAAACTCTCAGGGTAATCTGTTCCAGAGTCTCACCACACTAATTGCAAAGAATATTTCCTGACACCTAGTCTAATCCCAGGAAAGGTGATGGAACAATTTGTCCTGGACACTGTCTCTAGGCACATCAAGGACAAGAAGGTCATTCGAGACAGTCAGCATGGCTTCACCAAGGGGAAGTCATGCTTGACCAACCTGATAGTCTTTTATGAGGGCATAACCAAGTAGATAATGATGGCAGAGCGATGGATGTGGTCTATCTTGACTTCAGTCAGGCATTTGACACAGTCTCACATAGCATCCTTGTGGCCAAAATGAGGCAGTGTGGACTGGATGATCGGGTAGTGAGGTGGATTGTGAACTGGCTGCCAGAAAGTAGTGGTCAATGGGACAGAGTCTAGTTGGAGGCCTGTAACTAGTGGAGTCTCCCAAGGAATAGGACTGGAACCAATCCTCTTCAATGTATTCATTAATGACTTGGAGGAGGGATTAGAGTGCACTGTCAGCAAGTTTACCGATGATACAAAGCTGGGTGTTGTCACTGACAACCCAGCAGGCTGTGCTGCCATTCAGTGAGAACTGGACAGGCTAGAGAGCTGGGCAGAGAGAAATTGAATAAGGTCCAACAAGGGTAAGCGTAGAGTCTGGCATCTGGGCAAGAACAACCCCAGGGACCAGTATAGGTTGAGGACTGACCTGTTGGAGAACAGCGTAGGAGAAAGGGACCTGGAGGTCCTAGTGGACAGCAGGATGACTATGAGCCAGCATGTGCTCCTGTGGCCTGGGGGGATCAGAAGTGGGGTGGTTAGCAGATCGATAAGAGGTTCTTCTCCCCCTCTACTCTGCACTAGTGTGACCGCATCTGGAGTATTTTGTCTCAGTTCAAGGACACAGAGCTGCTGAAGGGTGTCCAGCACAGAGCAAGGAAGATGATGAAGGGAGTAGAACACCTCCCTTATGAGGAAAGGCTGAGGGAGCTAGGTCTCTTGAGCTTGGGTAAGAGGAGGCTGAGGGATGACCTCATTAATGTCTATAAATATATGAGGAGTGGGTGTCAGGTGGATGGAGCCAGGCTTTTCTCAAGGTCATCTGGTGACAGGACAAGGGGCAACAGGTGCAAGTGGGAACAGAGGAGGTTCCATGTAAATATCAGAATGAACTTCTTCACCATGAGGGCAAGAGATCACTGGAACAGACTGCCCAGGAGGTTTGTGAAGTCTCCTTCTCTGGAGATGCTCAAAACCCACCTGGGTATGTTCCTTGGTCTAAGTGATCCTGCTGTGGCAGAGGGATTGGACTAGATGATCTTTGAGGTCCTTTCTGATCCCTAATGATTCTATGATTTTACAAAAAACACTGGATTTTATGTGGATTCCCTTTCTACAAGGGCATCACAGCTTAAGTGCAAGCAAGAACAACATGCTAGTAGTTCTAATCCATTTAAACTTTCTAGCAATTTTAATCTATATAACAGTGAACAAGAAAATCTACAGATTCCTTGCTGCATTGTATTTTGTCTATTGCTTCTTCCTATTACAGGGGTTAAAGGCCAACAGTGGCTAATATGCTTTAGTGGATTTTTTTTTTTATTTTTCATCGATTCAGATAAAGTTTCAACCTTCCAGATGGCCCAAGGTATGTTACTCTTGTTACTACTTCTTCCTCTAACACAAAAGACTGCACATCAATCCATCACTAAAAAGTGTGACAAAGGGATTTTACTTAGTGTAATACACTAAGAACGCCACTCCTAAACTGGAGATACAATTCTATGTGAAGTCGTATTTAGGAAACTTCTAGTTTGAATATATTTGCATTTCTGAAAACAGACATTTTATGCTGAAAGGAGGAATTTTATGAAGAAAAGGAAAGAAAATATATTTCGCTCAATACACAGTGGGCTATGGGATAGTGTGACCATATGCTTCATGTGCCCCACCATCATGAGCCTTTTCTTTTGTACTCTGCTTCTGAGATGATGCAATAAATATGCCTCTGGGTATGATTACTGCATCCTGCTCAATATGGAGTTTGGGGAATCACATAACAGTGCACAGCCACAGGCTACCTTGAGCAATAAGCTCAAAGCAAGTTTGGCATGTAAATATGACTTATGGATTAATCATCATATGCCTGCAAATAGTGGGCAGCCTAAGAGCACGTGGCTGCATGCCAGGATATCCTCTTGGACAAGGATGTCTGTCAAGCATGCTCCTTGAGGTTGAGGGATTCCTTGCCACAACAGATCAACAGATACTTCATTAAAGACAGTACTTCAGATCAACCATGTCAACATAATCTTTTAAATGGGAGGGTCTCCTTGAAGCTTTGTTTCACCCTGTCCTCCCTTCAGTAAACAATCCGGTAGCTCACCAATGAATCATGTTAAAAAGTTGCATTTATTGTTCAAACCTTATTAAATCACTGTTTTATATCAGTGAAGATATTATTACTCCTCTCGTGTGAGTGAAATGCATAGTTCCATCTGCGACAGACAGCTGTTTATATTCATTGTTGCACCTCAAATGTTCTAGGCA
Organism: Upupa epops; assembly: GCA_013397515.1. Classification (NCBI taxonomy): domain Eukaryota; kingdom Metazoa; phylum Chordata; class Aves; order Bucerotiformes; family Upupidae; genus Upupa; species Upupa epops. The sequence goes on from VZRI01002985.1 coordinate 52,424, forward strand.
GAATGCAAAAATGATGACATTTTATAGAATACAGATACAAATACCAATACAAGCAAGTAATATTCCATGATGATTGTATAAATCTATCACTAGAGATCTTATTTTCAAAACCACCTCAGCAGGCTATCTTGTACATTTAAAATTACTTGCTTTCTAAACACAGACCCCTCTTGTATAAACAAAAAATCAGCAATACAAGACAAAATGTACTAGAAATCTGTACTTTCACCCAAAATGAATTAGGCTACCAAAACAAAAAGTCTTATTAAAAGTCCCTAGTGAGAACAGTTTCTCAAAGAGTCACTACTCACTCTCTCTGAGGACAGTCTCTTACTTTTCTAGAGTTCCTGAGTTTTAAAACCGCTTTCATTTCACTGTGCACATTAATGAAATGATAAAGGGACCACAGATTTCCGTAATATCCTGGCAGACCTGATCAGACTGCAGGACAAGGAGAAGGGAAAGAAACAGATGTGAAAATAAAGACAAACACGAGAGTTCTGTCTCCATGCAAACTTGTTCGGATCCCAGAAAAATTTTTCCCAGAACAGATGTTAAGACATGGAAAAAGCACAGGCCAGACTTGGGACTTAAGTATGTAATTTAACTGCCTCAAGTAACTTATTACAGGGAGAAAGCATTGAGACTGACATAACTGCATTGCCAGCAGGACCAGATGGTTTGCTTAAATCACAAGCTAATAAACCTTTACACAAAATAAGAGGGAAATTAATTATGGTTTCATCATAGCTCCATTTTTGTTAAAGGAGTAGGGTGGCTTTTGGTACTTTTAAAGACTACATCCAAGGCACTTAACTACATTCTTGGCTATTCTGAATTAAGGGAACAAGTTTAAGATTCTTTTAGATACTGGAAAAGCTGTTAAGTGTAGCTTTCTGAGAGCTTGAAATATCAAAGGAAGATGAGAAAAATAAGAAAGCAGTTAACAACACTAAATTATCGCTCCTTCCCCCAGATGAAATTAATATGCATTTTTGTAATGTGAGGACACTCATCAGCTAGGAGGGCAGCTGAAAGCTCTTGCCACACTGACAGCAAGAGGATATATGTCAGAATGGCTCTGCTCTACCACACAGGCTGGAGCTCTGGCTCCAGTTCAAGCCCCTTCTATTCACCAGCAGCGCATGGGTACGTATGTGCTGTAACTGAACATAGGAATGCATCATGGCTACTGGGCTTCTTTACTAAGACAATGAGATCACCACCAATCATTCTGAAGAAGGATCATAAGGGGTTAAAATCCATTCTCTTCAACTAAGGAATTCCAACTTGGAAAGAAAAAAAAGTGGAAAAGAATTTTTTCACTTGCCTGCATAGATTCTAGTTGAAGAATCTACCTAAAGTCACTCAGAAATAGCACAGAAGAGAACTGTGCAACAATGAAGAAGTTTCTATGTATCACAGGTACTCCCACCTTGAAGAATATGCCAGATTTACAACACCCCTTTTACCAAGGACAATTGTATACAGTATAAGAAGGCTATGGCAGACTTCTGCTTTGTTCACAACAAAGATGGAAATTAGTGTTGAACCTGTGAAAATGTCTGATGAATCAATTCTCCAGAGCAAAGTCAAGATGGTATAGATAAATGCACTCTTCACTGGGTTAAAAACTGTCTGTCTGGCCATTCCCAGAGAGTTGTGATGAATGGGGTGAAATCTAGCTGGTGACTGGTCACAAGCAGTGTCTCTCAGGGCTCAGTCTTGGGGCCAGTCTTGTTTTTACATCTTTACTGATGACCTGGACGTGGGGATCGAGAGCACTTTCAGTTAGTTTGCAGATGACAACAAATTGTGCGGCAGAGTGGATCTGCTCCAAGGTCAGGAAGGCTCTACAGATGGACTGAGACGGCTGGATCGATGGGCCAAGGCCAACTGAATGAGGGACAACTGATGCCAAGTGCTGGGTCCTGTATTTTGGTCACAACAACCCCAGCAATGCTACAGGCTGAGGAATGAGTGGCTTGAAAATTGCCCAGCAGAAAAGGACCTAGAGGTACTGGTAGACAGCCAGTTTCATATGAGCCAGCAGTGTGCTCAGGCGGCCAAGAAGGCCAACAGGATTCTGGCCTGGATCAGGAATAGAGTGGTCAGCAGAGGAAGGAAGGGAAGTTATAGTGCCCCTGGCCCTTGTGAGGCCTCATCCCCATAGGCATGGAGATGGTGGAATATGTCCAGAAGAGAGGTACCAAACTAGTGAGTGGTTTGGAGAACAGACCATATGAGGAGATGCTGAGGGAGCTGGGCATGTTGAGTTTGGAGAAGAGGAGGATGAGGGGGGACCTCATTGCCCTCCACAACTATGTGAAGGCAGGTTGTAGAGAGGTGGGTGTTGGCCTCTTCTCCTTGGTGACTGATGACAGAACCAGGGGCAATGGTCTGAAATTGTGGAAGGGGAGGTTTAAATTGGATATAAGGAAGAATTTCTTTACAGAAAGAGGCACTGGAACAGCCTTCCCAGGGAGGTGGCTGAGTCACCATCCCTGGAGGTGTTTAAGATCCATGTAGCCATGCTGCTTTGTGACCTGCTAGAGTGGCAGACATGGAGGGGAGTATTTTGTGTTATTTGATCGATCGGGTACTTACGTTTTTGTTGGTTTGGGGATGGTTGGACTCAGTGATCTAGGAGGTGCTTTCCAACCTTGATTATTCTGTGACTCTGTAATTCCGATCTTCTGTAATACACATCAGTAACTTTAGCCATGAACTTTTTGTTTTTTTACATGAGTGTTTGCTTTTCTTTAGTCTTTGCACCTTTGTTTTTTCGGTAGATAGGATTTGGTACATTCAACATCCCTGATAAAGTCAGTGTCTTGGTGGCTTACCAGAATTGGTGTCACTATCCCATTCTCATACTACGTATTGGGAAAATGGAGAGGAGAAAAACAGAGAGAGAATAAGAGGTTATGGCCTGATATTTTGCAGGATACTGGAGCTGAATGCAAATTCTCTTATCACTGTGAAAATGAGATACCTTCACAGATGTTTCCTGTTTCCATGAGTTGGTCTCTCAACAAAATCTTTTATTATTAAAAAAGCCTCACATAATGAAAAGCTGTTACTGCTCTGTATTGCTCCTCACTCTATCACTCTAGGCAATGAAGAGCATTTACATTTGACTGATGTCAAATGTTTTGACTGATGTAACATTACCACATTACTCCTGCAGAACTCACAGAAAGTCAAGAATCTCAGTCAAGGAGTGTGCCACTTGAGTATCAAAACATTTTTTGCTCATATTCTCAGAGCACTAAGATTCCTAATGAGAACAGAAACCTGTATCTGGTATCTAAAGACTGTAACCTGTTATAATTTTCTTTCTGCATTTCGCTCAAGGGGAATAGTTACACAATGAACTGCTATTGTGTTTTTTAATCCTTGCAACTGTACCAAAGGAAGCTATCCTGTTTTATTTTACATGGCTCTGTAGTCTTTGGAAACAGTCCTGTGTTGATCTTCTGTGGTTAGCAATCATAGAATCACAATGGTTAAAAGAGACCTCCATGCCCATTAAACCGTATTTCCAAGTGTTGCATCTATACATTTGCTAGAATGCCTCCAGGGATGGTGACTCCATCACTTCCCCGGGCAACCAGTTCCCATACTTGACCACCCTTTTCAGTGAAGAGTTTTTTCCTAATGTCCAGTCTAAACTTTTCCTGCACAACTTCAGGCAATTTCCTCTTTCCTCTTGCTAGTAACTTGGGAGATCAAAAGCCAGTCCAAAAAAAGTATTAAGTGCCTCAACCATGTCCTCATCCTTGGTAATGAAACTCTCTTCCACATGCAGTAAGGAGTGGAGATTCTCCCCGATTTCCTCTTTGCTGTTGATGTAAAAACAGTACAATGGCCCGATTGAGTTCTAACTGGGCTTTTGCCTTTCTGGTTTTCAATCTGTGTGCCCCAGCTGGATTTCTGTACTGCCCTTTCTTCCAAAGGCAATAATCTTTCCTTTGTTTCCTGGTGCCTGGCAGGAGCATCTTGTTCAGCTGGGTCAGTCTTCTTCCTCAGTGGTTCATATTGCAGTACTTGGGCCCAGACTGCTCTTGTGCATTTAAGAGTACTTTCCTGAAGAATGCCCAGCCTTCCTGTCCCTCTCTGTCCCTCAGGAGTGTCTCCCAAGGCACTCTCTCCAACAATGTCCTGAATAGGACAACATGTGCCCTCCGGAAGTCCACTGTGATGGTTTTGTCGACCCTCTTCCATACTTCATCAAGGACTAGGAACTCACTCATTTCATGGTCAATAACCCAAGATGGCCCCAACAACCAAATCTCCCACGAGACATTCTCTGTAAACAGCAGGTCTAGGCACCTGCCCTAGTAGGCTGCCTTACCAGTCATGTCAGGAAATTATTTTCCACGCATTCATGGAACCTCCTACACTGTTTCCTCTCTGCTGCATTTTATTTCCAGGAGATGTCAGTTAAGTTCAAGTTCCCCATGCAAACAAGGGCTAGAGACTGCAAGACTCCCATCAGTTGCCTGAAAAATGTTTTATCCACCTCTTCATCCTGGTTGAGTGGTCTGTAACAGATTCCCAACAGGAAAACTGCCTTGCTGGCCTTCCCCCACATCCTCACCTATCAGCATTTGACCTTATCATTAGATTCATTGAATTCTATACAATCAAAACATTCCCTTACACAGAGTTATCCCACCACCTCTCCTTTCTTGCTTACCCTTTTTTGAAGATCTTATAGCCATGCACTGCAGTGCTCCAGTCATGTGAGTTGTCCCACCATGTTTCAGTAAGGGCAACTAGGTCATAGTTACCCTGTTGTATGATGGCTCTTGCTTGTTAGCCATGCTGTGTGCACTGGCATACAGTCACTTGAGCTGAGCTACCAATTTAAGCTCCAAATGTCTCTAGCCTCTTGGGAACATAGCAGCAATCATTAGTGCTAACAATCAATCCTGTAAAAGTACGCATTTTAATCACCTTTTAAAAATCTCTGTAGGAGCAAAAAGCACTAGAACACAGTACGTTCGGCACACATTGCACAGTTTTGTACGAGCACATTTAGAACAATTCATTATATTCAAACAAAATTATCTAGAACAACTGGCTAATTAATGATACTCCAGCCACACGTTTAAACATGGACATCTTTACAAGGACTTGATCTTTCTCAGGGTACATCTACGCTTTGATTACTGCTAAGGGAGCCATAACAATTGGGCCACAGGAAGCCCTTCAGCTCAGGCTATTTGCCTAAGGATTTAGCCAGCATTTTTAGAAGCCTTCTGTACACTGCACTGACATCCATTTTCCTGCATTTTAGACAGTTTCAGGTTAACTATGTCACCATGGAAGACAGTTGAGACGTAACTGAATAATATTCCAAGTAAATATTCAATGCCCTTTTACATAGCCTAGATTGACAATTTATATAGCACAGGCTGATTTTCCAAACAGAGAAATTCTGAGATGATGTACAACATTAACTCACTAGAAGAAGTGAAAAAAAGGGTATGCTAATTCCACATATAACTTTAACATCATTACAGGCATAATGAATGTAAATACATGAACTCACAGCTATTCTGTGAAAGCTAACTGAAGAAGTACAGTCTCACTGGCAAGCAAGAAAAGTTTCCAAGTCTACTAACTTGTGGAAACAAATCTTTAGCACTGCAGTTAACAGAAAGCAGATAGCATGATCTATGTATCCAAAATAACTAAGAAGTAATCCCACTGTCTTGAGCCAACTGAACTCAAGGTAAAATTCAGTAAAGGGTTTGAAGGAGTCTGACAATAAGCAGCAGTATGGCAAAGTCTGGAAGCTTTTGTGTGAGTAGAAGTGTTTAAAAAGAAGAGGCATCTTCAATTTAGTGAACCGCAAGTATGTCAATCATCTGTTTTTATTTATAGGACAACGATATACGATTTCTTGCACTTGACAGGATTTGGGACAAAGGTAGATTGTGTTAAAAAAAAGTATAAATTTATTAATTTAACTATCCTATGTACAAGTCAAGAAAGATACTGAGGTGCTGCAGTGGGTCCAAAAGAAGGGCAAGAAGATTGGTGAAGGTTGTGGAGAACAAGCCTTATGAGAAGCTGCTAAGAGAGATGGGGTTATTAAGTACGAAGAAAAGAAAGCTGAAGGGAGACCTTACAGCTGTCTACAACTACCTGAAAGGATGTCATAGAGGGATGTGTGTTGGTCTCTTCTCTCAAGTAACAAGTGGTAGGACAAGAGGAAATGGCCTGAAGTTGTGCTAGGGCAAGTTTAGGTTAGACGTTAGGAAAAACTTCTTTACTGAATATATCATCAAGCATTGGAACAGGCTACCCAGGGATGTGGATGAATTGGATTTCCTGGGCATGCTTAAAAACGTGTTTGAAGGCTATGTAGATCTGGAGCTCAGGGACATGGTTTAGTGGTGGGGTTTGTTTGAGTTAGATTAATGGTTGGATCTTAAAAGTCCTTTCCAACCTAGATGATTCCACAATTTTATGAACTTTCTATTGTATTATCATATCACCCTGGCATCTAAGTTCACAGTTAAAGAATGCAAGTGGCAAATGGAAAAGAATGACAAAAATACAGGACAAGCTTTAAGTGAGTATTAACACCAGTATTTGCTATGGCCCTTGTAAGTCCAAGCGAACACTAATGTAAACAAATCTGTAAGACTTTCATTTTCTCTTGAGTCACATAATGTAAAATACTATCTAGAGACAAACTGTGGAACAAGTAAAAAATCTACAAGACTGAGCTTTGTCTGGAACAACTAACTGTAATAAAAGGCCTAATGTGAAATCAGTATTTCATTAAACAATAAAAAAAAATGTGTCCAAATTTATGCTGTGAAATAACAGCATATTCTAGAAGACACTTCAGATCTATTGCAATGACAACATCCTCAGCAGAAAGGGTATATGTTTCTACTAATTTTGTCATTTTAGAAGGTAGCGGATAGGATAGGATTAATTATGTAAATATTGATCTAATATCTCTATCTATATATATATATTTATAAATGTAGTTTTTATTCTTACAAGAAAATGCAGTCTAAGCAAGATATGCTAGGAAGTTCAAATATAAGAAAATAGATTTAAGCAGTACATTACAGTATTATGATATTCAGTCCTCTACTTTTCCTCAAAAAGCAAAGCAGAGACACTCTATGCAGGATGAAAGGGCATGCTGTATGAATACAGAGAGAGAGCTTTTAATAGGTCTACAAACATAACCTAATTTATCATTTCCCATTGAGAAGCATAACTTCAAAATAAGATTACAGAAGGTGTCAAGATCAGACTGTTAAATCAGGAATTTCAATTTAAGTAACTGCTTCAGGAAGGAAGAAATGAACATGTAATGGCCAGCATTTCATGTGTTTACTTGCTATAGCATTATAGGGTAAGGAGTTAGCTGATACTATATGAAAAGCACATTTAAGCAGTAGTTGATATTCATGACAATAAAGCTGCACTACTGTCAACAGAAGTAATATTTAAATTTCTAAAACATTCTGTTTCTTGAAATATAAAAAAAAACAACCGAGAAGCATATGTTGCAGTCAAGCAGAACAGCATCTTACTCATAGAAATAGTAGCGTGTTTTGAAGGCTACAGTAACAAGTTTCTGGTAAAAAATATTTGTAGTGATACCACTAAGCAACTTCTGCTCCTACTTCTCAGTTCTGACCTCACAGTTCAGTGCTTCCTCAGATGTGCCTTGAATTCTGTATCAGGATCCATGAATCAGACCAGCAATCTGGTTCACTTCAAAAAATTCATTAAAATATAATTCCTATTAGGAATTGGGTTCCTGACCCACTTCACAACATGATACCAGAAAGATCTTGAATGGAAAAACTGAAGAGATGAGTATTGAGGTATGGGGATGAAAGTGAGCAAAGCGTGGGAGGGTGTAAGTATCTCAGATCAGTAGACATTTGTGGACTATGCTCTCAGTAACAAAGGATCAAAAGAAAAGTAATTCTAATACTGTGCTCCTTGAGCCAAGGACCTGACACTAATTATTAACTGATGCAATCACAGACCACTGTATTCTGCAAATAGAGACTTATATTCTTTCATGAAGATCAAGATATGTTGCCAGCATTTTTCCAAGAATGATGATGATTATCACTAGGCTGATAGAGAAGATAGCTTCCTGCCTCCCACTGCACAAAAAGAGATGTCAAGACACATCAAGACAGTGAAATAGTTTGTCAGAGCATTTTACCCCAAAAGGCAAAAAAAAGGTCTTTCGTAGGAAGTCAAACTATTACTGCATTTTTGAGCAGGAAAAGTTCATATTTAGTTTTCTTCTAAGGAATGTAACAATAGCTTTAATAAAGTAAATCCTATTTGATTATTTCAAAGTACCTGGATCCATATTTGTTTTGCCATTTGTAACAGAAAGAGCTTTATGATACAGGTGTCTATCTGAGAAAACCTACCTTCAGCTGTATGGAGATTACTAACACAGTAGTCTCTATTACACCTTCTGATCTTCCAGAACTAGTGGGATCAGCCACAGCAATACATAATTCCACAGCTCTAAGAGGTTATTTCCAATCACATTTACACACAGTATTCAGCAGATGCACCATCAAAACCAGGTGAATATATCAGAAAGAACAAATTTTAAGTCAATTTTCAAGCCTTCATACCCATTAAGATTCTCTCATCTGCCTTCTGTATGGCAGAGTTTTTGTCATGTAGAACAATAACATTAATAAAACTATGCCAAACTCATTGGGTGCACTGCTCCTAGCAGGGAACACTCGATTTAAACTTAGTGGTAGAGGAAAGAAAGAGTAAGTCTAAGATCCTGAAATAAAGAGAAAGCTTCACTCAGGTGTAGATATCTTGCCATATATGAACTGTGTATTCACACTGTTAACCCACTGCTACAGCTAATACATACTACCAGGGTATTTCCAAACCTGGGATTACAGAGAGCAGTATTTTAATCCAAAACAGATATCTGAGAACCATGAAAACTTGAGTAGCTCCACAAACACTGTAATTCAAATCTGAGGGTGGTAAATTACGAGGAAATCATACACCACAAGATGATGAAGGATAGGATTACACAACACAGGGCTACAAAAACATTAAGTATTGGGGCAGAGGTACATACAAATGAGATGTCCTCATACCTTGAACCACTTAAAGGCAAAATGGTTGACCTCATGCACTGATTCATTAAACAGCTTCAGACAGGCAGTGAAGTGGCAGAATGGTAGAAAACAAGAGAAACACAAAAGAGGAAAGAAAAAGCATGAAATTAAAAGCAAATTATAATCACTTTGGACACCATTAACCTTTTAAAAAATCACACATATCACTCATACTTGGGTTAAGAATGATTCTAACCTATTACTGTTCTCAAAACTCAATATAACATTAATATGGCATACAAAGGAGCCCTGCACTCTAAAGCTATCTAAGGGTGTCTTTCACAATTCTACAAAGAATGTGGAACATAATACATCAAAACAAGAGGGCATTCTTTTAATGAAGGAATAAGAACTGAAAAACATTCGAAGTCAAGTCTCATCCTCACTTTAAGAAAACACTACTTGCCATCGAACTATTACTTAACTGCTTTTAATTGATACCATAGCAAAATCCTACTGGACAAAATGGGGCATGGACATTCTGGTTGCTTCTTATTCATGCTGCCTTGTGCATATGTGACTCAGTATCTGATCTCAGTATCTGAGAAACTACAATTGGTCAGAGCATGCAGTTTAGTTTTTGTGTTGCAGTAAGACATGGCTGTCAATGAGTGATGGTACAGACTTTTCTCTCTTCTGATCCCACTATTTTCAGTCAACTCATCCTTTTCCCTCCTCACTCCTGTCACACTGCTACATACAAAATGTTTTGGGTTTTTTATGATGCTAATACGCATCAATCTTTTCCCAGAAATCTTAATTGCCTTGGCTCTCTTCCTCCCCTGTTGATCTCACTCACTGGTCCTTACAGTTCACTAACCCTAACCCTCAGGCTGTTTATTTCCCCGTCTTGCCTCATCTCTCAGGATGTACACACAATTCCAACTCTATCCACCAGCTATTTCCCATTTACACCAAGCTCTGACCATCCAACCTCATTCTTTGCCTGTCCTCAGGCCTTCCTGCTGAATTCTTCTGAAAAGCCTCCTTAATGCCAAACTTGCTATCTGTCTTACTCTCCATAACAAACTTGCTGTGAACAGCTCACAGTGTAGAGACATTCATGAAGAGGTCATGCTCAGCATGCTAAAGAGAGTTTTTTCCATCCCACAGCAGAAATCTTCCTCACTGCTTCGTATCTTTCCAGCTAGGATAGAATTTTCTTTCTTTTTTTTTTTTTTTTTTTTTGTTAATGTTGATAGTAGGTTTGAACAAAGCCTCCTTTAAAAGGCTATTTTGAAGATAATTTCTTATATGGACCATCTCTAAGACTTTTTGACTGCTTTGATATAGCTGAAGTTCTTTAGTAGGATTTCTTCTGTGTCTGGATCTATGCAAAAATCTTTCCTATGCAGTTTGTAACCATTTGTGCAGTAGTATCCTTGTCTGTAGCTTTGATAATGCTAATGCTATTAGCATGACCTTTGCCAGTGAACGAAATGTAAGTTACTCATCCTTTTCAAACTGTACTGCACCCAGCATTCACTTTTAATCCTGAGCAGAGCTATGACCATCCTTTAATACAAACTTACATTATACAGGCATAAAATCTGTAAATGTTCATCTTTGTGCTTACTTCTCTCACTTCAGATACTTATCACCCCTACAAAATGAACACACTACCATCTTCAAAGTTGCCCCTCAAAACATTCATTAAGTCTTATGCATCTTGTTCTACATTTGGAACGGACTTCACAGAAGTTTGAGTTCTTTGGGCTTCTAGACACTCAAAGAATATAAAATGGTCACTTTGCCTTGTAACAGAGAAACACTACATCTTAAGCATCAAATCCCAGAATCCCAGAATGTTAGGTCCTTGAAAGATCGTCTAGTCCAATCCCCCTTCCAGAGCAGGATCCCCAAGATCAAGTCTCCCAGGGCCAGGGCCAGGTAGGTTTTAAATGTCTCCAGAGAAGGAGACTCCATAACCTCCCTGGGCAGCCCATTCTAGGGCTCCATCACTCTCACTGTGAAGAAGTTTCTTCTCAGATTTATGTGGAACCTCCTCTGTTCCAGCTGACACACATTGCCTCTTGTCCTATCATTAGATGCCACTGACCAGAGCCTGGCTCTTTCCTCCTGATACCCACCCTTTCCATATTTATCAACACTAATGAGGTCACCCCTCAGTCTCCTTTTTTCCAAGCTGAAGAGACCCAGCTCCTTTCCTCATCAGTGAGATGTTTCGTTCCCTTCATCATCCTTGTGGCTCTGCTCTGGACTCTCTCAAGCAGTTCTATTTTTGCATCTTAGCACAGAACTTGCTCCTTTGTGAGGTACTTATTTTCCTTTCAAGAAGATCTAATCTTTGATGAGGTATTCACTACCTAGGCAACATTTCTATTTAAATTCTTTTAAAGGCTACAAGAAGTTTGGAAGGAAGGCATTCTTGTACCTAATTCCCTAACATTGTTTTAAGGTACAGCAAGCAGAGCTATCCTCAATATATCTATCAGCAAAGAGCTCATCTTGACTCTAGTGTGCAGAGAACCGCTGGTCTCTTACTAACAATCCGGACTCTTACTGAGGTATTTATATTTGCTGTTTTATTAAACTGTGTGATAAGAAAAAAACCTGAAAAAACCTCTTAAATTGTTTGCAAGTGCACTTAGTCAGAACTTTCTGAATTTAAATAACAAAGACAACATCACTCCTTTGCAATGGAGATGATTGCTGATCAAAGGCTCCTGTTTGCTAATTATGGTCAAGTAAGGAACAGTGAAGAACACTGAAAAGGCTCACAAAACTGGAGTAAGAATGCCAGGCTCAGCTTTTGCTTCAAAAGCTTTATCAAAATCTGATGGAATTTTATTCACTACTTATGGTATGTTTTCTTGATTAATACTTACATGAGGTAGATCAGAAACACAGATGATTCTTCAGAGTATCTCGTTAGTGGCACAGAATCAATTAACACATTACAGTTTACATTTGAGTCTTCAATACACAGCGTGTGTAGGTTTGGCTCAGGCCAAGGGATTTCTCTCTTTACCCAGTTATTCAAGTGTAATGAGACTGTGGTCTATAAACACAGTTATGCTAATCATAGCTGCTTATCATCTTCAAATGATTCCATGACCACCACAGTGAAACTAAGTATGCTTATGCATAGGAAGATAGCTTTGACAGGCCAGACAGATCAGAAGAGTCACTACTTAAAATAATATACTAAAACTGAGGATACCTTATATTTCTTCTTAACTTCAAGAAAACCTTACCTATGAAATACAACTTAACACGAAGTCTTTGCAGACTTCGTGACTTCTGTTACCAAATGTTGGAACACAGATACAGGATCATGAAACAAAACTAGCTGTGTTACACAGTAAAGCAAGGAGAATAGTACTTTACTGTCTGGTTACTTTCCTAAGAGGACCATCAGTAACTTTATAGGATTGCAGACCTGTTTCTCAGCATTGATCCTGGCTGACTCCTCTTGCGCTAGCACCATTTCTCGCTCTGCAGTTATCTGAACACTTTCTCTGAGTGCCTCTTCCAATTCTTCAATTCGATCATCCTTTTTACGGAGATTGTCCTGGAAAATGATGGAAGACTAGGTGAAGATGACTTATTTGGAACCACAGCCTTTTACTCAACCAAGTTTTCTGCCAACCAAAACGTCTTTATCCCTCCCAAGGCACAACTGCCTGCAAATTATCTTCACACCAAGGAAAGAAAGGTGAAAAGATGCAAGAGTAGGAGGAAAAGTATACTAAAGAGAAGGAGAAAGATAGCAAAGCAGGACCTCAAAGCAAGAGTGCTTGCTGTCTGAGCTAGACATATCACTGTTTTGTCAGATCATAGAGTGTAGATGAGCAGACGTTGTTTGTAAAGAAAGATTAGTAAGCAGTTCTGAAGAAGCACACATGCAAGAATTGGTAGAAAGACTGCAGGCATTCAGTATTGCCCATTTGCTCGCTCATTCACCAGCAGGCTTTGTGAGACGGGAAACAGTGTTGCAGGCCAGAATTTGCTGTTTTGACTTTAAGAGGGAGAAAAGCAAGCATTAATCCAAGAGCTTTCTGTAGTTCAGATTAAGTTTTTAAGGAAGTTCCTCAACAAAAACTCTAGGAATTACGGATCTGTCTGAGCTATCTAAATCTGAGACATCAAGACTCCCTTAAAATTTCTTCTTTGATTCAGAGAATTTTCACAGTTGGAAGTCCAGTTGTCCTATATATATTCACAAACCACTGAAGAAAACTCTTTCTCCTCAGAAACCACACAGTTGTATTGATTTTTACCAACAGCACAGCTCTCAAATACTATATACGAAACTAACAGTATTGTCACTTGTAATGGAGACCATTCTTACTTTAATATCACTAGCAAAACATAACATTATCTCCTGCTTCTGCTGGAAAAGCTGGGATGAAACTCTGCAAAGCAGTCTGTCCTGACAAGCGTACAGGAACATCTTGGATCAGAAATAAGTAGCTCGATGGAAGATTTCTGCATTTCTCATCTTGCAGATTACTTTAGACCACTGAGTTCAGATGACATATGAATGTAGACTGAAGTTACCACATGGGAATTTTAGCAATCTCAGCAGCAAGGGAAGAATAAAAAATGTTTCCCTTTGTATTTTGCTTTCTGTCAGATTTACTCCTTTGTCTTCTTTTGTATTTAGGACTGAAATTTCCCACTGCTCCTCTGGAAGTTATTCAAGTCATATAAGAATGACTGTCTTGGAAAAAACTTGACCTTGTCACAGCAAAAATATTAGTCATTGGGTGTAAAGAATGAAGCTGACTTGTTCTTTAATTCCTGCTCTCCAGGACTTGGAATACACAACTAAAGATGCTTGTTTTAGGAAAAACATGGCTGGCATCCTAGAACTGCCACTTTGAATGTGAGTGTTTCAGCAGACATGCAAAGCTTTGCACCAAACCACTCTAAGACCTCTGGCACCACTGCCCTTGTGTAGAGAAAGGCTAGTCATCAACCACCAGCATGAGCAATAGGATTTGTTAGATTTTTCAGGAAGAGGAATCTTCTGCTTGTGGTGATTTGCAAAGTGGTTTCACAGGGTAAGTAATTGCACATTGCTAAAGAAACCAATGGAGAGATCTTAATTTCAAAATCAGGAGTTGAAGAGCATATTTTCATACTTTTTCTGATACTCTGATATCTTCCAAAACTACTTCATGGTTATGAGTAGGCTAACCAAAAACTCGTAAAAAAGACATGTAACAAGTTTACAAAAAACCTCAGCACAGAATTTTAACAATGCCAGGCATTAAAAATATTTATCTATCTGCAAGAGACGATAAATGCTCAGTGGTACTTCTTGACCTTTTATTAACAGGTAGCCAAGGAAGCATAGAAGTTTAGCTCTCCATTTCAATGATGCAAGCAGGAATGGGTTCATTTGAACAGGTGAATGTAAAATGGAAACTGCTTCAAAATAAGAATGCAGAACAAAGCATTTTCACACTTAAGGTATGTCCACTATTCATCCCAGATGAACGTTTAAGATGTGAATTTGACACCGCATTAACCTTGACACTGTATATTGCTCCATTCAGACAGGTGAACTCAAGGGGCAAGAGGCAGAGCACTTGATGATACCAAAACCAATCAAGACAGTAAAATAGTGTATACACATGAAAAAAATCTGTATTTAGGGTTTTTTGAAAACAATACCCAAACTTATACAGATACACTTAAAGGTTACAAGTTAAACAGTTCAAGTGTTGACAACACAAATTGACTAGAAATTATGACCTTTTAACCTTAGTCTAGTATCACAGAATGTTAGGGACTGGAAGGGATCTTGAAAGATCAAGTCCAGTCAAACATGACTGGCCTTCAGCCTGTGCTGCTGTTGCTTTCTTCTTTTTAGTTAAGTGAAACAGCATACCTTCACTGTGATAAGCATGGAAGTCTGGAGAAAAAACTTCTGTCCGTTCTAACTGCATTTTAAACTATTTTTCCTGCAGTGTGTGATCTTCTGAAGTAGTGGTCTGGACTACAACTTGAGTTGTTTCATATATATCTTACAACATGACATTGAGTGCAAATTTACCTTTCTGTAGTTTAATAAAATTGCAGAATGATAAACAGTGTCAGTCTCCTGAAATGAAGTTTATACAGATGACTATTTAGAAAGGAAAATTACTTACCTGTACAGTAACTGCATTCTTCAAGATGCATTACCTGCCCAGGTTTTGTCATGACCTTCCCTCTCCTCCCGAGTCCCATATGCACAAGACTCCATGGTGGAGATGGAATTAAATTGAGACAGAAGAGATAGCTCTGCTTTTATGGACACTGGTGGCAGCACAAGGAAAATGAAAAACCCATTCAGCACTGCAGGAGTGCCAGGAGTTCAGGCACAATAAAAACCTTTGCTCCCTACAGTATGATCCCGAAGCTGATTCGTATGCAAAACTCATTCCCATGCAGGTCTGTGTGAAAGCATGAAAGGAAAAGGAGTTGTGACTGACACACATTTCTGGGCTTCTTCTTTCACTTCAGGAAGGAAGTGTTAGGATGTCCAAGTGTTACATGCTAGAAGGATGTACCCATTTAATCTATCCTGCATTCACCTGATGTGTCATCTGCCACTGAGTTTTATGAAAATGCATAAAATAGGATATATGTTTTCACTGAGGCATTTAGGTTCAATTAAATTTGAGGTATCCTAGCAAACTTCTTCATAACTGTGTCTTGAACTAGACTCACAGATGTCTTTATGGTGTCTTTGAACTAGAATGAAGATGGAGTTTTCTAGTTAATTCTTGGGAAAGAACAGTTTGAGAAGGTAACAAAATGCTTCTTTTAAATGTTGAAAATATTTATAGAACTAGCTAATCACCTCAGTAGAGAAAGAACATTATTATATAACTCTGTGATTAATGCTATAGCACATACTGCTGGTGTTCTTTCATAGACTATAAGGGAAGAACTGGAAGTATTCTGAACTAAGAATCTATCTTTT
The DNA here is from genome assembly GCA_013397515.1 of Upupa epops. Lineage (NCBI taxonomy): Eukaryota > Metazoa > Chordata > Aves > Bucerotiformes > Upupidae > Upupa > Upupa epops. Next base: position 68,534 of record VZRI01002985.1, read on the forward strand.
CTTGAACAGTGAAATCACTACATCATTATAAGCACTTATTCCTGGGAACTCCTCTCTTAGCACACATTTCCTGAAGAAGCCATAGCTCAGATAAAGAATCTAGCAATAATTACCTCAGCCCATTCCAGAACCAATACAACTCTCCTCAGAATGAAAAGCCCTGCTTTGTGAAGACCCTCCCTGGGCAGCCCCTTCCAGTGCTCTGTCACCCTTACTGTGAAGAAGTTTCCTCTCAGATTTATGTGGCACCTCCTATGTCCAGCTGACACCTACTGCCCCTTGTCCTATCATTGGATGCCACTAAGCAGAGCCTGGTTCATTTCTGCTGACACCCACCCTTTCCATAATTATCAGCATTGATGAGGTCACTACTCAATCTCCTCTTGTCCAAGCTAAAGAGACCCAGCTCCCTCAGACATTTTTCATCAGGTAGATGCTCCACTCCCTTCATCATCTTTGTGGCTCTGCACTGGACTCTCTCAAGCAGTTCTGTGTCCTTCTGGAACTAAGGGGCCAGAACTGGACACAATATTCCAGGTGAAGTATCACCAGGGCAGAGCAGAGGGGGAGGGGCATCTCTCTCCATCTACTAACCACCCCCCTTCTAACCCACCACAGGATGCCATTGGCCTTCTTGGCCACCAGGGCACACTGGTGGCTCCTGATCATCCTGCTGTCCACCAAGATCCCCAGGTCCCCTTCTCCTATGCTGCTCTCCATCAGGTCAGTCGCCAACCTATATTGGTACCTGAGGATGTTCTTGCCCAGATGCCAGGCTCTACACTGCCTTTGTTGAATGTCACTGAGTTCCTTACATTATTCCCTTGATATAGACCTGTTCCTCTGACGTCTCCTTGACAATGAGAGCCCTGTCATAATCACTGTTCTAATCTATCACAGCAGTTCTGAGATCGTCCTTTCTTCGCTAACTTTCAATCATATAGCAAAAACAACCCCAGCACCAGAAGCCACTTTCACAGCCAGATAGCAATAAAGTTTCACTTATTTTGTCTCCCCTCTTTTCTTTACTAAAAATACATTGCTTGCTAGCGATACACCACTACGAAGGAAACATCTACTAGGCAGTTGATGCCACTCCTTCAGTTTTGAACAGAATTCTTGCAACCATCTCTGGTCTCACAGGCTCATTTAAGTCAGTTTGTATTATAGTAGAGTGGCTATTGTATTTGTGTGAGGAATTAGAATTATAGAATGATAGAATCCTTTAGGTTGGAAAAGACCACGAAGACTGAGTCCAACCACTAAACTAACTTTATCAAGCCCACCGCCAAACCATGTGCACAAATTGCTTCCTTCCAAGCTGCTATCAGTTCCAGAACAGGGCTAACTTTCTAGTGAGATGCTATTGCTGTCCACCATTCATGTTACTTAATGCAAAAAAATACCAGACATTATTGGAATTAATTTATCAGAGTTCCTCACACCATTTGGGAACACTCAAATCCACCTGCAATCCCCTGGGATCTAGATGAATGAAGTGAAGCAAAATGAATTTCAAGGAAGAGATCTGTCTTAGTACAACCTGGCTTCAGCTACCAATGAAATGTAGAAATATTGTCCTTGAAATACTGAAAACTGCTTTCCGCTCTCAATGCCTTCATCTATAAATACACAGATCAGCTTTACTGCTATATTTAAAATCTAGGGATGCATTTCAGGACAGGTAACAAACACACTTACGGCTTTCATACAGAAACAGAAACTTTAAAAGAAACCATCCATGAAGAATGGAACGACTTAAGTGTGCATATGCATGTGTGGAACATGAAACTATTTGGTGCAGGTGGCAACAACAGGACAATGAAAAGAAAAAGTAAAAATTGGACATCGGACATTAACATCACCAGAAAAAAATGGCTTTAAAAAATATTGAAATTTGCTATTTGAAGAGAAAAGCTTGGTGGTGGTTGCCAAAGCCAGCAGAGAATGGCAAAATCTGTAAAAATTAATATTTAAACTCACTGGTACAAAGACAAAAAGAATGAGAAAGTGGAAACTTTTCATTCTGAGAGATTCTATAAAAGCCTGAACTAGTTTAGAGGAAAGAGAAAAATAGATATTGTTTTTCTGCAACCCTAAAAATTGCAAAACAATCACCTATTGTTCTCAGCCTGCAGAGCTAAACAAAGTACTCCCTAGCTCTCATCTTCACTCATTTCTTGTCCACATTCTAGCATTTAAGTGTATTTATTGTATTGATGATCAGAAGCCAATTATTGTGTTTACTATTTTCTTCCTAAATGAATAAAGGAAAGGGAGCTTTTCTAATTTTGACATATCTTTCTGGGGAGGCGGGCCCACATCACTGTAGAAAATTCAAGAGGTGAATGTACAGCTGATGTCCAGAGTGCTATCTTCTGGTTTGTTGTTTAATATTTCTCACTGGGGCCTTGTAACAGTTCTGCTATTTGCATTATGATATGTATTTATTCTAATTCCAAGATTGTTCTGATATATCCTAAGACTGTGCCACATTTAGCCAAAGAGGAAAAATGAATAAAGAAAGTGCTTACTAAGCAATAGCATAGAATCATAGACACCTCATGGTTGGGAAGCACCTCCAGAATTATCAAGTCCAGCCCTCATCCCAACATCTCCCTAACTCCTAGACCATGGCCTCAAGTGCTCTGTATACACAATTTTTAAATTCCTCCAGGGATGGTGACTACTCCCTAGGCAGCCTATTCCAGTACCCAACCACTCTCTCAGTAAAGAACTTCTTAAGATCCCATCTGAACCTCCCCTGATGCAGCTTGAAGTGATTTCCCCTCATCCCCTTACCCATCTCCTCCTGCTTGTTTCTGTAGGAAAACAAAAAATAAAGTAGTTTAAGGGTGTTAACAATTTGGGCAACTTAGTAACCAGGACTGAGGATTGATAGCAAATTGCATTGAAGCTCATTATGTTTATTACTACTTGAAAATAATTGAGAGGAAATTTTTTGAATTGAGATGCTGAAGCACTTGTTGCCATAGGTATCAAACTAAAAACAATTCCATGTGTAGTTTTTTACAAAATAAATTCTGAATTCAGTCAATCTTTGGGTTCCTATCATCAACCCATGTCCTTTCCTCTTCTATTGGGCAAAAAGAGGAGTAAGCCAGAATAGGAATGTTCTTGAACAATGAGACAATGAAATGAACCACAGTAACCAGGCATTTTTATTCTTGGGCAGAAGTAAGTTTTCAACAGAGCAAGTTAAAAAATAAAAGAAAACTTGAGAGAGACTGAGACAGAAAAAGAAATCAGAAGGGAGAATAAATGCTAATTTATTGCCATTTCTCAGGCTCATGAAATAAGACACCAAAATGAAATGAGAGCTGTTCTTGCCCTTGAATGTTCTCCTATTGTTTTGCTTGAATCTGGCCCTCAATGTTTTCTACTCTCAGGAGAGACCTTCTCACAGGAACCACACCATGTTGTCAACAGTTACATTAATCTCTCTGACAGTTTTTAGGAAAGGAGTTTGAACTCAGATACTAATCTTGGAAAAAAAAAACCACGCAAAAACCATTGAGTGGTTAAGGCTGCTGGCACCCATTCCACTGTCCAGCCTTTGTACTTAGCTTCTGGCATATCATAAAGGGTACCAACTCTGCTCTTTTCCAAACAGGCAAGAGAGAACAAACAGCAGGTTTCATCTTCCACTGACACCTAATGTTTCTCCAGAAAGCACTGGGTGAAAGTGCACCTGGACAATAATATTCCTGATGGATCACTGGGAAATTTTAGGATACAGGCAGTCCTCTTTCCTCTGCTAAAAACTCTAAAGTCATATAATGGCTCTCTCTCACTACAAATCTCAATTTGCAGTTAAGGAAATACTGAGATAATTGGGATCCTGCCTGAAGTTTGTTGTAAATAGCAACTTTCTCAACATTTTTCCAGCTGTTCATTCAAAACTGCAGAGTATGTTTACATTAAAGAAGTGAAGTTCATCTAACTTGAACGTAACAAGTATACAGTAAACTACACTGAAAAATGAAAACAAATAGAGCAGATGGTTGCCTATCCATTGCAAGAGGCAAGTGTCTTTAAGCTTAATTTCCGAATATGCTATGTAGCATTCTGTAAGGTAAGGTGCTCTCTTATGGTCAGACACAGGAGAAGACAACTCCTTAACCATGTATTTGATGTCATAAATACCCATTCCATAGAATGGCAGATACTGTTGCTATAAGCACTGCCATATCAAATCTAAGAAAACGGCCATATTTGTTTTAAATCAGAAAAACACACTGGATTTTAGACAGAACAGAAAACTTCACTTTCCTTCTTTAACACCGCAAGTCAACAATTCATAAAACAACAGAAAACCCTGTTTCTGAGACAAATAATTGTCATGTTCAATAGTATTTTATTTCTGTTATTCTTCACTATGCAACACTACATGCATGAACACCAATGAAGACAGTCAGACTTTGTAAATGTTCATCAGAAAAAAGGGCTGCACTATAACTAGAAACAGGGATGTCACCACAGCTTGCCCACAACTCACACGATAATATTTAAACACCTAAATCTCACAAAGCCAGGAAAACTAAGAAATGGTTAATATAATTTTTTTAAATACTCATCCCTACTATACAGTATACACTCTGTATGTAGCTCAAATTTTTCTATTGAAAATTGGGCAAATTGGTACTAGAAACAGACCCAAGTAAATACTCCTCATTCACAGAATTGCAAAATAATCTAGGTTGGATTATTATGAGATCACCGAGTTCAACCATCCCCACACCAACAAAAATCTAAATACTTGATCAATCAAAAGCCACAAAATAACCCCCCCTCCATGCCCGCCNAAAACCCAAAAAACCCCCCCCCCCCCATCCCCGCCACTCTAGCAAGTCACGCAGCACCAAGTCTACAAACTTCTTAAATACCTCTAGGAATAGTGACTCAACCATTGTCCTGGGAAGGCTATTCCAGTGCCTCACCACTCTTTCTGTAAAGAATTCCTTCCTAAATAATTAATCTAAACCTTCCTTGCCTCAATTTCAAACCATAAGTGCCAAAGCTTGTTTTGATAAGCTTCCTTTAAGTAGATGGAGAATTACTGTCTTACCAAGTCCTTCAGATCCACATATCACAGTATGAGAGTAATGGTGAAGCTGGAAAAGACTTTCAAGATCATCCAGTCCAACCTAAAACCAACCAAGTAACCATACACATCTGACATTTAGATCATGCCACTCAGCACTTCATCCGGCCTAAACTTGAACACCTCTAGAGATGGTGACCCAGCCACCTCCATGGGCAGCCTATTCCAAAATACGATCACTCTTTCAGTTAAAAAACCTTTTCCTAATGTCAAGTCTAAAGCTCCCCCGATGGAGCTTAAGACTGTGACCCCTTTCTCCAGTGTTCAGGGAGGAAAGACTGACCCCCGCCTGACCATAACCACCTTTTAGGTAGTTATAGACAGC
>VZRI01002985.1:75123-86760 GCA_013397515.1 Upupa epops
TCCCCACACTCACGGTGAAGAACTTCCTCCTCACAACAAGTCTAAATCTACCCATCTCCAGCTTTGCTCCGTTCCTTCTAGCCCTGTCACTACCTGAGATCTTAAAAAGCCCCTCTCCAACTCTCTTGTAGCCCCCTTCAGATACTGGAAGGTAACAATAAGGTCACCTTGGAGCCTGCTCATCTGCAGACTGAACAGCCCCAATTCTCTCAGTCTGGCCTCATAGGAGAGGTGCTCCAGCCCTCTGATCATCTTTATGGCCTTCCTCTGGACTCACTCCAGCACGTCCACATCCTTCTTATAGTAGTTGGAGCCCTGCATATAGTGGAGTCTCCCAAGCACCATTACTAGGACCAGTACTATTCAATATATTCATCAATGACCTGGATGAGGGATTAGAATGCACTGACAGCAAGTTCGTTGATGACACAAAGCTGGAAGGAGTGTCTAACACAGCAGAGAGCTGGGCTGACATTCAGCAGGATGTAGACAGGCTGGAGAGTTGGGCAGGAAGGAACTGAATGGAATTCAACAAGGGCAGTGTAGAGTCTGGCATCTGAGCAAGAACAACCCAAGGAACCAGTATAGGTTGGGGACTGACCTGTTGGAGAGCAGCATAGGAGAAGGGGACCTGGGCGTCTTTGTGGATAGCAGGATGACCAGGAGCCACCAATGTGCCTTTGTGGCCAAGAAGGCCAGTGGCATCCTGGGGTGGATTAGAAAGGGGGTGGTTACTAGATGGAGAGAGAGGTTGTCCTTCCCCCCTACTCTGTCCTGCTGAGACCACATCTGGAATAGTGTGTCCAGTTCTGGGTTCCTTGGTTCCAAAAGGACACAGAACTTCATTGAGAGAGAGTACAGTGCAGAGCCACAGAGGATGAAGGGAGTGGAGCATCTCCTGATGAGGAAAGGCTGAAGGAGTTGGGTCTCTTTAGCTTGGAAAAGAGGAGACTGAGTAGTGACCTCATTAATGGTGATAAATATGGAAAGGGTGGGTGTCATGAGGAAGGAGCAGGACTCCTTGGCATCCAATGATAGGACAAGGAGCAATGGGCGTCAGCTGGAACATCGAGATGAGAAGAAACTTCTTCACAGTGAGAGTGACAGAGCACTGGAAGGGGCTGCCCCAGAGGGCTGTGGAGTCTCCTTCTGTGGAAACGTTTAAAACCTGACTGGCCATGTTCCTGTGTAACTGGATCTAGGCAATCCTACTTTGTCGGGGGGATTGAACTGGATGATCTTTTGAGGTCCATTTCAATCCCTAACATTCTGTGATTCTAAGGTTCAATGTATTAGTATTTCCTTCTGTTTTTGTGATGCTAAATAATAAAATTCAGGTATTAACATTGAGGAAATGCCCAAGTCCTTTTATTCCATTTAGTAAGCATTACTAAAAGTATGGTCCATAACAACCACATTACCTCATGCAGATGTAAGAAATCATGAAGTGAGCAGATCTATTCAGCACTGATATGGTATTTATGGCATTAAAGTAGGTGTATCCAAGAATGTTTAATTATTTAAATTTTCCCAAAAGAAGTTAAAATTCAAAATAATCCACCCTAGCAAGAAATATCTCCTCACTGCAGGCCCTAAGAAGCATAGCTAAAAGGTCATATTGTTTGGAAATTCTCCCAGACATCCAGGAAAGTTAGGAAAAGCTCTTGACAGGGAGAATTATGACATGGTAAGAAAAAGAGCTAGTTTTTTCCTGAAGCATCTGTCAGGGTTAAATATTTGCTTGTGTCTACAGTAACTGCAAACACTTTGTTGAAAATCAAACCCCTCCAAGTAAGTATAGAATGCCACGTTTACGGAACATTGTATTTTCTGTAGCATATTGCAAAAGGAAATTAAAATTAAAATGAATTAAAATGGAAATTAAAATTGTTACTGGAATACTACATCACTGGGTAGTGAAATCACGATGCATATTAAGGCCTCTACTGCATATGCATATCCTGTTTGCTAATGCACAGCCAGCTGTCACTGCATCTCTCAGAAGAAGGGTTGGAGGGTCAGTTGACCCCAAAACTATCTACTGGCTTCCACTGCATTTAGCCCATATGAAATAGGAGGAATTATTTCCATACATATTTTCCACGTAGACTTTTATGGGGTATGAATAATCTCCAAAGATTGATCTGAGCTCAGTGAGAAAATACAGGTCTGATACATCAGACTGTTCTCTGGAACCCATCCTGGACATGTAAAGTGACATTAAAAAATAGATTTCTACTGGGCTAAAATGGAGTAGCTGACAGTTTCACGGGCCTTAACACATGGAGCTGCTCTATCCAAGGGATGAAGTCCACTCCACTCAGTTGGCAGGCAAGGCTGGAATCTGATACAGCAGTGGAAGAGAAATTAGACAGGAACTCAACTTGAAATTCACTTATCCCAGGAAAACATGTAACCCCACTTAACTACCATAACTGATTTGCTTCAAAGCTGATGATGCCTAGAAAGTTATGGAGGAAATCTTGCACTTAAAATTTGCAAAGCTTTTATTTAACCACTGCTGCAGGAGCTTTCTACACACTGCCCAAAAGCAAGTTCATAGATTAATTAGGGAAGCACAATCCGTCTTCAGTAACAGCTGAAAAGTGTCAAACTGTCATTTTCATCATGGCACAGTATTACCATCAACAGATTATTGAAAAATCATCAGTCACTCTATCCTCAAGATCCAACCATAGCAAGTCAAGAGGAAATTCTTCAGTAATTTTAGAAAAGGCTTCACCTGGGTTCTCAGATTATTGAATGTTGATATTAACTGAGTGCACATGCTACAGTGCCTCACTGTTAATTATAAATAGACTATTTTCAGAAGGAACCTCTAACGATCATCTATTCCAATTGCCTGACCAGTTCAGTATCAACCAAACCTTAATGCATGTTTCTAAGAACACTGTCCAAATGCCTTTTAAACACTGACAGGCTTGGGGCATCAAAGTTGATGCTTAATGAATTTAAAAGGTTCACTTGATGAGAAGATATTTGGCTATCTATCCATTGCATTGATCTTTGTCTGGGACCTTCTGTCCCAGAAAAAGCATCACTGAACAAAAACCTGCACATTTGTTTAGACTGAAAATTCAGTTCTTTCCACTATAAACGTATTTTTCCTGTTTAATGCTCAATGTGATAAAAAGTTAAATAATCAGAAGAAACAAACAAACTATATTTGTGTACACAATTCCTAAGCCATGAATTAAGTTACTGAAACTTGTGTGCAGAAGACAGAAAATGTACTTGGTTTCAGACTTGGTCATTAAAGCCTTCAAATGTATTTTACACAGCTTCTGGAAATACAGTTTGTCAGTGGCAGTTAGAGACTGATGAATAGCTGCTGCAGCACATATCCAGCAGTACACAACTCCATGCCACAAGATCTTCTGAGAATCCCTTCCAAAAAAACTCCGGAAGATGCTGGAGCGATAGAACAAGAAAATACACACTGTACCTCCCAGATGTCAGTGTCAAATACCCATTCAAATACCATGAAATTTCAGCAAAATTACCTTTCTAGGACAAGACAGCTTATCAATTCCTTTCTGCATGACCCAAGCTTTAGTTATGCAAAGCAAAAATTTTCTGCCCCATCCATCAGCTTGGTTTTTTTCATCCTACTTGTAGACCAGACACTCGTTAACCTCTCAGATCTCTGGAGAGTTGTGGTTTAAGGGAACTCAGGAGGAAAAGACAAATTTGGAAAGCCATTTATCCGTCTCACTAGAATTGAGACATTATGGTTTTCATTCTTCCCCCACTCCCCAAAATACCAAATTTCCATCATCAGAGCTCTCTGAATAAACGAACATTTTGTTACTGGACCCAGTAAGAAAGAAACCACATGCCTGTTAGGGGCAGAGAGAGGAGGAGTGGAGTATGTGCTTGGGAGAGTGTTTATTTGACTGGATTGCAGATGGTCAACCAAAGAACATGCAGATCATATATTTTTAAGCATTTCAGAATGTCTTTTTATTAATTCCAGCCAAAACCACCATGACCAAAATTATCTGAAATTGGTGTTTGTGTGTCCTGACCCCAAAGCCAACAATCGTTGCATGAAAAATAATATTACAAAAAAAAATCTACGTTCCTCTGAGGATTAATTTTTTTCTTTTAATTGATTTGAAGGCAGTACCCTTTAAAGTTGAGGAAAATAGAAGTCTCTGTAACTAACAAATTGTAATGCGGTCCTGGGTAAATTTTACTTCCAGGAAACCTAAATGTAGCAGCCCTTGCGAGAGGGAGGCTGTAAGCAGAGGGCTCTTCTAACGGAAGAGGATTTTATTCAACCTGTCACTTGTCATTAAACACTTCATATTTTACCTTAGCCTGATATTTTCATTAGCACATACAGACTTTTTTTCACCTGTGAATGAAAGCCTTGTGTTGACTACAGGGAAAGACTCTCTAAAATCAAGCCCACCCAAACAGGACAATTAGGTTCACAAAAGCAGGAAAGGCACTAGGGAAAAATCAAGTAACATTAATACCATGATAACTTACACATGTCAGTGTTGACTATCACATCCCACTTCGATCTTTAGTTATTGCATACACTTCCTAAGGTCTATTTTTCATCTCACTAATTCTTGTGTATAATTATGTAGAAAGCAACAGTCACCAATGCAGAATAAAACACACAAGCAAAAAACACCTACGGAAAAGAAGTACAAACATCTCTGTACAGACACCTGCTGTACAGATACCTCTAACTGAAAAACTTCAATGTAAAAAAGAAAACACTATAAATTATGCTTTGACATCTTTCTTCCAAATTTCTTCTTATTAGAAGTAATATCAACTGACAATAAGGTAACACTGGAGAAAGAGGAAAACATGGAATAATTTGGCTTCTTCCAAAGAGTCCATTGGTTAGTTGTTTCTTCTTCCCAAATGTAAATTGGTTGCTTCAAAATTATTACAAAAAAAAGAAAAAGAAAGTCACATTATGCTAACTATTCTATTCAGAGTTTTGTCTCTGTGATCTCTCTATTGCTAAAACCTTTTTTTGAGGAAAGAATTCAAGAAGAGATTGCAAGGACAGATACACATTCTTAGAAGAACTCTGATACAAAGCAGCACTCATTTTTGGCACCTAATTTCTGAGCAAAAGCTGGCTCACTGCTGCCACTAAAGGTGCAAAATCTCTTTGAAGTATCAAAGTTAAACACTTTAAACAAGACTTAAGAGTTATCAGCAACTACAATACCACTGTCTATTCATGGCTATGTGTAGGTTACTAACAGAGTATGTAACTTGAGTTCATTAAAAAAAAAAAAAGAATTTACACAGTAGCTGAGAGAAACAAACTTCAAACTTCTTCTAGTGCACTTGATTTGTATAAAAAATGAAAAGGGAAAAAGTAACTGTTGGGGGAGAGGCCAGAAAAGAAAGCCATACCTGTTAAAATCTGAAAGTGCTACATAAAAACAAAGACATTAGCCTTGTGGAATGGCATCATTTAATAAATACACCATCCACATAACTGTGAGACAAACATCAAGTACCATTTACCTCTTAAAAGAGCAATTAAAAATACAGATTAGATCTCTAACCAAGTTATTTTGGTTAATTTTTTGAACTGCTAAAGGATTTCTAAAGACAGTTCACTAATACAAGGGGGATTGTATTGTTTAAACTTAAGTTGCCACATAAAGATTGCCGTAGCATTATGGCCACAAAACCCATTAGCAGATGCAGAAATCTCATATCCTCGCCTTTTAGAAAAGTCTGCTGTTATGAAATAATTTTCATACGCTTGGAACTTAACTATTTCAGTGCCCTGCATATACAGGTCAGGAGCTGAGGAGGGAAACCACAAAATGGTGCATCTGAGAACATTCCACATGAACATGTTTCTGTTCTTTCACAAGTTCCTGAAACCATCCCCCTGGAATTCCACAGAACAGAATAAAGAAATATCTGTTTAAATGAAGGAGGATATTTATTTTTCCTGGTGAGCTATTAGGATTTACCCTGTGTCTTCACTGTAGATGTATTATGATATGGTAGCTGGTAACAAGAACCAAGGGATGAAACAAAGGAAAACATCCAGGAGAAGTTTTGCTCTCTAAAGACTTAAAAAGTAGTTAACAAAAGATCTCAAGGGCAGACTATGGCTTTCATGTCTTTCTTTTTTTTTTTTTTTTTCCATGGCTTTCATTTCATATGGCTTTCATTTTCTTTTACTTACTGAAAGTGAAAACTGAAAAATGTTTGATTTGCTTTCATACTGGGGACTTTCATACACCTAAGCAGATTTGGGGGCCAGCAGCATATACTAATTTCACAAATAAAGCAAACTGACTAGTAGGCATTCCAAGAATTCATGAGGTAGACCACAGTTTTCCTGTCAAAGAAGGATGAGTAAACAAAATACATGGTCCTCTACTTACTCCACAATAATTCCAGCTATCTGTAAGAATACTTAACTTGATTATCTTTCATTTACCAAAGAGAAGGCACTAAGATAAGGTGAAATCAACAGGGAAAATATATAGAACAACTAAAGAAAACAGCTGTTAGAAGAGCAGTGAAGAAAGAAATGCCACACCAATCTCAGTAAAAAGACAAAACCATTTCAATGATGCACTTCATAACTAAGTTTACAGTTAAAACTTTCACAGTTTACAGTTAACTTTCCCTTTTACGAAAATGGAGTAAGATATAAAGGCAACTGAAAGACACTGCTTTCTTTGAAGTGCTTTGTGATACGTATGTTCTGTTAAGTGATGAGCAAGACATTTCTTAGGTAGCAGTTAAGAGAATGTAAAAGGAGGTGCAGAGGAAAGTGAGGCAGTTAAGTCTGGCTGACTCTTGCTTTAACTCAATTCCCATGTTACCTGAAGCTGTTGGGAGCTGTCATTCAGATTATCCTCTCGTCTCCTGGCCTCTTCCAGCATCTGTGCACTCTTCTTTTTCTCCACCTGCTCTTTGTGCTTCAGATTTGCTACTTTCTTATTTTGATCTTTAACTTGCCTGTAAAAGAGAAGCACACTCAGCATGTGGTCCAGAGCATTCCTCCTGTCAGCCCTAGCACTAGGCAGACAGACTGGGGAAGACTTGAAACCTCAGATATTATCACTTTATTCAAAGAAGGTAATCCTCAACTGTTAATTCAGCCAAAGGTACACTTTTTCTTGGTCATTACTATTAACCTAAATGCGGACAGTTCTGAAAAAGACACCTTAATTACTATTTAGTATAAACTATTAATCAAAGATGCACCTGCTGTCTCGTGACTATGGGGCAGAAATTCTTTTGTGTTCATACACATACGTACACATGAAAAATACAAACATTAAACAGCCTACTTTGCTTTGGGTACCACTACCTCTAACATAAAGAGTATTAGGATCAAAAGGAAAAGCTAATGAAACATGACTTGGATAGAGGCAATACCTATAAGATTAGGCAATCTGTTTCTAGAAGTAAAGCTGTTTCTTTTCAACCTCAAATTCTACTTGTTTACTAGATATTTTAAGGGATCTCCTATCTTTTTATAGAAACAAGACAGAGCAAGTAAGAACAAACTATTTCAGAAAGCATACATAATTTCCTTTTCACTTGGATCTGTGAATTATTTTTGATGATCCCTGCAACTACAGTTGCCTGCATACCGGGCTTGGCCTTTCTGGGCATTAAGATATACAGAGTATTGAATCTAATTACAGACCCTTTAATCTTAGCCTCCTTACCACAGAGAACTTAAGTCTAAACTTCTAGTCCAATGAAAACAAAACAGGCTAGCTCTGCTTCCTCAGCCCTTTTCTCCATAATTGTATCTGGAGCTTGGATTTTGGAATAGAACACAGATTCTTTGGTCGCAAGATTCCCTCAAAACATCATGCAAGCAGTCAAGACAGCCTTTTAATTTACTGTTTAGAAAGCAGAATGATATACTAGTTTCATATCTGGTATGTTATCCATACAGAGGAGTAAGAATGTGTCTTCTATATTTCAGAAATACTTTTAGAACAGATCACAAACAAGCCTGATCGCTTTAATATTTTTTTTCAGAACTCATAACAAAAGTCTGATCAAGAACATATCTCTTTGTGACATCTATGATCAAATTATGTGGCATATAGCTAGTCAGTGTTTTAAGGTTTTTTAAAAAAGTGTAGGTTCAACGCTAAGCTCTGTTTCGGCAACATAAGCCAAGTGGAGCTGGAAAAACTGCAAAGACCACACATTTTCCTTGGTGCTAAACAAACTTCTATTAGCGTGAAAAAGTGCTGATGGCCTCTGGAGGCCAAGAGAAAAAAAGTAAAGTCCTTTTCTGATGATGTTAAGTATTATTGGCATACTTAACTACCTTGTTCAACAGCTACAGCTGATTTGAGTCAGGAAGCTTTTTAAACACAAGCAGTATAATCATTAAGTTATTCTAACTCGATGCTGCACACTGGCAGTGGGCGCACTGCCCAGTTAGAAAGCAGACTTGTTCGGTGATTAAACAACTTATTGGAAATATTACACTGGCACCAATTCAGCTTGTACAATACACAGTTCTATCTGTCCAATAAATAAACATAGAAAGAACAGCTAAGTCAATGTGGAAAATGAAAACCTGTTGGGCTGACAACACAGTCCAACTCAATCAATTCCACATGAGAGTTGTTATTCAAGTTCTCCATTAAAATTAGGGGAATTAATTAAATTATTTATAAACTTGCAAACCTAGATTCACCTGTGGGAAACTGGTCTGTGTTACTGTTGTCTACTGGTTAGGTAAGGGAAGACAACCCTCATCTAAATAAATCTGAAGTAGGTATCGCAGGGTACAAAAACACTGTAAACCAAATATGTGTTTCAAGGAAAGAATTAGTTAGAACGATAGAAATACTATTGACATCCATCTTCTCACGACTGAACCAAAATGTATGTCTATCCTAATGTCTATTTAGGAAGACATTTTCAGACAAACTCAAGCTTTCCTAAAGCAGTTTAAAAGATCACAGAATCATCTAGGTTGGAAAAGACCTTCAAGATTTAGTCCGACCACCAACCTAACTGGACCAAGCCCACTGCTAATCCTTGTCCCTAAGCTCCACATCTACCAAACTTTAAAATATCTCCACGAATGATGATTCAGTCACCTCTCTGGGCAGCCTGTTCCAGTGACTACTGACCTTTTCAACAGAGAAGTTTTTCCTAATGTCTAACCTAAACTTCCCCTGGAGCAACTTCAGGCCATTTTCTCCTGTCCCATCACTGGTTACATGTGATAAGAGGCCAACAGTAACTCCTCTACAATCTCCTTTTCAGGTAGTTGCAGACAGTGACCAGGTCTTCCCTCTAACTCCTTTCTTCAGACTAAACAAACACATCTCCCTCAGCTGCTCTTCATAAGGTTTGTTCTCCAGACCCTTCCCAGCTTTGTTGCCCTTCTCTGGACCTGCTGCAGCACCTCAGTGTCTGTGGAAGTCCTGAAATTGTCTGGTGCTTGTGTTGCTTAGATTAAGCCTCATAACTGTCATATAGTTTGGAAACTTGAATTCATGTGCAGGATGCAACTATCATTTTATAATTTTTATGTCAAAAAGCAGCAAAAGTTGGGCAACAAACCTTTCAAATGATACAACAGTATTACATAAAATGTCCCCAACTGATTAACTATATAAACTGAGAAGTTCACATGAATCATGAGATCTGTAAATCTACAAGGCTTGGAATTGTTTGGATGTGTGAAAACGCATCTCATCTCAATATCCATGGTTCCCAATGATAATCCTCATTTTTACTGTATTTCATGCAGATGATCACATAAAAGGTTTAGTGTATACTAGCACAGACCTCTTTGTGTGCACCATAAAACTTCTGTGACACTGGAAAGAATCCATACTGTGATTCTGTAAAGAACCTTCTAAGGTTGGCTTTGAAGACTCAAAGTTATGTGGTGGAGCACAAGATAAAGATTAACTAGATTGATAGCAATCATCCAATTTATTGCTCAATGAAACAGTTCTGTTGCTATTTTTAACACTGAAATCCTACTAATGATTTTCATAGAACAATTTCAACTTCATACTACAGCTGAAGAATAGGCAGAACTGTACCACATACTGAGCTGGAACAATAATGCAGTACAGAAAGCATGTGTCTTAGGCAAGCAAACTGCAACTGGCACATTCTCTGAGGAGACAGACAAGAGTGAAATAAAGATTTGCCTTATGTGCACAAGGA
Source organism: Upupa epops (assembly GCA_013397515.1). NCBI lineage: Eukaryota > Metazoa > Chordata > Aves > Bucerotiformes > Upupidae > Upupa > Upupa epops. Next base: position 85,327 of record VZRI01002985.1, read on the forward strand.
AAGCAATCAGGAAAATTAAGAACCAAAGCTCTGGAATTCCCTCAGTTTGAATTCCCTCTTAATTTTGTAAACTTAATGTTGTTTTAACTCTTCTGAATGCAATCACACACATATATAGCACATAACCCTGCCAAAGGGACAGTAAGGTTTGAAAGGAATCCTTTATCTGTAAAAGCATTTTTTATTACAACTGATAAACTGCACAAGATTACAACTTCAATATAAAATGTATGGACATGCACTATATTTCAGTCAACGAATACACACACTAGAAAAAAAATGTACAGGTCTTGCACACAGTTACAGAAACAGCCTGTTTTATTCATCTGACTTAGGCACTCAGAAAGTATTTCTATGTGTCAGTTAGCCAAGTCAGAAAGATTGTTTAGCTCAAGTCTTCATTGATGCAGCATTACCACCACCCACAGGACAGTCTATTGTTGCTGCAGCTGCTAATCCTGATGGACAGATAAATGTCATATGCTTTAAGCACACTTCACTCCTCAGCATATGTTACACTGATGCAATAGTCAGCATTGCTAAAAGAAAAATACAAACTGTAAACTATATGAATGAAGTAAAGGACTATTTAGTTTAAAATTGCCAGTAAAATATTAAATATTACAGTCTATGATGCATAAGAGTGAATAATAATCCACACGGATCAGAGTCCAACTCTCTGCTCCTCACAGGACTTACTGTACCTAAAACAGATGACTACGAGTGTTGCCAAGACAGTCCCTGAACTATGACTCCCTTGGTACCATGACCACTTTCCCCGGGGTGTCAGTTCCAGTAACTGGCCATGTTCTCAAGGAAGAATCACTGAATGAACAATCATGGTTGGAAAGAACCTACTAGATCACCAGGTCGAACAACCCCCATACCCACATCTCTATGCATCACTAACATCTCCATGACTTTTCTATCATAAGGGGCCCAAAACTGGACACAGTACTCAAGATCAGGCCTCACAAGGGCCAAGTACAAGGGCACCATAATGTCCCTTCTCCTGCTGACCATGCTATTCCTGGTCCAGGACAGGATCCTGTTGGCTTTCTTGGCCACCTGAGCACACTGCTGGCCCATATCAAGTTGGCTATCTACCAGGACCCCTAGGTCCTCTTCTGCTGGGGAGCTTTCAAGCCACTCATCCCCCCAGCCTGTAGCATTTCCTGGGGGTTTTGTGACCAAAATGCAGAACCTAGCACCTCACCTTACTGTACCTCATACAATTGGCCTTGGTCCATCAATACAACCTGTCTAAGTCCCTCTGTAGAGCCAGCCTTCCTGCCCTCAAGCAGCACCACTCCACACCTTTTCCTAATGTCCTAGCTGAACTTCTCCTGATGAGCCTCATTCCATTTTCTTGCGTAATGTCACTGTTCATCAGAGAGAACTAAGCACACATTCCAGACCAAGAGGAAAATGTTG